>CM055068.1:6744384-6901213 GCA_029204045.2 Tillandsia leiboldiana | reverse complement strand
TGAATCTTTCCTCCCATAAAAGGGTACACTGGTTGTAGTTTACTGTCTAAGTTTGAACCTTCTTGGAGTGACAGATATGGCCCGGTACAAGGTCATCGGCTGGGGACAGCCGAGGGCGGGATCGACAACGTCTGACTGCCGCGGAGAACCACTCCCTAGCGGCAACAATTGCGGGAAATCGCCGGTGCAATTGCTGGCTCCCCTCACCGATCACGTACGCCAGATGACGCAGGAGCAGGCGCCCCTGTGACGGCCGCCCCGGTCCCCCTCCGCCTGGGGCCGACACACCGGCCCGCGGCACCGCCGACACACCACCACCGGGTCTGCGACTACGGGCCGGACCCAGGGACAACTGCCCGGGTTATTCTGGAGGAAACGGTGGTCACAGCCTACCCCTATCGGCGGCTGCCGCCGCCACGATTGTAGGGGTGTGGTTGTGATGACCCGAAGGTCGAGTGCGGGCCACTTGAAGGACTTTACAAGCACTACCCGCCCACTTCGAGGGAACCGCCAGATCCGTGGGTCGTGGAGAAACTGGGTGGGGTCAATGGCGAACTCTTTTTGAGACTTATTATGGAGGATCACGAGCGGGTTCCCTAGCCGTCCATTGCTATGTAAGGAATGCCCGCGTTTGTGTGGAAGACGATACTCCCGATCCTGCTAAGGGTCCGCTCTTCGTCCTGGACAACTTTTCAAGAAGGACTGCGAGGCCTTCTTCACACAGCACGTCAAGAAAAAGTTGGAGGAGACCTAAACCGCATCAACAAGGGGACCGGACGGTCATGGAATATCACGGAATTCGTCCGACTCGTAAATTGCGTCCCCGCTCGTCGCACGGACGAGGCTCACATGCACACTCTTCGTCGATGGCCTGCGCAGCGACATCTTCGAGTGTTGAACGCGGCTGGCCTGCATACCTTTCAGGAGTGGTCGACAAGGCCACACGTGGAGCGGGTTTCGCTGTGACCGGGCCAGAAGGGGAGCACCTCGCGGCTAAGGGATCAGAAGCACACCAGCAAGGTTGGGGGAAGTGTTCTCCAGCGGGAGCCGACCCCACCAAAAGATGGAGAACGCCGACACCCTCCGGTGCGCGCCAACAGGAGGGCGAGGCCGTGGAATGGCCTTGTTTCATAGCGGGGAGGCACCCTGACTGGAGAGTGCCCCCAAAGAGCACGACCATTGTTTCAGGTGGCGGCAAACGGTGGCACTTCCGCCGCACTCCCCTTAGGGGGGGAATCGGCTCCCATGGGGCACCTACTCCCAGGCCACAGCACTCAGGGCGGGAAAAGCTCCTATGGCGTCGCTTCCAGACCCCCCCCGCACCACGGTCGTGAGGAGGACCAACCACACCAGGCGGGAGGGTTTTCTCAATGACCCGCCAAGTGGACTGACCCACCGGAGGACGCTCTTGCATGTACTACTTCCGTTTTGAATTCCCGTCTATAGAAACTCTTTTCGATTCCGGAGCAACGCACTCGTTCATTTCCTCGTGATTTCGTTTTCACGCATCACCTCGGGAGACACCCCTCCAAGCCTCCTTGACGGTGCAAACGGCGGGAGGGACTACTGGAGGCGACGCCTTTTTGTGGGCCGCCTGCCCGATTATGTTGGGACTGTTGGCCTGCCCTTAGGGACTTGCGGTGATCCCTTTGAAGGAGTACGACGTGGGTGTGGCATGGACTGGCTCACAAGGTACCAGGCACTCATTGATGCGACAAGCGACATTGCGGCTACAAGAACCAGGGCTTTCCCCGAACATTGTACATAATGGCAAGAGCTCTCCTTCCCGGCGGTTCTTTCAGCGCACGGGCCAGAAGACTTTTGAGGGGGGGTGCGGGCCTATCTAGCATCGGTGGATTTGGCACTCGACCCCGACGACACTTGCAGATATCCCCATGGTGAGGACTCCCTGACGTATTCCCCCCGGTAGTTGCCGGGGATGCCTCCGTAGAGGAGGTGGCGTTCCCTATTGAGCTTCTACCAGGCACGCAGCCGATTACGAAGCCCCTTACCGAATGGCCTTCGCGGAGTTGAATGAGCTTAAGGCACAACTGGAAGATCTCTTGGACAAGTTCATCCGACCGAGTGTAGTCACCCTGGGGCGCACCGGTACTCTTTGTACTAGAAGAAAGATGGAAGCCCTGCGCTTCTGCATTGACTACAGAGGGATAAACAAAGTTCACGGTGAAGAATAAGTACCCCCTACCCAGAATCGACGACCTCTTCGATCAGTTACGGGAGCGACGGTCTTCTCCAAAATTGACCTACATCGGTCTATCATCAGCTCCGAGTTCGAAAGTGAAGATATATCCCCAAGACCGCCTTCCGGGACTCGTACGGCCACTACGAGTTCACGGTGATGCCTTTCGGGCTTACGAACCCCCCGCCTTTTCATGGACATGATAACCCGAATCTTAGATCCTTCTTGGATCGTTCGTGGTAGTCTTCATCGACGACATCCTGATTACTCCACTACCGACGAGGAGCACGAGACCATCTACTGACGATCCTGCAAACCCTCGATAGAGCAGAAGCTGTTCGCTAAACTCAAGAAGTGTGAATTCTGGCTGCGGGAAGTTGGCTTCCTAGGGCATGTGATCTCGGCACAGGGATCGCTGTGGACCCAAAAAGGTAGAAGCAGTGGTAGACTGGCGGCCGCCGACGTCGGTGACAGAAGTGCGAAGTTGTCTAGGGCTGGCAGGATACTACCGGCGTTTCGTCGAGGGTTTCGCAAAGATCGCTACCCCTTTAAACCGATTGACCAGGAGAAGGCGAGAAGTTCATATGGACGGCCAAGTGCCAGGAGAGTTTTGAGGAACTCAAAGACGAGATTAACTAAGGCACCAATACTAGTGCTGCCGACGCCCGGGGAGGATTATGAAGTGTACTGCGACGCGTCAAGGATCCGGTCTCTTGGAGGTGTTCTGATGCAACAGGGGAAGGTGATCGCCTACGCGTCAGGCAGCTGAAGGACTACGAAAGGAACTACCCGATACACGACTTGGAATTGGCCGCCGTGGTCTTCGTTTTGAAACTGTGGAGGCATTACCTCTTCGGAGTCCACTGCAACGTTTTCCTCAGATCATCAAAGTCTTAAGTACATCTTTACCCAAAAAGAGTTAAACTTGCGGCAGAGACGGTGGCTCGAGTTGCTGAAGGATTACGACTTGACGATCCAATATCACCCCGGGAAGGCAAATGTGGTGGCAGACGCACTGAGCAGAAAAGGGCATCGGGACGGGGCGTCGGAGGGAGCGCGCTGACGAAGCAAGGACCACCTGATCGCGGAGTTCGCGCGAATGCAGTTGGAGGTGGTGCCTGCGGGCACAGTTCTGCAACCTCCTAGCCTTGGTGGTCAAGCCGACGCTATTCGAGAAGATCCAGGAGGGACAGCAGACCGATTTACACCTACAGCGCATACGAGACGAGATTCCCCAGGGTCAGGAGATTGACTTGCGGTGAAAGACGACGGCACCCTATGTTTCCGCGGGCGGGTCTGTGTGCCGGATTCACCAGAGTTGGAAGAATGAAATCTTAGCGGAGGCACATCGAGCCCCTTATGCGGCACACCCGGGGGGGCACGAAGATGTACAGGGATCTCAAACAGACGTTCTGGTGGCCTAAGTTAAAGAAGACGTGACGCGATACGTAGCCCACTGCCTTGTATGTCAACAGATAAAGGCCGAACACCAGCGACCAGCAGGGAAGCTACAGCCCTTACCGGTACCAGAGTGGAAATGGGACCAGATCACCATGGACTTTGTCACTGGATTCCCACGTTCACAACAGGGCCACGACGCGATCTGGGTTTGTAGTTGACCGGTTAACCAAGTCAGCACACTTCCTACCAATTCACACCACTTGGACCCGCGAACGGCTAGCTCAAGTCTACATCAGCGAGATCGTGAGACTGCATGGGGTACCGGCATCGATCACCTCGGACAGAGACACGCGCTTTGTCTCGAAGTTTTGGCAAAGTCTCCAGCAGGCCATGGGGACCAGATTACATTTCAGCACCGCCTTCCACCCTCAGACGGACGGACAGTCAGAGCGCACGATACAAACCCTAGAAGACCTGCTTCGCGCCTGTGTGCTTGATTGGGGAATCGGTTGGTCACGCTACCTACCTCTCGTGGAATTTGCCTACAACAACAGCTACCAGGCCAGCATTCGGATGGCGCCCTACGAAGCACTGTATGGAAGGCGCTGCCGATCCCCGATCTGCTGGGACGACTTAGGAGAGCGGAAATTTTTGGGGCCCGACTTAGTGGAAGAAACTGAAGAGAAAGTGCGCCTTATCAGACAGCGCTTGCTGACCGCCCAGAGTCGACAGAAGAGTTACGCAGACCAGAGGCGCCGGGACTTGGAGTTTCAAGTGGGGGAACATGTGTTTTTGCGGGTCTCGCCATCCAGAGGAATCAGGCGTTTCGGGCTAAGGGGCAAGCTGAGCCCACGGTTTGTGGGGCCATTTGAGATTTTAGAGCGTATCGGCCCAGTAGCTTACCGCCTCGCCCTACCACCAAACCTCGACCGAGTCCACGATGTGTTCCACGTATCAATGCTTCGGAAATATCTCCCCGACCCATCACATGTCCTGGACACCTCTACACTCGAACTTAAGGAGGACCTGAGCTTCGAAGAAACCCCAGTGAAGATCCTGGCAAGGGAAACAAAATCACTGCGGAATCGAGCCATCCCCTACGTGAAGGTACTCTGGAGCAACCATGAGGAGCGAGAGGCAACATGGGAGCTGGAATCTAAAATGAGGGAAAACTACCTGAACCTATTCACCACCATCCGGGTCTGAGTTTCGAGGACGAAACTCGTTTTTAGAGGTGAGTGGTGTAATAACCGCGGATTTATTTTTGCCTTTCGGGACTTTCCGTCGATTTTATTGAACCGTGTGGTTGACAATAGGGGTTCGAGGGTAATTTTTCCTTATTTTTTTCTGGGCAGACGGTCGGGGCTCGCGGGTATTTTTGGTTAATAAAGCTCGCGAAACGGAGACCGGCGGCGCGATCGGTTCTGGATTCCGACCCCGGATCTCCCAGAATAAATTCCGGAAGCTGGTAAGTAGCCCAGGTGACCTACACAATTACCGGGGGCGGACCGGACTCGGGTCCGCGTGCAGATCGATTTTTAGTTGATCAATTTGGGGTATGGGGTTAAACCACCCCTGTCTGTTTTCTTTTCACTCGAGGGTTAAAATTAATTTGGAGTCCAAAATCCACTACGCCCAAAACGTCTAAGTAGTCGGCCTTGGGAATTAGGTTTCCTAAACCTCGCCTCCCCCTCCTTGGCGTATAATATCCGAGCGTGGACGAGGAGCGGTCCCCAAAAACCCTCGTCCTTTCCATCGGCCGGCGTGGAAGAGAAGAGATCGATCGCCTCCCCGCAAAGATCCGACGAACGCGAAGAGGACGATCCCTCTCCTTCGCCCGGTACCGACCAAGACAAGGTGAGCCGTGTTTTTCGTTTTCTTTTCTTGTCTTTTTCTCGTCACGTGCGGGGAGGGGGGGGGGAGTTTCTTGATCTTCGTCGGAGAGGGAAGGAGAGGGGCGTGCCGCCGCACGGGGGCGCCGTGCGGGGTAACCGCATGCAAGGCGCCGCGCGGGGCAGCCCGCGCATGCGGGGGCACGCGCGGTGCAGCCCGCGCATGCGGGGGCGCCGTGCGGGGCACCCGCGTGCGGAGCGCCGCGCGGGGCAGCCTGCGCATGCGGGGGCACCGCGCGGCGCAGCCCGCGCATGCGGGGGCGCCGTGCGGGGCACCCGCGTGCGGGGCGCCGCGCGGGGCAGCCCGCGCATGCGGGGGCACCGCGCGGCGCAGCCCGCGCATGCGGGGGCGCCGTGCGGGGCACCCGCGTGCGGGGCGCCGCGCGGGGCAGCCCGCGCATGCGGGGGCACCGCGCGGTGCGGCCCGCGCATGCGGGGGTGCCGTGCGGGGCACCCGCATGCGGGGGCGCCGCGCGGGGCAGCCCGCGCATGCGGGGGGGGGCACCGCGCGGTGCAGGCCGCGCATGCGGGGGGTGCCGTGCGGGGCGCCCGCATGCGGGGTGGCCGCGGGGCAGCCCGCACATGCGAGGCGCCGCGCGGACAGCACGGCGGCGCGTGGGGGGTTCGGTCGCTGCCGTCGGGGGCCGGCCGGTGTTGGGGCTTTTCCTTACTTCGCGTTTAAAGGTTCTTGACCTCCCCGCCCGGGGATCCCGTCTTGCAGCTTCGGGGAGCGCGCCGGGACGCGGGGAGCCGAGCGTGGTTTTTCTACTGGCGACAGGTGGGTTGTTTTTACTTTATTCCTAGCCTCTAAATTCTATCTTATTGGACGGGGTCTATTCTAAGTGTACTGGGGTTACGTAATGACGGGTGAAAGCTTATGCATGTTAGTGGGTTCGCTATAATGACTAGCGTCGATCGCCGACGGTGTTCTTCTTTTTCAACCCTTATATGTCAGCGGGCCACCTTCGAGTGCGCGCAGTATTACCTTGTTTTCGATTATGCACTTTACCTCATTTACCTCATTTACCTCATTTACCTCATTACTCTTATTATTCTTATTGTGATACTGACATGATGGTGGTACGGTTACTGGGCTCGAGGTTGCCACACGCGCACCCGCGGTTTGGCCACCGCAGAGGGTGCGCTTTTCCGGAAAAGAGGTCGTAGAACCCGTGTTTACCCACGAGGTGACGTAGTGGGGGCCCCTTATTAGTTGTGGGGTTGAGGCGCCTAGGTGCGAGCGGAGCGACCCGCCGGTTTAGTTGTCCGGCGCGGTCGCGGTGTTGCAGGTACGGTATGGGGCCGTCGGTAGTGGACCGACGCGGCCGGGTATTACAGGATGCAGATATACAGGTTACCTTTTTTCCCCCCCTTCCCAAAAGGGTGGTTGCTCCGGTTGTCGCCACGGTTTGTTTTTATTATTTTCCCTTACACGGCGTTTATTAGTCACTGACTTCCCACTTCGTGACAGGGCCCAGGCGAGGGGAGAGGTAGGTGGCGGTGAGGACGGGGCGGACACAGCGGGACCGTTGGAGACCCTGAACTTTATACTTTCCTTTTCTTTTCAGCTTTTCATTTATATTGTGGGCATGTGTGAGGTTCCCGATACCCTTGTGGGGTCGACGTAGATGTCGGTATTTGATTTTCTGTTTATGCACTACCTTCTCCTTTATTTCCTACTGGCCATTTGAAAAGCGAAACAGAAACAAAGAAAAGATTGCGAAAACCGTTTTCAAAATCTAAGTGTCGTGTGGGCACCGTTTTCAAAACCCTGGGGTTTATGCTGATTTCGAAACTCGTTTTCAAAACTTAAGTGCCGGGTGGGCACTCTTTAAAAACCGTGGATTTATCCTTTCAAGTTGAAGTGGCCATGCGCTTAAATATTTAGAATCCTGGTTGTATGAAATTGAATGTTGTGATTGAATGGTTATGTTTGCTTGGGAGATGTATTCAACCACACGCCGTGCACGTACAGGGGAGACTCTGTCCGTTTGCAGAGAGATCCTGTATGTGCGGCGGGTCTGGGCACGCACCGGGAAAGAAAGAGACCTTTCAAAAAAAAAAAAAAAAAAAAAAAAAATGCCGTTTCCGCTAAAACAAACCCCCGGGGCGTGACATTCAGTGGTTTTCGGGAACTTCGGTTTAAGCCTAGTGTCGGCTAAGTTTCCCGTATTAGCGACATGTTATGGTTCTGTTGTCGGGAAGGGTACGAGTGAGTCTGTTATTGATCCCAGTTATATGATTCAGGTCCTTGCAGTCTGACTCCGGCCCACGAGCCTTCTGTTGGAGTCGTTGGACCGCCTACATTCAGGTGGGTTATCTTCGGTCCGGGCTTTATCTTTTCGGCCCTCTGGTTGCTTTAGTCCAGTCGGACACCTGTTGTTGGTTAGCCCTGTTGATTGGATCATGTACTCCTATTCTCGATTATATCTGATGAGTTCATCTATATGCCATATGATTTTCCTGATAGACAGTGATTCTTTAGATACAGCATGTACACCTACTCATCAGCTTTTATATTCCAGTACATAGATGTCATGATAGGATTATACCTGCTATTTCCTTTCGTCTGTGATGTTTGCTTGATATTCAGATATGCATGATAGATCTTGATCGATATGATAGATGATTTCCCTGTTGGGATCTCGGCTTAGTGCCGACTACCCGGTCATTAGACCGTGAGCTTGAGCATAGCATGATGACTACCACGCACGCTGTACGTCACGTACACTGACGGTTTGGCCACCGTCACAGTGTTCTTTACCGATAAAGTGGTCTAGAGGAAAGACCCGTGAGCCCCCAGATAGCACCTGTGGGTGCGGGGTTATGTCAGCTAGATAGGTGCCAGATAGTGGCATTGATTGGATACTTGATATTCTTTTATTATCTCTTGTGGATTAACATCAGTTATAGTACTCATTACGTACAGTCACTTGATTATGCTTCCTACCAGTTTGTTTCACATACCAGCTTTTGTTTGATACCTGTCTATATGTTGATCATATTTGACTCAGCCTTGATTCTACTGCATGTCTTTGATTTTTAGTTGATAGACATCTACCTGGACATTTTATGGTTATCTGTTATTTACTTTCTAGTATTCAGCATTGTTGATATTCATGGTCTGATCATGCTTATTATTGCTACATGTCTATCAGTTATCTGATTTGCATTATTTCCAGTTGTTCTTGCTATTGTTACCTGTTGTTACTTGATTATTCAGACTCAGCTTTACCTATTGATTTTTACTATCCGCAGATTACGGTATCCAGTAGGTACGATTAGCTATTTCTCGGCTCGTCGTGCCCACTGGGATACATGTACAGTGTATCTCACACCCCCTGGGTGACCATTTTTTAGGTTGCTTGGGTGATGGGATGTCGGGACACGTTGGTGAGATGATTGCGATAGTATCGACCTATATGTAGTCAGTATATTTCATTTTCCGCATTTCAGTTTACTTATTATAGATTGACTAGTTTTGTACGCGTAGTTTAGACTACTCTGGTATTGACTGATTATGGGTAGCCGTGCATGTATAGGAAAGGCTCTGTCCAGTTGGGCAGGGAATTTACTATACATATGGCGGTCTGTTACGCCCGGTTTGCGAACTCTGATTTATAAGAAAAAAAAAAAATTTAGCCTGCTTTTCAAAACTCGGGGCGTGACAGATTAGATGGTATCAGAGCATAGGAAGACGATGCCTAGGTTTGGTTAGGA
Source organism: Tillandsia leiboldiana (assembly GCA_029204045.2). Lineage (NCBI taxonomy): Eukaryota > Viridiplantae > Streptophyta > Magnoliopsida > Poales > Bromeliaceae > Tillandsia > Tillandsia leiboldiana. The sequence goes on along the minus strand of CM055068.1, from coordinate 6,892,000 downwards.
ACGAACCCTAGGATGACTTGTGTTCACGAGAGAGCGCAGGATATTGGTTTGGAGCTCAGGTGTGTTTCACACAGTTGAGTCTCGTTGTTTTGGTTATTAGTCGTACGCACTCTGGTTTTGGGGATCGTTGTTAGTGCAGGGTTAGCCGCGGTTATGGTTGCGGCCGTGGGCTTGATTGTTTTAGTGGAGCCAGAGGGCTCAGATCAGTTACAGTACATGTGGTTGAAGGATTGACCACCGTTCTTGTCGTAATCGTCCAGCTGATGGCACAGCAGTAGATGACTGCTAATATTGCACTGGCCTCACAGTTTGCTTAGAGGTTGAACAAGTTGTTGATCCTTCAGTGTCCCCGTGTCATAATTCAATGGCCTATGGGCCCGATGGTAACCCTGTTTTGGGATGGATTCAAATTGGCCCCACCTTTTGCACAGATTTTGTGGACCGACGTAGACGCTCCTATGAGTTAGTCAGGGTGATATTTATGACCACGAGGTGGTTGTAATCCTTGATAAAGGTGATGTCATTAGCATGGAGACTGTGTTGGGAGGTATGTGATATACCTTCTGATGGGAGTTGTGTACCCAACTAGATGTTGGCGACAGATCTATGGTATTTCCCTTTTCTTTTGGTAAGCACGTTGGCTGCAGACAACGTACTGTCGAAAGAACTGAGGAAATACTCTGCCCTGTAATGGGGAGTATCAGATTGGGTCTAAATTAGTAGCCTTAGAGTTGTCGATACCTTGCGACTGATTTCGTAGGCCTCGAATAAACTATATGAGCATTCCCTAGGGTATGACTGTAGTTGTAAGCTCCGGGAATAAAACTTTTCTTTTTAAGTTGTAAGTTTCAGGGACGAAACTTTTTTTAAGTTGTAAGTAATGTAGAAACTCGAAATATTTTATTTTTAATAAATAGGTTAAAAAGTGAATTCTGATCTAGTTTTGAATTCAAAAGACCCTTGTTGACCTATTTGGTCAAGCGCCAGTGTGCAAGTTGCACTATTTACTAGGCAAAAAGGCTATTTTTCAATCCGGACCTGATCTTAGAAATCCGAATTGACCGTTGCGATCGTCTCGTCAAACTGAGCGAGATTCATATTCAGCACTTTTTGATCTGACAGTCGGATCTTCCATAATTTAACGAAGAAACGATCAAATAGCCGCGACCAATGCAACAGTGTCTACGCACAGGTCACTTAAGTGAAGTTACTGTAGATGAACAGTAACCCCAATTTTCGGGACCCCGACGAATGCGACGCTGACCAATTCACTGTCTGGAAGCCGAACATAGTGATCCAGGTAGTCGATTTGATCAGTTTCGTCGTTCTGAACGCACTGGCACTGACGAAATTTGCATTTGACGAGCCTAAAGCATCGTAAAGCCTGCCGAACTGTATAATTTATAGTATAACATGGAATTTAAAAATTATGGAGCCAAATTTTAGCGAACCAAAATCGCTACCTGATAGGTTTCGTCGAGCCGGACGTCGTGGCGAAGTCCATTTTTCGTTTCGACGACTAGAATGCCTCGAAAAGCTTGAAATAAGGCGAAAAACGCAGTATTTTGTGCGAAGACCTAGATTTTTTGGTCCGAATCGTGTGCCACCCCTTGGAGAGGGACTTAAAAGTAAAGTAAGTATTCTGTAAAGGACCCAACTCCAAATGGCATAAGTGGAGGGACCAAACTGCTTTTGTGCATATGCTATATATAGGTGTATACTAGAGCTCGGGTGCCACAAACCCTAATCCTCTTAACCCTGGCCCTAGCCGCCTGTCCCAACAGAACTCCCTCCTCTCTGCCGCACTCCTCGGAGCCCGGCACCGGCCGCCGCTTCGTCGCCGGAGAAGAAGGAAGACCAAGCAAAGAAGCTTGATCTCGGGTTAGGTTGGAAGAAGGAAAACATAAAAGAGGTCGGATCGCTCCAGACCATATCTGGAGGCACCTCTGTGCCTTAGAGACCCAGCCCGAGGAGTCCCGGCACCTTGCTCCGCCGAGCGCCGCCGCGGCCACCATCTCCTTCCTCAAGTTTCTCTGACGAGGTGAGTTTATGGAAAGGACCTCGTTTAAATGGACTTTGGACATGTGCATGGTGTTGCTGACATCAAGTAGGTTTTCTCTGTGAAGCCCGAGCCGTCGCCGTCCACCCTATCGCCGGCGGGAGAACCTTAACGCCGGAAAGTCTTGATTTGGCCGATTTTGGGCGCGGGCTTCTTCCAACCGTTGGATTCAAGATCAGACCGTTGAGACTGGTCTTCCCGACGTCTACAAGCTTCTTCCCTGGAAGTTTGGTGAAGATCGGGCCGAGATCCGAGTCGTACGGAGATGCCCTAGAACCGGGTGTTGGTGTACTTCGCCGGAAATCCTCCAACCGGCGCCGCCGCTTGCTCCCGACCCCAGCCACCCCTGCAGGAAGCTTCCTGGCGTCGAGGTGATTCTCTTGATCCAAGTTGCGCTGGGCCTGAGGCCGCCGACCGGATTTCGCCATTAACACCCTCGTTTTCCGGCGAACTCACTTCCCGGCGTTTCCGGGGCTTCGAGCGGTGGGCAACCGACTCAGGTATGATCTGTAGAGTATTTTAGAGCTCCCCAACCCTTTGCATGCAGACTTGAACGTGGGGCTTCATGTCTCTGCAGTTGCACCCGAGATCCACACACCCTTGAGCTCCAGCCGCCGCCGACCGCTCCTGGCTCCGGCCACCGACTCAGGTAAGCCCTAGGGACTATTTTAAGCATTCTGGTCATTTTACTTTAGCCCTAGAACTCGGTTAAAATTGGTTGTCCCAACTTTGTTATTTAAATGATAATTAAGGTGTATTCCGGCCACCGTCGTTGCCGGCCGCCGCCGCCGCCGCCGGACCTGGCTTGGTCCGGGCTTCTTCTGGGAGCACATGGGTACTGATGCTCTCTCCTGTTGGCTTTACGGTGTAGGGTTGGTTCAAGTTGGTGCAACCCGAGCTTGGTGCAATTGAAGGTGTTGCTCCGGCGATCTTTCCGGCGAGTCTACGGCACACCTGAGGTGAGCACTCTACCCTAAGAACCTTCCTGAACATGATGCTCACTGTTATTCCCAGTTTGATTAAGTAATCTAAGTGTTGTAGCTTTATAGCAATTGTGGACTTAGGTTTTTATGGGCCAACTTTGCCCTCGGACTTCGTGTCAGCCCAAGCTTGTGAGCACGAGCTCCGTCTCGTCGAAACGGACGTGACAGAGTTTACAGAACCGCTTTTGGATTCCCGGATTGGGAGATCGAGTCGAAACAGTGTCTAAATCAGCGTATTTATGTAATTTCAGGATATGTTAGGTACGAGAATGTAATTGTAACGTGTTGGCTGTCTTTAGACAGTAATTGCACACCGACTAGACATTTTGCTTAAGTTCCGTAGACTCCGGTTGAGCGGGAATCGCATACCGTTCCGTAAATTGGCAAAATTGCCGGTTTTACGGTTTACGGCGCGAGTTTCGCGTTCTAGTTTGGATTCTGGTCGTCAGTTGTCGTCTCTGGTTATCCCCGACACTGTCCTGGCTGGTCCAGTGACTTTAGTTTTCTGTTGGAAGACTACGAAGCCAAAATCGGCTTTTTGGGAGTCGTGCAAGTAATTATGGCAACATTTCGACAAAGATATTTACGATTGAGTCCCTGTCTGTCCGAACAACTAAAATGTGTTGTTTAGGGACAGCAAAGGGAGTTTTGTAGCATTCGGATATTTGTAGACTGTCAGCGGGTCATATCTAGTGATTCAGTGGTTTTCGGGAACTTCGGTTTAAGCCTAGTGTCGGCTAAGTTTCCCGTATTAGCGACATGTTATGGTTCTGTTGTCGGGAAGGGTACGAGTGAGTCTGTTATTGATCCCAGTTATATGATTCAGGTCCTTGCAGTCTGACTCCGGCCCACGAGCCTTCTGTTGGAGTCGTTGGACCGTCTACATTCAGGTGGGTTATTTTCGGTCCGGGCTTTATCTTTTCGGCCCTCTGGTTGCTTTAGTCCAGTCGGACACCTGTTTTTGGTTAGCCCTGTTGATTGGATCATGTACTCCTATTCTCGATTATATCTGATGAGTTCATCTATATGCCATATGATTTTCCTGATAGACAGTGATTCTTTAGATACAGCATGTACACCTGCTCATCAGCTTTTATATTCCAGTACATAGATGTCATGATAGGATTATACCTGCTATTTCCTTTCGTCTGTGATGTTTGCTTGATATTCAGATATGCATGATAGATCTTGATCGATATGATAGATGATTTCCCTGTTGGGATCTCGTCTTAGTGCCGACTACCCGGTCATTAGACCGTGAGCTTGAGTATAGCATGATGACTACCACGCACGCTGTACGTCACGTACACTGACGGTTTGGCCACCGTCACAGTGTTCTTTACCGGTAAAGCGGTCTAGAGGAAAGACCCGTGAGCCCCCATATAGCACCTGTGGGTGCGGGGTTATGTCAGCTAGATAGGTGCCAAATAGTGGCATTGATTGGATACTTGATATTCTTTTGTTATCTCTTGTGGATTAACATCAGTTATAGTACTCATTACGTACAGTCACTTGATTATGCTTCCTACCAGTTTGTTTCACATACCAGCTTTTGTTTGATACCTGTCTATATGTTGATCATATTTGACTCAGCCTTGATTCTACTGCATGTCTTTGATTTTTAGTTGATAGACATCTACCTGGACATTTTATGGTTATCTGTTATTTACTTTCTAGTATTCAGCATTGTTGATATTCATGGTCTGATCATGCTTATTATTGCTACATGTCTATCAGTTATCTGATTTGCATTATTTCCAGTTGTTCTTGCTATTGTTACCTGTTGTTACTTGATTATTCAGACTCAGCTTTCCCTATTGATTTTTACTATCCGCAGATTACGGTATCCAGTAGGTACGATTAGCTATTTCTCGGCTCGTCGTGCCCACTGGGATACATGTACAGTGTATCTCACACCCCCTGGGTGACCATTTTTCAGGTTGCTTGGGTGATGGGATGTCGGGACACGTTGGTGAGATGATTGCGATAGTATCGACCTATATGTAGTCAGTATATTTCATTTTCCGCATTTCAGTTTACTTATTATAGATTGACTAGTTTTGTACGCGTAGTTTAGACTACTCTGGTATTGACTGATTATGGGTAGCCGTGCATGTATAGGAAAGGCTCTGTCCAGTTGGGCAGGGAATTTACTATACATGTGGCGGTCTGTTACGCCCGGTTTGCGAACTCTGATTTATAAGAAAAAAAAAAAAATTAGCCTGCTTTTCAAAACTCGGGGCGTGACAGGGATGTTCTTCAAGTTACACATGAGGGAACTAACCTTGTGAAGATTCAGAAACTGCAAATGCTTACGAGCAAGTTTGACTCTATTTTCATGGCAGAAAATGAATCTTTCACAGATTACTATACGCGATTGCAAGACATCGTGAATACATATGCTAACTTGGGAGAGAAAATTCCAGAATTTAAAATTGTAAGAAAGATTTTAAGGACTCTTCCTGAAAGATTTCGTTCTAAGGTTACGGCCATTGAAACTATTAAACACCCGGACGAAATCCGTGTAGAAGAATTAGTTGGTTCATTACAAACATATGAAATGACATTTCCTTCTAACTATTCTTCTGGAAAAGCATCCTCTTCTAAGTCTTCAGGTTTTGCGTTGAAAACAACAAAAGAAGAAGACGCGGATTTATCCTCCTCAGACGATGACGAGAACCTATCTATGGAGGACGTTGAGAAGCAACTTGCTCTCTTGACAAGAAAATTTCGCCGAAACTTTCGAAGGGGTAATTCAAGTAAAACTTCATCCTTCGTAAAGTCGAAGAAAGGCAAAGGTTTTTCAAGCCACAAGTCAAGAAAGTAAGAGAGTTTTTCAAAGGATAAGAAAAGCTCAGAGGGACAAGTCCAATGCTTCAAGTGCCAAGGATACGACCATATCTCAACGGAGTGTCCCAATAAGAATCCGTCAAAGAAGAAAGCGATGCAAGCCGTCACTTGGGATGACACCTCAACGTCAAATGAGTCATCTTCCAGTGATGAAGAGAATAACGCAACGGCGTTCCACACATCCACAACTTTGCCTTTCGTGTGCTTTATGGCAAGTACATCCGATTCCTTGTCCAACTCCTCCCAAGTTGAAAAGAATGCAATGGACAACGAATCGATCAACTCCGAAGGTGAAGACTTTGCTTTTGCCTACCATAAAGTTTTAAAGAATTCAAAGAAACTGGCAAAGCAAAACAAGGGGTTGAGAGGGAGATTCCAGGATCTTGAAGAAGAAGTAAAAAGGGCAATTTCTCTCTCAACCGGTCTTGAAGTGGAAAGCGATAACCTGATAAAAGCAAATGCTTCACTTCAAGAGAAAAATGAGCATTTCGAGAAGGAACATGTAAAAATGGTTGATAAAGCTGGTTACTTCTTGAAGCTCTACTCCGAGGCTCAACAGGAAAAAATGGAGATGACGAAGACCATTTTCCAACTTAAAGATGATTTAAAGCAATTTTCTTCGGGAAGGAGCAAGTTGGATAAGATGCTTGGTCTTGGTCAAACAAACCGTTTCGGCCTTGGATACAATCGAACTGAAGACAATCCTAGTTCGGTTGGGACAGTCTTTGTGCCCCAGTCGGTAATTCCTCCTCCGACGACGGAATTCACTGCAATCAACGACAACAACCTTACCTCACCTACTTCGGGATCGTCAAGTACAAAGGTATGTTTTCGTTGTGGTTATGCACGGCACATAAGAAGAAATTGCAAGATTGGAGCGAAACGAACAAATCAAGCACCTCTTGCAACTACTACCAATGAGTTCACTCCCCGGAAATCAAAGAAGGATTTTTCAAAAGAAAAGAACATTGGAAGTACATTAAACAAGACGACGACGTCAAGAAAAAGCGATGAATCAATCAAGACGCTTTCACCTAGGAGAATAACTTCACAATCATTGTCGACGCAGTCCAAAAAGGTTTGGGTGCGCAAAGGTGAAATCTTCCCTTGTCTTGTTGTTCATACTTCTTTACACGCTTATGACAACTCGTCTTGGTATCTGGATAGTGGATGTTCCCGTCACGTGACCGGTGACAAAAACAATTTTCAAACTTTAGAGAAAATCTCCGGAGGACATGTTGTTTTCGGAGACGGTCGTTCTTCCAAAATTGTTGGAAAAGGAACAATCGCTATTCCAGAAGGCCCGGTTTTGAACAATGTCTTATTTGTTGAAGGCCTAAAGACTAACCTCATTAGTATAAGTCAACTTTGTGACAATGGTTTCTCAGTTAATTTTTCTTCTGTAGAATGTATTGTAACTGATAAGAACCATGTATTCTTTTTGAAAGGGGTTAGGTCAGAAAATAATTGCTATGTTGTTTCAAACAAAATTTCTCAAAAGTGTAACCTAGTTTCTTTAGATAATGAAACTCTTTGGCATGAAAGACTAGGTCACATAAATTTTAAAAACTAGCAAGGATTTCAAATAAAGACGTGGTTAAGGGGGTTCCTAAACTTTCTTTTAAAGATAACATTGTGTGTGGAGGTTGTCAAAAGGGAAAACAATCAAGGGTTGCACACAAGAACTTAAACCACGTTGGTACCAATCGGCCCTTGGAATTACTGCACATGGACTTAATGGTGCCGACTCGTCAACCATCTTTGGGAGGTAAATGGTATATTTTTCTTTTGGTTGATGATTTCTCTAGATATTCATGGGTAATATTTTTAAAAGAGAAAGCGGATACTTTCGACTCTTTTCATGAGGTTTGTCATCGTATTATGATTGAAAGAAATGAAAAGATCGTTCGTGTTCGAAGTGATAGAGGTGGAGAATTCATTAATTCTAAATTCATTGAATTTTGCACTTCCAACGGCTTAAAACATGAATTCTCAGCACCCTATACACCTCAGCAGAATGGTGTAGTCGAGCGCAAAAACAGGGTTGTTCAAGAGAAGGCGCGTGTGATGCTTCATAGCCGGAAACTCCCGTTACATTTTTGGGCTGAAGCTGTGAACACCGCCGTCTATGTAATTAATCGAGTGTATTTGCGCCCGGGAACTTTAAATACACCATATGAGCTGTGGTTCTGTAGAAAACCGAATATCAAATATTTTCGTATCTTTGGGAGTCGTTGTTATATTTTGCGTGATCGTGAAAACTTGGTAAATTCTACTCTCGAAGTGACGAAGGGATTTTCATGGGTTATTCTACAAACAGTAGAGCATATCGGGTATTTAACTTGGAATCTAAAACGATGGTAGAATCTATAAATGTTAAAGTAGATGAAGCTTTCCATTTTACATCTGATAAATCTACCCCTGATATGTCTCTAGATGATGATACTCCTGTAAATGCATCTTCTCATAATAACTCTTTTGATAAAGTTGATGCATCTAATGGTTCTTCTAGTTTATCTGAAATGCAGGAATCATCACATGTACCTCCGAGTACTCCGTTACCTCAAACGCTACGGATCTCCAAGGATCATCCGGAATCGAACATTATTGGAGACCCACAAGAAGGAGTCAGGACTCGGAGACAGTTGGTTTGTGGAGTCGCATGTTACGTCTCCATGGTAGAACCAAAGAACGTCGATGAAGCTCTTCAGGATGACTACTGGATTGAAGCAATGCAGGAAGAGCTCCATCAGTTCGAAAGAAACAAAGTCTGGGAACTAACGAAGCCACCGAAGCAACACAATGTGATTGGTACTAAATAGATTTTCAAGAATAAGAAAAACAAGGATGGTACCATCATCAGGAACAAAGCACGCCTAGTTGCTCAGGACTACTCACAAATTGAAGGTATAGACTTTGATGAGACGTTCGCCCCAGTTGCTCGACTCGAGTCGATTAGAATTTTGTTCGCAATTGCTTGTCATTTTAAAATCAAACTCTTTCAAATGGACGTTAAGAGCGCATTTTTAAATGGGTTTTTGAACGAGGAAGTTTATGTGGCTCAACCGAAAGGTTTTGTAGACCATAAACAACCTAACCATGTTTTTCGTTTGAAAAAGGCTCTTTACGGTCTAAAACAAGCACCGCGAGCGTGGTACGAAAGGCTAACAAAGCACCTATTGGAAAAGGGCTACACTGGAGGGGGAACAGACCGGACTCTCTTTGTGAAGAATTATCAGGATAATTTCATTGTAGCACAAATCTATGTCGATGACATTGTATTTGGTGCAACTAGAGACAATGATGCTTCTAAATTTGCAGAAACCATGGAAAGCGAATTTGAGATGTCTATGATGGGCGAACTGACATACTTTCTTAGATTGCAAGTGAAACAAAATGATGAAGGCATCCATTTGTGCCAATCCAAGTATGCAAGGGAGTTGGTGAAGAAATTCAATTTAGAGAACTCTAAAGACTTTCCGACTCCAATGGGAACTAGCAATAAGGGATTAGGAAGTGAATATCTTAGTGAAAGTGTAGACGAGAAGCTTTATCGCAGCATGATTGGAAGTCTACTCTACCTCACGGCTAGTCGCCCGGATATATCCTTTAGTGTTGGGATTTGCGCGAGATATCAATATGCACCAAAGGAGGTTCACCTGAAAGCGGTGAAAAGGATCATCCGGTACGTCAAAGGAACACTGAACTTCGGAATTTGGTATCCTATGGGAACAACGCTTGATATTATAGGATATTCAGATGCCGATTGGGCAGGATCTGTGGATGATCGGAAAAGTACGAGTGGTGGATGTTTTTATCTTGGCCATTGTCACGCCCCGGGGTCGAAACTGCGACCCGGCTCGCCAACAGATCCGCCACCTATGCCAAACCCGCATAGGCGAAGCGTCCTACCTGCAAGAAAAGTACTACAGCTAAACAGATATCAGAGCTACAAATAAAAATCTGCTGTATAACTAAATCAATCACTGTACAACTGGAAATACTACAACAATGTCCGTCTCCCAACAATGATAATCATACAGTATCCTCATATACAAACTCAGAACTCAACCGGGAGGTATCTCCAATAAATACATCAGTGTACAGGCTCTCAATACATAACAATCCTCACTACAACAGTCTCACAAAGGAGGAAAAATAAAATAACTAATCTACTGAAGCTCTCCTCTGAAGGGGTACCGCTACACTCCAACGACGGGTAGGGAACTAGCTCGCGACTCCCTCGCCTCGGTCAGAAGGATCAGCAACAGGAACAACAGGAACTGGAGTAGAAGTTCCTGTGGGAAAAGACACCACGACGGGTGTGAGAACTACGTCCCAAGTAGTTCTCAGTGGGTGCCGCCAACAAGCCCGACGGTCTGCCCACTAAGTCCACTAGAGGCATAAAGTAACAAAAGCAGTGCTGTAAGGAAAGCTGGGAAAAGTAAACTCTACAGCTACTATGCCTCTATCTAGATGCTCAAAGAGTGGAACAGAAAGAACATGATGCCACAACTAACACTCATCTCTGATCACCCAATCTGAACTGACTGCCTCCTCGGGTCCAGTCAAGCCTGCGCCAACCTACTGCCGTTACGTCCCGGAGGAGCGGACTTACGTAGGACGTCCATGACTGCCAACACAAGCACAGCCAGAGGGACAAATGCGATGACAAGCCGCAAAAGAAAAGCTCAAACTCTCGCCGGTACAACAGCCCGGTCTCGCCTACTCCGGAGTGGCACTCGAGGGGAGCGACCCGCTCGAGTCAATAAGTAACCCATATCAAGTATCTCTGTAAAGTATCTCTGTCAAGCCAAATGTGGCTCATGCAGGCTATGATCCACGATCAAACAGATCGGTAACTCCAAGCTCAAAACACAACTCAGTCGGAAAAAGAACCTCGACTCAAACAGCTAAGTCGGAGAACCCTCAACGACTCAATCTGATAATGCACGACCATGGCTGAGTCGGGAAACCTCCACGACTCGATCTGCCAGAACCCCAAGATCCTCAAGGCTAAGTGGGAGAACCACCTCCACCACTAAATCAGGAAAACAACCTCTAGATCACACTCTACCAACTCATAGCACAAAGTCGCATCCACTGCGAGAAACTGTCTCAACAGGCCAAACAGGCCAAACGTCGCATCTACTGCGAACAACTGCCTCAACAGGCCAACATCGCATCCACTGCGAACAGCTGACTCAACAGGCCAAACAGGCCGAACATCTCAACCACTGACTCAATGAAGGGTCCGGGAACACCGAAAGACTAGAACCTACAACCCAAATCAAACAAGAACAGGCTCTAGGCATAGCCTCTCGTTGTTCTCGTCCCAAGAAGAAGGCAGACCTTAGAACCCAGACCACTCGAATCATCTCGGGTGGTTAATTTATAAGAAAAAGGTGACATTTCTTACTGAAGCCATCTGATCTGTAAGAAATCCATATTTAATGATTTTTAGTTCTTTTTAGGAAAACAGTTGAAACCAAGTTTTATATCCAAGCCTCGAAGGGCTAATGCCTTCGTCCAATCAAACAAGAACAGACTCCGGCGACCCTACGATGCTTGGAAGAAACCATTTGGTTGACAAAAATCATATGTGTGTCCAAAAAGGTTCTGGGTTTAAGGTCCTGCTAACACTGATCCACCGCTGCCACTAGCACAGCGGCGACAGATAAAACAAGAAAAATAAAACATCTCGGGACCGCCGTCTACCCAAACGGCTCCCGCTACAGATGAACAACCAACTACATCTACCAGACTCCACTCTGCTCCCAAGCACGAGTGTAACATGCATCCCGCACTAAAAGATAACTCCTGACCACTCGGCCCACTACCCGGGCGAGGAAGAACACTATGTCCAGGAAAGTAGAAGTGTGGATGTCTAAAGCAGAAATAACCCTAGCCCAAGTGAGGGTTTTCTACTAGTCTGGTTACACATGCAACATATGACGGGGTGCTAGGTCAAGTTCCAATAACTATAATTTACAGATGGTAGAAAGCAAGGAGATGACAATACCATCAGATAATACAAGGAATAGCAATTCCTACATTCTAACATGCTGCACAAGCATTTCACTATCATGCATAGTCCTACTATAGCAGATTTACAGCACAGTCCGTCAATCTTGGAGACAAGGCCACCCACCTGAAAATGCTAACTGTCCGGAGTCGCACAGCTGAGACAGTCCAGAAACAGATATCTCTACACACCCACCGATCCAACGATACAGGAACAGTGATCAATACCTCCTGGGTACAAAAACACAACCCAAAGTTACACTTAATTCCATAAAATCCAAGCATCACAAATCTGCTGGGAACAGTCCCCTTAATGCGAAATGTTCACCTGTAAAACGAACTCCAAAAATTCCAATAAAAATACTGCTGCGATCATCGCGTCGATACCTTCGAAACGGGTACCTGCACGCCCAATTCGGAGCCCCGTAGGCCAAGTTACAAATTCCACAGTAGAGGTGCGCAAACACTCACAACCATACAACTGTAAACTCAAACACAGACAAGAGAGGAATAGTATACCTCCGGGAAGGTCTCGGAAAAATCCAAGAAAAATATGATGATAATCCTTGCGACGAGTAGATCCAAAAAGTGTATAGGCTCATCTCGATCCGACACTCGGTTGCGGAGATAAAATTCCGGCAAGGGGCCGCTGTCCAAAAACTCCACCAGAAAACAGTGGCTTAGAAATGCCTCGAAAACCGTGTCATAAACTCTGAATCCAGCAAGATGATCAACACGAAAATCGAAGACGTACCTCTCATGATTCCAACGCCGTAGAAATCGTCCAAAAATACTGACGGAGTAGCTCTGTAGACCTCTCAGATCAAACTGCGACGATAACAGGCCTCCGATGAAAAATCGCCACACTGCGCTCCGATGCCGAAGTCGTCGATGCCGCGGCTTCCAAAAAATCCGGGCCTCCGCCAGATGATGCGCAGCACAAATATCTCCATCTTTGCTTAAGGGTGCGAGGGGAAGGGAGCTCGGGAAAGGGGGCAAAAAGCCCCAGCCAACCGCCTATTTATAGGCCCAGCCCAAAAAATCCGACTTTGGACTTTTGGGCCAAAGTTCCGGGCGCCCGGAACATTCGGGCCGCTACAGTGTTGGGCCCGGCCCAACACTGTGCGCGCCCGAAAGCCCGAGGGCCCGCCACGCGTCCCGCCGACGCCGCCTGCGCCCGGCGCACGCGCGCCCGCCAACTGCGCAGCGCCACGTGTCCCGACACGCGGGCGTGCGCAGCTGCACCCGACCAACCGCGGGGCGCCACGTGGCGCCCCCACGTCTCCCCCGACCGCGCCCACGCCGCGCCCACGTGCGCGACCGCGCCTCCCGCTGCCGCACGTCGGGCACGCGCCCCGAGGCACCTGCCTCCCGTCGCGTGGACCGCGCGCACCAGAACCCGCCAACCAAAATCAGCCACGTGTCCGCACCCGGTCCACCGTGCACCCGCGACGATCCCGTGGACCGCGCCTGCTGCGCCCGCCAACTGGGAGCCGCCACGTGGCCAGCCCCCGGGTGCACGCCTCCGCGGTGGACCGCGCGTCTCCGCCGCCGCCAGCCGCCGCGCTCCGCCGCCCGCCGCCGCCGCCGGCGCCCCTCCGGCGGCCGGAACAGTACCAAATCACCTCGAAATCCGTGCCGGGTCATCCGGGCTCCGAAAAATACAAGTAAATAGTCCATCTTGACCGTTTTCGCGCGCTGAATCCAAATCCGAAGTCCGATTTGCCAAATTCCACTTCTAAAATTTCTCAAAAATTCCCGGGAAAGCGAACTTGATCCATTTTTATGCCGAGTCCAAATCTTGGGTCCAATATGCGCGCAAACACCTCAAACACCCAACATGGGTCTCCAGAAGCCGCAGATCCAACAGTAATCAAACGTGGGAATTTCCGGGTCCTCACATCCTCCCCCACTAAAAGAAAGTTTCGTCCTCGAAACAAACACGGCTCAAAAGGGAGTTCAAAGCCAAGGGTAAGCATCCAACAACACAGTCTCCAACTCCCCAGTCGCTATTCACTCCCCGTGACTACTCCTCAACAAAATAATAATCAGTACGGCATGGCCCGGTTGCGCAATTCTCTCATCACACGAGCCAGAATTCGCAACGGGCGTCCCTCGTACTCCCACACCCACAAATCTCAACTAGAGCGAGTCAATCACGGGCGAGGGGTCCAAAGCAAAACACCTCTGAGCTGAGACGCGGAAAACCTCAGGAACTCCAAAAAGCTGGGGACAAGGAAGATTAACCGAATCTACTCGTCCAAACCACACGAAGAACGTCACCACAACCCAACAAGAAAAGGTAAGGGCCCCACCAGCAGGAAAGTCGTCAACCCTAACTCTCTGTTTATAAAAACAGCTGAAATTAACGAAAAGTCTGAAAATTCCGAAAGACCAGTGCCTTCGCCCCAATCAAACAAGAACAGGTTCGGGCACCGTCTCCATTTCTGGAGCAGTCTTTCGAAGCTCTCGTCATGTTCGGAAATTTCAGTACAAGGCGAGGAAAGGGAGAGAAGTGTTGAAGCCGTTCCTGCTGTGGCTACAAAACAGAAGCTACGATCTAACCGTGACCCCTAGGAACACAACTCTAGTCCTAAACGTCACCTACGCTCAACAGGTAGCACCCAACCCAAAACCGCTGAAGCCACTGCTGCAGGAAGGATGCCACGGTGACCTGAGAAAATGATCTCCAGTCGTCCAACTCGCGGGAAGGTCACGGTTCTCAATCCACAATCAAACGTTGCGCGATACCGCACCAACTGGTCCATCCCGTGTGCTCAATCTGAGTCGTGGAGCTGTAACCCAACCGTCAACTGCCGGCAAAATTCCAAGTCTCAACAGCACAAGACATAATCCATAAGGCTTCCCCAAGTGCACAATACCAACAGGAACCTGTACCTCTAGTGCACGTGGTAACAACTCTACCTCCAGTCCAGACAGGAAAACCAAAAACACTCTATCTCAGACTGCTGTAAAGAAATCATGCCGGTGACAACCCAATCCGCTGCTGTGGCGCCCTCCAGCCGGGCGGCACCAATTCATCCGCTCGATGAAAGTGGTCGTCGCTCAGTTGCCTGAAAATCAAGACTATCCATATAGGGAGCACGACCTCCGCCTCTACTCACACAGGGGTGACAAATGCGGTCCTCCGCAGATAGCCAATCCACGCTACCGCCGCGCCACTCTGACGTAGATGCTGATGCTGCTATCGGGACCCGCCCAAACTCTGGCATCTCGGGGACCCGTTATCCAGGAAAAGAAATCAGAAATGTCT
Organism: Tillandsia leiboldiana; assembly: GCA_029204045.2. Lineage (NCBI taxonomy): Eukaryota > Viridiplantae > Streptophyta > Magnoliopsida > Poales > Bromeliaceae > Tillandsia > Tillandsia leiboldiana. The sequence goes on along the minus strand of CM055068.1, from coordinate 6,876,810 downwards.
CTGCCGTCCGATCTGTCCTCCATCACTCGGCGCGAAGCACCAAAATCCAGAACTCGCCTCTGGTGGCAGATCCCTATCCAAAGGAACTGCAGCGCCACGCTCCACACACCACGCCTACTCTATCGAAGCGTCAATAATCCAAAACGGAGGGACCAACTAAACTGAAAGGTGTCCTGGCGCCAACCATTCCCAGTCAAACATATCCTATGCGCCTCGTCCCTCGAAACCTGGAGCGTGCAGTTCAACAACTGTATAAACTCCCTAGCACAGGGAGGCTCTCAGATAGTCTCTCCATCACCACCAACCCCAATTCTGCCTACAAGGCTCCAACTCAAACCTATGAATCGGGATGGTTCAGACTGCCGGGACTGGCTCCATCGATCAATGATGTCCCTAAGCTCAGCTACTATCCACTATCCATCCTTCCTCGGTGCCTCGGCACTACTCATCGACACGGAGGGGCTGCTCGCTCAGTCGGTGCCACAAGTACAACTGAAGGTACCACTGCATAGGAAGAAAGTACTGGAGGACACTCAAGCGGTACTGCAACTAGCTGTGCTCTTTGCTCCAACAAGCGCATCAAACGTTCCATGGCTTTTTTTTCCCTGGCATCGGACAGCCTCCGACATCTGTGCCATCTGGATCCATAACTCCTGGGTCTCGCTCTGCTCTGATAGCTCTGCCTCCCGCTGCTCGGGTTACTCATCAGATGCGGAATGCGCATTCCTCACTGCACGACGTCTCAAAAGCATCGTAGGTCCACTGCACAATAACAAACATCAGGACACAACAATCATACGACCCAATCCAGCGAAAGTCTAAGGCATGTTACCAATTCCACAACATTATGTTGTCTGCAGCCAACATAATCGCTTAGGAGCATAAACATGCCAATCACTCATCCCGTCTCTTGGGAGAGGTACAAAACTCGATCAGGACTCTCGCTAAAAGTCACGACTCTCACGTAGTCATCCTAATGTCCAACCACAAGCCTAGGGTTTCTAAGTCCTCGATGACCTACAACCTAGGCTCTGATACCACTCTAATCTTTCACGCCCCGGGGTCGAAACTGCGACCCGGCTCGCCAACAGATCCGCCACCTATGCCAAACCCGCATAGGCGAAGCGTCCTACCTGCAAGAAAAGTACTACAGCTAAACAGATATCAGAGCTACAAATAAAAATCTGCTGTATAACTAAATCAATCACTGTACAACTGGAAATACTACAACAATGTCCGTCTCCCAACAATGATAATCATACAGTATCCTCATATACAAACTCAGAACTCAACCGGGAGGTATCTCCAATAAATACATCAGTGTACAGGCTCTCAATACATAACAATCCTCACTACAACAGTCTCACAAAGGAGGAAAAATAAAATAACTAATCTACTGAAGCTCTCCTCTGAAGGGGTACCGCTACACTCCAACGACGGGTAGGGAACTAGCTCGCGACTCCCTCGCATCGGTCAGAAGGATCAGCAACAGGAACAACAGGAACTGGAGTAGAAGTTCCTGTGGGAAAAGACACCACGACGGGTGTGAGAACTACGTCCCAAGTAGTTCTCAGTGGGTGCCGCCAACAAGCCCGACGGTCTGCCCACTAAGTCCACTAGAGGCATAAAGTAACAAAAGCAGTGCTGTAAGGAAAGCTGGGAAAAGTAAACTCTACAGCTACTATGCCTCTATCTAGATGCTCAAAGAGTGGAACAGAAAGAACATGATGCCACAACTAACACTCATCTCTGATCACCCAATCTGAACTGACTGCCTCCTCGGGTCCAGTCAAGCCTGCGCCAACCTACTGCCGTTACGTCCCGGAGGAGCGGACTTACGTAGGACGTCCATGACTGCCAACACAAGCACAGCCAGAGGGACAAATGCGATGACAAGCCGCAAAAGAAAAGCTCAAACTCTCGCCGGTACAACAGCCCGGTCTCGCCTACTCCGGAGTGGCACTCGAGGGGAGCGACCCGCTCGAGTCAATAAGTAACCCATATCAAGTATCTCTGTAAAGTATCTCTGTCAAGCCAAATGTGGCTCATGCAGGCTATGATCCACGATCAAACAGATCGGTAACTCCAAGCTCAAAACACAACTCAGTCGGAAAAAGAACCTCGACTCAAACAGCTAAGTCGGAGAACCCTCAACGACTCAATCTGATAATGCACGACCATGGCTGAGTCGGGAAACCTCCACGACTCGATCTGCCAGAACCCCAAGATCCTCAAGGCTAAGTGGGAGAACCACCTCCACCACTAAATCAGGAAAACAACCTCTAGATCACACTCTACCAACTCATAGCACAAAGTCGCATCCACTGCAAGAAACTGTCTCAACAGGCCAAACAGGCCAAACGTCGCATCTACTGCGAACAACTGCCTCAACAGGCCAACATCGCATCCACTGCGAACAGCTGACTCAACAGGCCAAACAGGCCGAACATCTCAACCACTGACTCAATGAAGGGTCCGGGAACACCGAAAGACTAGAACCTACAACCCAAATCAAACAAGAACAGGCTCTAGGCATAGCCTCTCGTTGTTCTCGTCCCAAGAAGAAGGCAGACCTTAGAACCCAGACCACTCGAATCATCTCGGTTGGTTAATTTATAAGAAAAAGGTGACATTTCTTACTGAAGCCATCTGATCTGTAAGAAATCCATATTTAATGATTTTTAGTTCTTTTTAGGAAAACAGTTGAAACCAAGTTTTCTATCCAAGCCTCGAAGGGCTAATGCCTTCGTCCAATCAAACAAGAACAGACTCCGGCGACCCTACGATGCTTGGAAGAAACCATTTGGTTGACAAAAATCATATGTGTGTCCAAAAAGGTTCTGGGTTTAAGGTCCTGCTAACACTGATCCACCGCTGCCACTAGCACAGCGGCGACAGATAAAACAAGAAAAATAAAACATCTCGGGACCGCCGTCTACCCAAACGGCTCCCGCTACAGATGAACAACCAACTACATCTACCAGACTCCACTCTGCTCCCAAGCACGAGTGTAACATGCATCCCGCACTAAAAGATAACTCCTGACCACTCGGCCCACTACCCGGGCGAGGAAGAACACTATGTCCAGGAAAGTAGAAGTGTGGATGTCTAAAGCAGAAATAACCCTAGCCCAAGTGAGGGTTTTCTACTAGTCTGGTTACACATGCAACATATGACGGGGTGCTAGGTCAAGTTCCAATAACTATAATTTACAGATGGTAGAAAGCAAGGAGATGACAATACCATCAGATAATACAAGGAATAGCAATTCCTACATTCTAACATGCTGCACAAGCATTTCACTATCATGCATAGTCCTACTATAGCAGATTTACAGCACAGTCCGTCAATCTTGGAGACAAGGCCACCCACCTGAAAATGCTAACTGTCCGGAGTCGCACAGCTGAGACAGTCCAGAAACAGATATCTCTACACACCCACCAATCCAACGATACAGGAACAGTGATCAATACCTCCTGGGTACAAAAACACAACCCAAAGTTACACTTAATTCCATAAAATCCAAGCATCACAAATCTGCTAGGAACAGTCCCCTTAATGCGAAATGTTCACCTGTAAAACGAACTCCAAAAATTCCAATAAAAATACTGCTGCGATCCTCGCGTCGATACCTTCGAAACGGGTACCTGCACGCCCAATTCGGAGCCCCGTAGGCCAAGTTACAAATTCCACAGTACAGGTGCGCAAACACTCACAACCATACAACTGTAAACTCAAACACAGACAAGAGAGGAATAGTATACCTCCGGGAAGGTCTCGGAAAAATCCAAGAAAAATATGATGATAATCCTTGCGACGAGTAGATCCAAAAAGTGTATAGGCTCATCTCGATCCGACACTCGGTTGCGGAGATAAAATTCCGGCAAGGGGCAGCTGTCCAAAAACTCCACCAGAAAACAGTGGCTTAGAAATGCCTCGAAAACCGTGTCATAAACTCTCAATCCAGCAAGATGATCAACACGAAAATCGAAGACGTACCTCTCGTGATTCCAACGCCGCAGAAATCGTCCAAAAATACTGAAGGAGTAGCTCTGTAGACCTCTCAGATCAAACTGCGACGATAACAGGCCTCCGATGAAAAATCGCCACACTGCGCTCCGATGCCGAAGTCGTCGATGCCGCGGCTTCCAAAAAATCCGGGCCTCCGCCAGATGATGCGCAGCACAAATATCTCCATCTTTGCTTAAGGGTGCGAGGGGAAGGGAGCTCGGGAAAGGGGGCAAAAAGCCCCAGCCAACCGCCTATTTATAGGCCCAGCCCAAAAAATCCGACTTTGGAGTTTTGGGCCAAAGTTCCGGGCGCCCGGAACATTCGGGCCGCTACAGTGTTGGGCCCGGCCCAACACTGTGCGCGCCCGAAAGCCCGAGGGCCCGCCACGCGTCCCGCCGACGCCGCCTGCGCCCGGCGCACCCGCGCCCGCCAACTGCGCAGCGCCACGTGTCCCGACACGCGGGCGTGCGCAGCTGCACCCGACCAACCGCGGGGCGCCACGTGGCGCCCCCACGTCTCCCCCGACCGCGCCCACGCCGCGCCCACGTGCGCGACCGCGCCTCCCGCTGCCGCACGTCGGGCACGCGCCCCGAGGCACCTGCCTCCCGTCGCGTGGACCGCGCGTACCAGAACCCGCCAACCAAAATCAGCCACGTGTCCGCACCCGGTCCACCGTGCACCCGCGACGATCCCGTGGACCGCGCCTGCTGCGCCCGCCAACTGGGAGCCGCCACGTGGCCAGCCCCCGGGTGCACGCCTCCGCGGTGGACCGCGCATCTCCGCCGCCGCCAGCCGCCGCGCTCCGCCGCCCGCCGCCGCCGCCGGCGCCCCTCCGGCGGCCGGAACAGTACCAAATCACCTCAAAATCCGTGCCGGGTCATCCGGGCTCCGAAAAATACAAGTAAATAGTCCATCTTGACCGTTTTCGCGCGCTGAATCCAAATCCGAAGTCCGATTTGCCAAATTCCACTTCTAAAATTTCTCAAAAATTCCCGGGAAAGCGAACTTGATCCATTTTTATGCCGAGTCCAAATCTTGGGTCCAATATGCGCGCAAACACCTCAAACACCCAACATGGGTCTCCAGAAGCCGCAGATCCAACAGTAATCAAACGTGGGAATTTCCGGGTCCTCACAGCCATTGCCTTGTTTTATGGCATAGTAAAAAGCAAAATTGTATAGCACTCTCGACTGCCGAAGCGGAATATATTTCTGCAGGTAGTTGTTCAACTCAACTCATTTGGATGAAAAGTATGTTGAGCGACTTCCGAATTTCAGCAACTTCGGTAACTATTCTTTGTGACAACACAAGTGCTATAAATATTTCTAAAAATCCTGTGTTGCACTCGAGAACAAAACACATTGAACTTAGATATCATTTTCTAAAAGAGCTAGTTGAATCAAATTTACTTCAAATTTCCTATATTTCAACTGATGATCAATTAGCTGACATTTTAACAAAACCTTTGGATCAAAAACGGTTTATTCATTTACGTAAAGCAATTGGAATGCTTTCCTTGAAATAACACTTTTTGAAATCATTGCTTAGGTTAGGTTTTGTTTTTTGTTTTTGTTCCTTATCTATGTTTGTACATAGAACATTAATTGAGCATTAGTATAATTGATTTTGCTTGCATCATTTCATATATTTAGAAATTTATTATGCTTTGGATATCATAATAATTCATTTGATGCAATGATCATTTATGTCAATTAAGCTATCTTTAATTGATTAAAGTCAATTTCTCTCTCATATGATCTCTTAGTATAGTTTTTATCATATTTGAAAATTGAGTTCAAGTATGAAACTCGAGATCAATTTTTGGTTGAATACCTTATATCTTAAATAATTGATAACCAATTGAGAGGGAGTTTGTTAGAATATTTATGCTCATAAGATGTGGAAGGAGTTACATCCCATTGAGGAGTGTGAAAACTACCACCACATGGAGGAAAGAGCTACCACCTCGGTCGTCCGAGTACTGTGTGCAGCTACCACATGTATACCAAGCATGGTTTTTCAAGTTGATAAGATAAAATGCTTTTTGGAATACTTGACTATGTCAAATTCCAAGGTTGGTATAAGGTGGGGATTTTATTGAAAAATGCTCAAAGAGCCACTCCTTACAACAAATTGATTAGATATATTATCTAACATATTTGGGATTTCAAACATCTATTGATCTTGGTACTTCATTTTCTTTACTATGTTAATGATTTGATAAACGCATTACTCATAAGATCAAGTTAGATGTGATTGAATTTGTTCAACTTTAAAGGTTTTAATTTTTATAAATTTTCATTTCATTTCTTGGATATTATTGATAGATTTTGCATAATCTATTTTTTTGATGTGAAATGATGATTTTTGTTTAAAGTTGACATGCAAAAGTGCTTACAATCTTTTTCTGGATTTTCTGGAATTTTTCAAAATTTTTCTAAAGAAAAAGTTGGAGCCGATCCGAACTGGAAAATCCGTTCCGGATCCCGAACGCAGGAAATTCCTGCGGATAGCCTATCCGGACTGGATTCATGAGGCAGTCCGGACCGCGGCTAGGGTTTTATAAGAAACAAAAGGGATTTGATTTCTTTTTACAACAATCTTTTATTTCCAAGTCTCCAGAGCTTCTCTCTCTAGAAATCATCCAATTTGGAGCCTTTCCAACTAGAGTTCTTCGAATCAAAGTGAGTTTTCATGATCAAAACTTCGGTATTTCACAGTTTTTCTCTATTTTGCTCAAAACGTGGATGAAATCATGTAACTTTTTCGTTTCAGATTGGTTTTTGATCAAATTTCTTTTGAAATAAGAACTCTGTGTAGATTAGTTTTGTTTATATGCTTGTTACTCTCTGGATTAACGGATTTTTAGGTTTCGATTTCTGAAAATTCGGTTTTAGGGCATATAATAGGAATTTTTGAAAATCATGGGATTGATCTATTTTTAAATTTTCTTTTGCAAAACTAATTGATTCCTAGTCTCTCTACATGATTATGATTGTTTAGGTATAATTTTTCAAATTTTTGAAAATAAATAATTTTTCGTGTTCTTGAGTTGTTGCTCGCAGGACCTTCTCATTCACAAGAATTAGCAGAGATGGTGTTCACTTTGGTAATCGTTCTTCTGACTGCTATGGTTCACACTAGAGCAACAAACAAGCCTAAGAAGGCTAAGAAGACCAAGAGAACTCAGGATGATTCCGAGACGGAATCTGAGACTGAATCAATTGACTGGGATGAGCTGTTGGTAGAAGCGACTGCTCCTACTGCTTTAAAGGGGAAAGCCCCTGCTGCATCTTCAAAGGCAAAGACCCCGCCAACTGCCGCAGAAAAAGGCAAAGCTCCAATGGAAGAAACTCCTATCAAAACAAAAAGAAAAAGCATTGCACGCAAAAAAGGGAGTGCTCGGGGAATATCAATTGAAGAGCCACTAGCAAGCCAGCCTCCTCCAAAAGATTTCATAAGTTCTGAGAGGATTAAAGACTTTGAGAAAAGAGAATGCATTGGCGAAAGACATGTCAATGTTGAAGCTCTGAAGGAGCGATCTGCACTTTTTGGCACTCTGTTTGACCATGCGGGACTTGCCCCCATTTGTCATTTCCCAGAATCTACAGTCTACTGCCTTCACCTTGTCAGGATGTTCTACCGAAATGAATCAAGGTTGGTAGATCTTGCAGACGGGCCAAGAGAAATTCAAACATCTGTCCGCAATATTAAGATTAAAGTCACACCTCAGTTGATTGGAGAGGTGTTGAAGGCCCAGGTTGATGGAACTCATTAGTTAAAGGGTCATGTTTTCAACAATACAACCTGGAGAGTAGTTGTAAATGGAATTTGTCTTCCAGATACTCTGTCGTCGGGGAACTCAATTCTTTCCAAAGAACTTCGACCTGAGTATAGGTACTTGAACTTTATTGTTTGCTACAACATCCTCCCCAACATGCAAACAAAAGTTCTTCGATGGGACAGGATGTTGTTTCTTTATCTTCTTGGAAATCCCACAGCGGCCTTGGGATCCAACTTCAACATTCCTTATCTCATTTGGTCAAGGATGGCGCGATATGTGGAAAATGCCCATCCTACTGAGAGACTTCCATTCCCAATGATCATAATGCGCATTCTTCGCAAGTTCAAGATCGACACTAGTGCGAGCTCGTACATGCACAGCTTGGGAACAATTAATGATACAACTATTGTGAAGTCCCTCTCCACAAAACAAGATTAGCCTCCATCACCTCCTTGCAGAAGAAGACCAACACCAGCAACAACAGCAGCAACAGCTTCAGTACCACCAGCAGAACAACCTGCACTGTGATGATCCGGATCTTCATTCGGGGGTTATGGCTTGGTCAGTAGCTTCTGGAGGACCATCTTATGCTATGGGAGTGTTTGGGTGTGTATCGGACTAAAGAAATGGACTCAGTGTGTTGATTGGACCCCGAGTGTATTCGAGTACCCCCGACGAATTTTGGGAGGAGCTTTGGACAAAATGGAGGCCGTATTTGGATTCAGCACTGAAAAACATTGAAAAACGGCTATTTATTTGTATTTTTCTAAGTCCGGATGCCCAAAAACGGAGACCCGAAAGTTTCTGGTGTATTTTGGTGCATGGGGGAGCCGTGGACTGGCCGGAGGGACACGTGGCAGCCGCTGATTGGCCGGCGCACGCTTCCCGGTCCACGAAATGGAGCGCTGGTGCAGTGGACCGGGCGGGAAGCCACGTGGCGGCTCCGGATTGGCGGGCGCAGGGCGCTCGGTTCACGGGAGAGCGCGCGGTGTACGGTGGACCGGAGCGGGGACACGTGGCAGCACCTTATTGGTTCGGTGCAGTGGACGCGGCGCACGCGGGGGTGCGCGGGCAGGCCGGGCAGGGCGGGCAGGTGCGCGGGCAGGCGCAGCGGTGCAGGGTTGTGGTGTGCCACGTGGCGATTTTCTATTGGATCAGAGGTGGACACGTGGCAGATTCTGGTTTGTCGGGTGCACGGAGTGGGTGCACCGGGTTCAGCGAGCGCGGAGGCCTGACACGTGGCGCGCGAGGATTGGGCGAGCTACTGTGCGCGTGCAGGCGGCAGGTGGCGCGGCAGGTGGCGTGTCAGACCGCGTGGCAGCGGGGGCGGCTGGCGTGGCGGCCACGGCGCCGACGTGGCGCACGCGTGCGGCACGTGGCGGGCGCCAACTGCTCCGTTGACCAGGGCGGGCCACGCGGCAGCAAGGGAGAGGCCGGGTTTGCTGTCCCGTGTTCGGGGGATACGTGGCGCAATCTGGTGCATTCGGGCGCTGGATGAACGGCCCGGATCGCGCACTGTGCGCGCCCGAAAAATTTCGGGCGCCCGGAAATCCGGACACAGTGGGCATTTTGGATTTGTTTGGAATGGGCCTATAAATAGCCCCTCCTCTCCCTTTTTCTTCCCCTTTTCCGAGCTTTAGAGTGAGATTGGGAGGGAGAGCCCTACACAAAATTTGTTCCCCTTGATGTTCTTGAGCTCGTGGTGGATCCCCGGAATTTTTGGAAGCTCGGCAACGGCGATATCGGTTTTACTGTTCGCCTCGGTTTTTCCCCCATTTCGGCCCATTACCGTCACAGTTCAGTCGGAATTTTGCTGTGAGCAAACCAGGAGGAGTTTTTGGGCGATTTCTTCGACAGCATGTTCCTAAGAGGTAAGGCTTCGATTTTCATGTTGATCTCTTCGCTCCATTTCACACTTTTGGCATGGTTCCCAAGGCATTTTTGACCCCTATTTTTCTGTGATTGATTCTGGACAGCGGAGGCTTGTCGATTTTATATCTTGGCCTAGGAGCATCGGATCAAGGCGTTTAAGGACTCGATTTTGATCTACTCGTCGCAAGGAACATAGTGGTGATTTTTTTGGGATTTTTGGAAATAGATTCGAAGGTGATAATTAAGCTTTTCTTGGACTGTGTGCCACAAGATTTTTGGTTATGTGGCGTTGCGCTTAGCGCGGTGTTTTATTTGTAGCTTGATCTACAGGTATCAGATCGGAACGTGCGAGTACTCGTTTCGACCGTATCGACGCGACAATCGCAGTGGTTATTTTTATGGATTTTTCAAAGGACTGCAGAGAGGTGAAATTTATCCATTTTTGGGGCTGATTTTTGGACAGCAAGTATTTGTGCTTTTTTTGGGATTAATTGTGCGTTGTTTGGATTACCGTGCAGTGTGCCGTGATTATCTGGTGCTAGAGGACAGCGGGCAGCGAGAGGTTTCTTTTGGTGTTGTGCGTGCTTTTCGAGGTGGGTGGTTGTTGCATACCTCTACTTTTGACTTGCTCACTAAGTTTATTAGAGAAGCCCTCTATTGGACATAATGATTGATTACCATGCATGATTAAATGATATCAATGTGAGCCTATCATTTGAGATTAATTCTGTGGACTTAGCATGTTGGAAATATTATTGGGATAATATTGTTGTGGAAACATAATTGCGGAGATATTTTAATAGTGATAATTAACATGCCATGTTAGCACATAGATTTTACGAAAGTTGGTTAAATGGATTAATTATTGGGATATGATGACATATCTATGTGCGGGTGCCACTTTGGTGATTTTATGATGGATCAGGGATTATATACATGTGTAGTTGGCTGATGATTTTAGCATGATGGTTATATCTATGCGGATTTATTCTTTGATACACATGTGGAACTGTTATTTGATATTTCTCTTTCATCTTGCATGAGGACATTTGCATGCTTATATGGACATCTAGATAGGCCACTATTTATTGCTACACTATCATATTGGAATTTGACTTAGGAGAAACCATGATTGTTTTCTTTCTCCTTCTCATTTAGACTTTTGAGTCTTGTTGCTCGGGTTCGAGCAGGGGTTTGGGATAGTGTAGCGGGGACCTGAGGGTCGGTGACAGGTTGTGTTTGATTATGGGTTGTGGGGTATTGCGGCTACCGCGGATAGTAGGCGGTTGACCGGATATGAATTATTTTACCCGGTTTTGGATTGGGGGTTATAGCGGCTACCGCGGATAGTAGGCGGTTGACCGGATGTCGGATGTGGGACATGATTGTGATTGTGGATTATTTCGGTGATCGCGGATATTGGGCGGTTAACCGGGTGTCGGTTGTTGGGCTTGATTGTTGACAGGGGATATTGCGGTGACCGCGGATATTGGGCGGTTGACCGTATGATGCATCAGATTGGGGATCGGGTTTCTTTAGTGGAGGGTTTTGTTCCACTTGAGAGTAGTTGTGATCCAGTCCTGCATTTATGATACTTGTGACAATGATTGGGTTATATTATCTCACCGGCGCCGCTTTATATGCCCGGTGATGCTTTCCTCGTGTGGGTCGCTCCCCTCGAGTTCCCCTCCGGAGTGTCGGGGTCAGGCAGGCATTGAGTTTTGCCATCACATCGGCGCGGCATACTTGCCCGATGATGAGGGCGGCAGCAGGAGTCTTTGCTATCACATCGGCTCGGCTTACTCACCCGATGATGAGGGCGACACAGATTGGGTTTCTTTGGGTCCTTTGGTGGTTGATGCATACAGTTATTCCATTTTGGGATTATATTTAGAGGCATAGTAGTGGTAGTTTCCCCTTTCTAGCAGTTTCATTACTTACCACTCTTCTTCCCCTCTTTGCCTCTGGTAGGCCTAGTGGGTGCGTCAGAGTTTGAGGTTTTACCCACTAGGGGAGGCTACTGGTTTACTAGTAGTTCTCACCCCCATTCTCCTTTCCTTTTTTTTCTTCTCCCTTGTTTTGCAGTGTCTTCTGCGGGTGCTACTGGGCTTACAGTGGTGGGTCGAGGAGAGAGGACGGCTGAGTAGATAGATCTCGAGGCAGGATGAGCGTCTTACATTTTCATTTATTTTCTTTTTGAACTTTTGACTCTCCTTCAATTTTTGTAATTTTGGCTACTTTAGTGACAAAAAGGGAGAGAGAACAATGAACAATGGTTATAATGGTTTGTAAGAACTGTGAAGTTAAGTATCAAAGCAACTTTTGGTTTTGTATTGTGATTGCATGCATGCCTCGACTAACTATTTGACTAACTATTTGAGCATGTATTATTACTAACAAGTTGTTTGATTACTAACAAATTTATGACATTTGGATTTTTTTGCTTAGAAGATATGTCTATTTCTGATTATGATCTTAATACATATCTGAGTTCATAAATGTCATGGTGAGTATAAACTCTATCTCTGTTTAGTTTTTGAATGTTGAACATTCTTGAGGTATCTAACGATTTTGTTTTGTCAAGAATTAATTCTTTTGCAGAGAGTACAGATGTCTAAGTCTAGAGTCTGTTTTAGGAGTTTATCTCATGTATTTATTTATTGGTTCTCAAATGTAAATTTTTGTTGTATGGTGATAGCAACAAAAATATCTTTTTGAATTTTCTTAAGTGGATTTTTGTTTTGTCACGAAACCGCCAAAGGGGGAGATTGTTAAGGAATTTGTTTTGGCGTATTTCGTGAAAATGGTTAAGTCTTGAAGATTGAAGATGAAGAAGTTTGGATCATATACCTCAATCTCAAGTAAGAAGAATTCAAAAGGATCAGGTACGTTTAACTAAATAATTTTGGTGATCCGAATACTTCTTATAGTGTAGAAACACTTGGATGGATTTTTAATCGTATAAAAATAAAAAACTGGACATGTTATATGTTCAGGATCCGGAACAGGTAACTACAGTCCGGACCCCGAACATAGGGTAGTTCATGCGCAAATCCAGTCCGGAACACATCGGTTCAGTCCGGACCCCGAACGTGGATTTTGCAGAAACTGCATGAACAGTCCGGACCGTGGATCTTCAGTCCGGACCCTGAACGTGTGTTTTTCTGGAAATAGTCTGTTTAGCTACGACAATCCGGACCACAGTATTCCAGTCCGGACCGTCGTCCTGAAAAATTCCAGATAAGGTTAGTTTTTGATTCTTATCCTCTTCCAATGGTTTCTAACCTATAAATAAACCCTATGATTCATCTTTTAGCGTGAATCCAACAGAATCCAAAATAAGTTTTATCTCTGGGAAATGAATGAGAAAAATTAACAGAGATAAACTTATTAATCATCATATAGAGAAGAAAGGAAATAACTAGATTAATTCTATGTTTCTTCATCTATATTAATTAATTTGATTCTAGGTTTTCATACTCAGAATTTGAGTAGAATCAAATTAATGAATACTTAGATGGTATTTCCGATCTATCTTTGATCTAAGTATTCGGCGGATTATCACCACCTAAAAACAACGATTTTCCCAAATCGGCACGTGGACTCGCGTGACCTTGTGGATTCAAGGTGCTACCGCTCTCGTGGATTCGGAGCGAGGTACGTTCGTGGATTCGAGACGTACTACTGGGTGAAGACCGTGGATTCGGTCAGACGTCATGGACTCGATGTTGGACGCCGTGGATTCGGCGTTGGACGCAAATCGTGGATTCGAGGCGCGTTGCGGAGCGAGCGGAGAAGATCAACTCGGAGCGTATGGAAAAAGGATGAGTCGTCTGTGAGTGCATTATATCACCTTTGTACATGTTATAATCTTTGTTGATTTCACCGTGTTATCGGTCCCGTGGTTTTTTTACTCCTGGTTTTGGAGTTTTCCACGTAAAAATCTTGCGTGTTATTTTCATTTCCGCACTGGGTTTTTATTACGCAAAGATTTTTGAGTGTTTATTGTTTACACCTATTCACCCCCACTCTAGGTGTTTTTTTCCCTATTTAGATCCTTATTATAGAGGTGGCCCAACACAAGTTTCCAAAAGAGAAGAAATGGTGGAAGGAGTCTATTTATAGCCCAAAATCTCTGAAAAATCTCCAGAATTCGGGCTTTAGGTACACATTCGCACGCCTGAATCTTCCCACAGTCAACCAGTCATCAGCACCCGAATCAACACCGGTTGCCCGATCTACCACGTGTCGCCCATCCACGCCGTTCCGCCCGATCAACAACGCCCGCCAATTAGGAAGCGCCCTCGTCAACTCTCGTGACGACAGCGCGATCGCGCCCGGCCAACCAGAGGCTGCCTCGTGGCATCCCTTATCCAATCGGGCGCCGACAGCGAAATCGGCTCCGACAATTGGGTGATGCCACGTGGCACACCATATCCACTCGGCGCCCTCGCCTGCCCGGGCACCTGCCCGGCCTGCCCGCGCCCCTGTGCCTTCCGCCGACACTGCCCGCCGCTGCCCCGCGCCTGCCGGCGGCCGCCCCGCTGCTCTCCGGCGCCTTCCCGTGGCCGCCGGCGTTGCCCGGCCTGCCCGAGCTGCACGAGCTACAGTAAAAGTGTCTGATGTTTGTTTTAGGGCGTCCGGATCCCAAAAAATACATCCACGTAGCCGATTTCCATCATTTTTCTATGCTGAATCCAAATTCGATGTCCGTTTTGCAAGAATCCACTTCTATATTTGGATGAAGGCATCCGGATAGGCAAACTTGATCCAATTTGCGCGCCGAGTCCAATCCTAAGGTCCTATTTGCGCGCAACCATCTCCATCACACAACATGGGCCTCCAGAAGCCACTGATCACACCGCAAGACCTTCGCGGAGATCCGGATCATCAAAGGTTCACCTCAAAAGGACTAGCCCGGTGGCATGGGTTGGTCATGATGAAAACTCAAAAACGTCGGCAACAATGAATACAAGTCGATGCGAAGAACGAGATAGCAGTGGCTCAGGGGCCGCGGCCGTACCTAACATGGGAACGGCACCCGCATCGGCTGCCAGCAGCGCCGATGCAACACGACCATGAGGCGGGGGGATCTACCGCCCCGCCTCGTGCAAGGCCACCACCGCTCAAACCAACAGTGGCCGAGGCCAAAGATGAGGACATCCTCCGAGAACTGGACGCCCGATTAAGGGTTCTGGAGGCTGCAATGAGGCGCGACCTCGAGGAGCCGGACGAACGAAAAGCAGAGGTCGAGGTGCCCACCAAATGAGACCTCGGCAAGGTGGCTAGACGCGAAAGATGACCACCAAGGGATCACGAGGACGAGGTCCCAACCCCGTCTTTGGCCAAAATAGCGGCCGAAGAAATTAAGGCACGGATCGACACAATGTCGATCGATGTAGACTCGACAGGGATCAACTTGGTCTACGCCTTGGCGATGTCTTTCAAGGTGACAACATCCCAAAAAGATGTTGAGGGGCAGACCTTCGACGATGAGGGCCTGCCCGTATCAGAGCTCCAGTTAACAGAGCGCAAGGTAGAGACCGAGGTGGTGACCTTCGAGAAACCATCGGCCTTCCAGACCCGGTTTGTAAGGTCGTTATACATATCGGCCTTGATAGAAGAACGGCCGGTGGGCCGCGTAATGGTTGATGGTGGGGTCATGGTCAACGTCATGCCCATTGCTTTTCTGAAGAGGATCGGCAAGAGTGAAGAAGAGCTCAAGCCGACCGACACCACAATGACCGGCTTCACTGGAGGTGGCCAAGCGGCGAAAGGGGTCCTGACGATCGAGATAACGGTCGGTTCTCGACCTTGAGAACCGCTTTCTTTGTTGTGGACGCGGCGAGCCACTCAATTTACAGCTTGGGCACAACTGGATTCACCCCAACGAGTGCATACCCTCCACTCTGCACGGGAAGCTCTTCCAATGAGGTGGGTGATAAAGTGGAGAAGATCGAGGCCGAAGGATGGCCGCAACTTGCAGATGTGAGCATGGAATCAATCGGCCATGTCAGTTGGGCCGATGAAGACCTGGATCAGATCTCATTCGTCCGGGTGACCGAGGAGGGAGTGCAGGTTAAACTCCTCAGAGACGCAAGCCATTTGGCGGTAGGCGATGAACTGCCATAGTGGATCAAGTGGCACATCTACGGCCAATAGTTGCGGCCCCAATGGAGCCTTGGGGGCAGAAGACGGTCCAAATGGCCGCCAAAGAACTTGCTTCGGCTGCTTTACCAATAGCCAAAGATTCGGTCGATCGAGAGGACCAAAGAAGAATATTTTGGAGACTCGCCGATAAAGAACGGTGAAAAGAAGTTGGAAGTACCCCCTAGTCGAAGTCAATTTGGGGTCGTGCGAGCAAAGGCGACCGACCTATATTAGTTCGAGACTTTCGGCAAAACATCAAGAAGAGCTGGTTAGTCTACTCAAGCACTACCAAGACTATTTCTCTTGGAGCTACGAGGAGATGTCAGGACTCGGCCGAGAAGTTGTAGAATATAGACTCCTTATTAAAAAGGGGTTTAGGTCATTTAAACAACCGGCTTATAGGTTTGAGCCGAGTATTGTACTAAAAATTAAAGATGAAATTAAAAGTCTTTTGAAAGCCGGGTTTATTAGGCCGACTCGTTATGTTAAATGGCTTGCAAATATAGTTCCTGTAAAGAAAAAGAATGAAAAATTGAGGATCTGTATAGACTTCAGGAACCTTAATCTGGCTACTCCAAAGGATGAATATCCTATGCCGATAGCCGATATGCTGGTAGATGCCGCAGCCGGTCATGAGATTCTGTCGTTCATGGATGGCCACGCGGGCTATAATCAGATAATGATAGCTGAAGACGACGTATCGAAAATGACTTTTAGATACCGGGATTCGATCGAAACCTTTGAATGGTTGGTAATGCCCTTCGGCATGAAGAATGCCGGAGCAACATACCAGAGGGCAATGAATTTAATCTTTCATGATTTGATCAGTAAGTCAATAGAAGTATATATCGACGATATTGTGGTCAAATAAAAATCCAAAACCGATCATTTGGCCGATCTAAGACTAGTTTTTGAATGAATGAGAAAGTATAGTTTAAAAATGAACCCACTGAAATACGCGTTCGGAGTTTTGGCTGGAAACTTCCTAAATTTTTTGGTGTATCAGTGGGGCATTGAGGTCAACCAAAATAAAGCGAAGGCAATCATAAAAATGGCCGCACCAAAGACAAAGAAAGAATTACAGTCCCTCTTAGGAAAGGTCAACTATCTAAGGTGATTCATCTCCAACTTAGCCGAAAAAATAAGGGTGTTCAGTCCCTTACTACGGCTGAGAGATCAAGATGAATTTGTGTGGACAATCGAGCATCAGACGGCTTTCGATGATATTAAGACATATCTAACAAAGCCTCCGGTATTAGTTCCCCCTCGATACGATTGGCCGATGAAATTGTATATATTGGCTACCGAGAACTTAGGATGTCTATTGGCCCAAGACAACGAAATAAGAGATCAACATGCCATATACTATTTGAGCAAACGGTTGATCGACCCCGAACGAAGATATTCGGTGATGGAAAAGTTGTGCTTGGTTTGCTTGCACGAAGCTCAGGTACTATATGCTACCGGTAGAGGTATCAGTCATTTGTAAGACCGATTTAATCAAGTATATTCTATTGAAACGGGTGCTAAGGAGCAGAATTGGGCGATGGATGCTTGCCTTGTCCGAATTGTCACTGACTTACGTCCCAGCAAAGGCCATCAAAGGACAGGCGATAGCGGACTTTTTGGCAGATCAACCATGTGTCGAAGTCGAGGAACCGACAGCCGATTTCATCGGCTTGCCAAGATGGACTCTATATTTCGACGGTTCTAAAACGGCCAATTCGGCCGGGGTCAGAATAGTGATCCAATCACCCGACGGGAGAGAGGTTCGGTTCGCTCTTGAGCTTGATTTTGGTTGTTCGAATAACCAAGCCGAATATGAGGCCGTAATCATCGGCTTAGAAATCCTAGAGGAATTGGGGGCAAAAAACCTGAAAGTAATCGGAGATTCGCAGGTTGTGATCAAACAAGTGACATGCGAATACCGATGCACGAGTCTGAATCTCCAAGGCTATTTACAGAGGACGGTCAAAATGCTTTGCAAGTTCCGAGATGTGGAGCTCAGCCATTAGCCGAGGGAAGAGAATGCAGCTCGTAATGACCTAGCACAAGTGGCATCAGGTTACAAAGAGCTGATGACAGCCGGTCATATTACTGTCTTCCCAAGACTGTTGCCATCGATCTACATAAGGGAATCGATGGTCGCCCCGATCGGAGTAGTCGAAGATTGGCGACAACCTCTAATAAATTATTTAAGTGAGCCTAACAGCCGAATGGATTACAAAATAAGAAAAAGAGCGCTCGACTATTGCCTATTGGACGGGCAGTTGTACAAGAAAATGGTCGAAAAAGTACTCTTGAAGTGCTTAGGGGCCGATAAAACGCTGATTGTGATGGGTGAAACACGTGAGGGCTTGTGCGGCGCACACCTAGCCGGGAGAAAACTCAGGTGGACCATTCGACATCTAGGATACTATTGGACGATGATACATGTAGACTGCATCACTTACGCTAGAGGATGCCGAGAATGCCAGTTCCACAGGCCGGTCCAACGGATGCCAGCCTCAGAAATGTACGCCATCATCAAGACATGGCCATTCAGGGGATGGGCCATGGATCTGATAGGTGAGATACAACCGAATTCCTCGACAGGACATAGATTCCTAATAGTGGCCATGGACTATTTCACCAAATGGGTAGAAGTAATGCCAATAAGACAGGCCACTCAGAAGGATATTATCCGGTTTGTCGAAGAATCGATCTTGAATCGGTTTGGCATATCGGAAACCATAACAACTGATCAAGGAACAATGTTCACCGGCGAAACATTCGCTCGATTCTTAGAGGCAAGACGAATCAAATTGCTGAATTTGTCTCCTTATTACGCTCAGGCTAACAGGTAGGCCCAGACAGTAATAAGGTGATCATAAATCTGATGAAACGACACATCAAAAAACACCTGAAGAAGTGGCACGAAAAACTATCTGAAGTGCTGTGGGCCTGCCGAATGATAATCAAGACCACCATAAGGGTCACACCTTTTCACTTGGTTTACCACACGAGGCCGTGTTGCTGACCGAGATCATGATTCCGTCTGTGAGGGTTGAAAAATAAAATGAGTTGAGCGACCAAGAGTACAAGCTCTTGATGGACGAAGAGTCAAGCGAGACATGCGAAATTCGGCTGAAGGCGCTTGATCATTTGCGAGCGTACCAAAGCCGAGTCCAAAATGCATACAACAAAAAAGTAAAAGTCAAATCCTTCAGCGTGGGGGATTTAGTGTTAAAGTTAATACTACCTATCGGCAAGAAGAGCCGACTGTATAGGAAGTGGTCCCCAAATTGGGAAGGGCCATTCCGAGTCAGCCGAGTAGCGAGGGGAAACTCATACTACTTGGAGACATTAGAGAGATCGAAAAGTAGCAAGCCGATCAATGGGAAATATTTGAAACACTATCACACATCGGTTTGAAAAGAGTTTCATATTTAAAAGACCGATACATACTCGAACCAAGAAAAAAAAAATACAAAAGTATTCTAAAGAAGAAAAGTCGAACCCGGAGGATCAAACAAGCCCTATTGAAGGAGAGACACCTGACCACTATTAGCTCCCGAAGCGGGGGCAAGAGAAAGGGAATACAAAGTGTCTCCTCGACGAATGGAAGGAGTTAGGCGAAGAAGGCGGAGAATGTCGAGGAACTCAAACTCCTCGAACTCCTAAAACTGGCCGGAGGGCAAGACGAGGATCGACTTTCTTTTTTAAAGCTATTCATAGATATAGCCATCCATAAACGGCCTGACCCCGGCTAGGCCATCGTACGTAAGAGTTGGAATCGGTGGGCCAGCTACGAAGACCTTCCCCAAAGACCTTGCTAGAAGCCCAGGTGCCGAGGAAGATCTTGTCCGCTGGAAGTGAGGGCTTCGACAAAGGAAGGGCAGCAAAAGAAGCGCATTGGACGCGCTTTCGACGGAATTGCACTAGAAGTCGTGAGAGGGGCTAAAGAGAGCAACAAGCGTTGTACTTTAAAGAAAAATGAGGGATTAGGAGAGCCATAGTCATCCCTCAAAAAATATGCAGCATTTATAATGACATGACTAGTGCGCGGATACAAACCGTCGGATGGGCCAGTGACTTCAAAACGGTCCGAACGACGAGCGGCCATTGGAAACAAAAGGATGAAATTTAACAAAGAAATGACAACGACACGATTAATGATCGACGACCATTGAGTGAAAATCCCTCGATCAGAGAGTGAATAAAATGAAAAGACCGTATAATGTCAGGAGACTAAGAGAACGATCGGAGATCTCGTGACACACGCCGGTCATTAATCGAACTTCGACAATCACCCGAATGGCGCATCAGGCGATTGCCGAGGGGGCATTATTGAGGTCAAAATTATCGCCACGTGGAACGCGCTGCGATCAAGTCAGAAGGTGACATGTGGCGCAAACTATCAGCCGAAGGTACTAGCCGATAGAAGAACGAACCGACGAAAGGAGCTCGTGTCTCGATCAAGATCGACTCCGATCGGCTATAAGTCATCGGTTTTCTCAGCCGAACGATGACAAGAGGCGAAACCAGGATCGAAAATTTGGCCCCACGAGCAGAAAAAGAATGCATCTAAACACGAAGGGAAAGATCCTGAAGAAGATATGCGCGGAATACAGGGCGCGGATCACGCAACGGACGCAAAACTGGCAAGCGGTGCCCTGTATCAATAATCGTCGAAGATCACGCCTCGGCGCACAAATCGCGGGGATAAACGTAGACAGAAAAGAGCCACTATCCAGCCGGAGAGAATCAATGCAAAAAAGAAAGGCGGTTAAGAGATACGCGATGATTCCCCATAAATTATGGTATACACAACTGTATACGTGGCTCGGGCAAATATAAATAAGCGAACCATCAAAGGGAAAAGGGGTTCTACAATCTCGTAAGCCAGTGACCACCCCTGCTATTCAATACCTTCAATACATGTATCTACCACTTTTCTAGACTAAGTTTACCACTTTTCTTACTTCTTTTCTCGATAACCCACTTTATCTAGCGAAATAATAGAGATGATTGCCTAGGAAAGAAAAAATTTATATTAGAATTAAGCAAATTTATAGTGATTATAATTGAAAATAGATGAATGCAATAATTGAAACGGTAGGTGAAGAGGCAAAAAAGAAAAAGAAAAAAAAAAGAGGGAACATGCAGCGGAGAAGAGGGGCTGCAAAAAAAATAAAATTACAGCTATTAAGGTTAGAGTCATTCCCTCAAAATAAGAAATAAAATGTCATGCCAACTCAAAAATTAGAGATTCATATATTTATACAGATAGTACAATAAGAGAGAGTTCGTATTTATAGTTTAAATTTTCAATTTTAGCATCCAAGAACTCATAAGCAAAGGCCGTATACGTATCAATAAATGTTCTATACAAAACAATTGTACTTAGTGCATGCAGGTACCTCTGAGGTCCATTCAACAATATTAGATAAGACGGAGTTTAAGCAAAAGTATATAAAGGCATACATTTACGTTTTTCAATGTGATAAAAAAGAGTATATTATAATTGATTCATCCAAATATGTAAATATAATATTATATACGAAAACTAACAAAATATTTTTTCACCATAATTTCTTGTAAACAGAATCCTAATAATATACTAACTTTTTTCAATAGTAATAATAATAATTTGTCTAGTAATATTTGTTTAATGGAGAAAATACAAAAGTGTGTAGTATCATTAATTAGAACTATTTTTATTTCATTGATATTTTGAATAGCATGCACTAAGCCTTAGTTGCAGAGTTGCAGTAAATATCGACTCGTACTCTCGGCATCCACTATTTAAATCATTTATGGGTTAATTTTTTTATAACTCTTTATTAATTCCAATTTATTTTCTCTCAATAATAGTTTGTTTGATTTCAGCTATGCAGACAAGTAAGGGAAAGAAAAGTAAATTCTCACTTCCCTTAATTTTTTTATTTTTAAATAATTTTAATTATAAATATAAAATAATTAAATTTTGAATTTAGATTTTGATACTAACCATAAAATCAGTAACTGACTGCAGCCGGTACGAAATTTTTTAGGTAATAAAAATAAGCTCTGTGTTCAACATTAACCTTCCGTATATTTAACCCATTCATCATGAATTTGCATCAATTACTAAATTATAAATGCCATTAATTGTGAGCACATTAATGAAATCTTATGATGCATCAGTGTCACGCTTGGCTTTTTATTGGAAGGTGAATGGGGGGGCATTTACTGTGATGCATGATTCGATTCAATCTATGCAAGTTCATTGAAGGTAATAAATTTTGTTTGGAGCTTTTACAGCAGGATTCAATTTGACTGCTATATAATAGTTTTCAATAGAGAAGAGATTCTTTCCAAGCTTATTATTTTGTTACTGTCGGAGCAAACTATATTAAATTTTGATTACATGCAATATATTTTTTCCGACAATAATAAAAATAGCTGTGATAGTATTAGTGCGCTTATCAATATTGCCCTAGCTTATTGCTGTAATTTAATGTGAGTTCACGCCCACACGAATATTATATAATTAATTGCGCTAATTTGGTTTTGTTCCTAACTTTTGTTTGATTATTTATTTTGGTTCTTAATAATTTTTTTCAATCTGATCCTTAATCGGAAAATAAATTACACTGCTGACTCCTAATGGATCTTTACTTTTATTTTTTACTTTGATTTCTAACCTGTTTGCTCATTTGTGCGCTCATCACTTCAAGCCTAATGACCCTCAACAATGTTTTCCACGTGTACGACCAACTCGACCTGACAAACGACATCCACAGCAATTTTTTGTGCGGAGTCGGGCCTATCACCAAACTCTTTTAAATTTTTTTAAAAATTAGAGTTGACATAATCTCTATGAGTAGGTAGAACTTTATTAGAGTTGACATAATTATTCCATCAAAAATAATAAAATTTAAATATATGGTACAAAATTGAAATATAATCTAAACAGTTAGGATTTGATTAGATTTATAGTTAATTCTAGCTAGATTAAGATTAATATTTAAATCTGTTGGAGATAAGTTTGTTAAAATTTAAATATTAATTAAAATAAAAATTTATTTAGATTAGAATTTGGATAGTTTTTTATTATGTAAGTTATAAATATAGCTTAAAGCCAATGCAAGGTTACGTTGATACTAATTTTGTCGGTAATCTTGATAAAAGAAGATCTATAACAGATTTTGTATTCGAATATGGAAATGATGTCACACCCATATGACATGAAGGTGGTGGGAGATAGGGTTTAGCCACACCCATATGGAATGGCCAAGGTATTCATAATTTTGGATGCACGTACGGGTGCGTTCAAAGAGAGAAGTTTTTTAAGTTTATAAAAAATAAAGAAGGATGAGAGAGATTCATGATAAGGGCTCGGATTGAAGCTACTCTATTTCAGAAAAGGAGTCGGTGCAATTCTTCTCTTGGTTGATGAATCTTATTTAACACATATATTTTCTGTTTTGATTTTTTTTCTCTATGTGGTTGTATTGGTTCCAGTTTTGTTGAGTTTTATTGAGGAGACAGGTTTATGGTAAAAATTTGATTTGACGTTTTCGCTGCGGAATCCTAGCACTAGGCGGTACCGGCGTGGATTGCGGCACCGGAGCGAGTTGCGGATTCACAGAATCTGGTATCAGGGGAACTACTAGATTTTTCCAACAATTGGTATCAGAGCCAAAGGTTATCGATTCTCAGGAGAGATCGACATCAAAGTATCGGATTCCCAACAATTGGTATCGGAGCTAAAGATTATCAATCCTTAGGAGAGATCGACATCAGAGTACTGGATTACCGATCATCATGGGAGGCGATCACAATTTGATCTTGCTCGGCGTGTTGGACTCGATCGAAGGTATATAATTTTTCGGCTTTACGTGGAGCTAAGAGGGTCCAAAAACGAGATCAGATCGTACAGAGATGCAGTCGCTCAAGGTGAAGTGGTGGAGAGCTCGATATAATGATTGAAGACTACAAATCAAATTAAGGTGGAGATTGTTAGGATTTGATTAGATTTGTAGTTGAATTCTAGTTAGATTAAGATTAATATTTAAATCTATTGGAGATAGGTTTGTTAAGATTTAAATATTAATTAGAATAAAAATTTATTTAGACTATAATTTGGATAGCTTTTGATATAAGCTATAAATATAGTATATGTGCTATTATTTGATGGTGGTGTTAACGTGGTCACACTGATAGAGGTGATGGGGGTTAGGATTTAGTCACACCCATATAGTGATGATGGTCACATCCACGGTGGTGGTGGGGATTAGGGTTTAGCCACATCTATATGGCATGGCCAAGGTGTCCACAATTTTGGATGCGCGTACGGATGCGTTCAAAAAGAAAAGTTTTTTAGATTTATATAAGACGAGAGAAGAGGGAGAGGGAGCGGCCGGATTCTCGGACCTAAGATGGACGGTTTCTTTGGTGAGCGTACGGCATGAGGCATATGAGAAGCTAATTAATTAGTGGCCGGTTCTTGATGCATGCGTGGCAGTATTAGAAAAGGTGCACGGTGATTCGCATGCGGTGTTAGATTTGGCATCGGAGCGAAGGTTCTCGACCAATTGTTTGAGTAGTTCGGATTACTCGAAATAACAGTATAAAATTTTTTGGTCAAAAATTTATATACTTCTCTAATTTGATCTTCTTAATTAAGATTTTACGAAATTTCTTTATGAATTATTTTCTTAGATTTTTTCGTTAGTACAAGAGAAAGGTACGTGCGGTTTATCATAAGGTTTTTAATTTTTTATTTGGAGAAGATATAAGGTGCAAGCTTGTTCTTTTATTTTTTTATAGTGAAATACATCTCTCTCACTCTCCTCGTAGACATAAGTCATTGTCGAACCACGTAAAAATCTTGATCTTTTTTTTTTCCGAAAATGCTACTGAAATTTTAATTTTTTTTATTTTTCGTGCATTTGCGTTGGTAGCGTACCACGGAAGATCCATCAAATTTCCAACATAAACATTGAGAATCTATTATCCAAAAAAAAAAAAAAAAAAAAAAAAAAAAAAAAAAAAAAAACCAAAGCAAAAAAAAAAAGGTTAGATCCTCAATTTGCTATAGGATGTGCAATTAACACTATATTATGAGGTACACATTAGATGTGATGTTAGAGCCCCCTTTTTTTTTTTGCTATAGGTGTGATGTTATTAGGTCTTTTTCCAGTGAATGCTACAATAAATTACATTAGGTTGATGTCCATAGAAATTGGTTAAATTTGTCAAATTATAAATGCCCCCAATATTAATTAGTAGCATAAATGGCTCCGATTAAAAGAACTTAGGCTCGGTTTGGAAATCTTGTAATATAGTGAAATATTTGTTCACAAATTTAGATTATTTAAATTAGTGTTGTATTTTTTTTTTAATCTAAATAACTGTTTATGCTGCTTTTGTAGAAATATGAAATACAACAAAATAACTTCAATCCTATATAATTTTTTAGTAAAATGAAAAAGTGTTTAAATCTATATAATTCTAGAGCAAAATGAAAGCAAAACATCTTAGTTATTCATCTCGCTCTCTTTCTCTCTATCTAAAGATGAGATATTTTCTGTAAAATGCAGGATAATTTAAAAGTGATTCAAACACCTCGCATAGAAAATATTTATCATTTAAAGTAATGTTGTTTTGAGCAAGCTCTGTGCCATTGAAAGAAAAAAAAAAAAAAAAAAAAAAAAAAAGAAGGGAGAAAAGAAGAAGGCCCACCAAATTTTTTAATTTTTTAATGCCTAATCATTAAAAAACTTGTTTTCCTTTCAAGCATTCCACTGAACTAGGTTTAGGCTGGGGTATTCATGAATAACATAATTTCTGTTGGATAGTCAGTTCTATTCACAATTTTTAAATAACAAACTGTTTGAAATAAAGCAATCAATTCGTTTAAAATAAACAAACATTCAGCATTTGCAGGCTTCGCTTATGATGTGGGCGGCCCAATCTAGCATTACGCCATGAGGCAAAATATTGATCCTTTCAAGGTAACTTGAATAAAATCATTTTTCTCGTGAATTATAGGTTATATACTCAATTGAAGTTCTCTATGTTAACATGTTAATAAAATATTGTAAAGTGTGTAGGTGAGTGTATAGAAGGAAAATACTATTTGTACATTCCAAATTACATATATATATATATATATATATATATATATATATATATATATATATATTATATTTTATTTATTTTATGATAAAATAAATTTTATTAATCATATCAATATAATTAATAAAAAAATTTCATCCTTAAATAGATAAAATATACATTACACATTCTATTTGAAATGCATGGGCAACATTGCTCATGCATATAGAGGAGCCGTTAAAAAGTATGCTAACCCCCAACTTTAAGAATATTATGACATTTCCCCTTAACTGCATTAACAATTACTTTACTTTTGCTTTTCTATTTGAGAGGAACGAGTTTAGCTAACTAAATAGAAAATTAATTAAATTAAATGTGCTTGGACCCTCTTGGGTGTTAAACTTAAAATTTGATTAGTTAATGAAAATCTAGTAAGTTGTTAGTATGGTTATATTTCTCGAGGAAAAACTAAAAAGTTAAATAAAAATATATAAAACTTACCTCAACTATCATCCATTTGAATTTTATTAATTAATCTTTAAAAATTTTAATTTTGCTATCTAGCTTTTTAATTTATTCAATTCGAACCAATTAGTGACTCTGTAACTTTAAAATTTTAATACGTCGTTTATCTTTGCGGGTATTGTAAGATACTAGACCTTTCCAATAAGCCAGATTGCAGTATGGGTGTTCGATCAGCACATCGAGGGAGTGCAGAGTCGAGTTGGAACTATTTTAGCTCGAATCGACGCAAAAACGGAGTCAAAATTGGATCGCGACTGTCAGATTGCAGTTTTGGGGCGCCCGAAATGCCCACTGTAGTGGCACGAATTCTTCGGGTCGTCCTATGTAGCTTGGGCCGCCCGATTTATGTGGTTTCGGGTGCCCGAATGTGGGTTTCGGACGCCCGAATCTTCTTTTTTGGCTATTTAACGTGGGGGTTTATATTTTTTCTTCTCTTTCTTCCTTCTTGCTTATTCCGTAGGGTTTAAGAGAGACAAGCATAGAGCGAGAGCGAGGGAGAGGGAGAGGGAGAGGAAGAGGGTGAAGGAGACCGCATGGGGAGTGCCGTTGAGCGCACGGATCGATCCGAGGAGTCAATCACAGACACGCGTACGTGTGATTTTACGGCGCGTCAATTTTGGGGTAGGTCTTACTTTTAACATTATTTGTTGGGTTTTTTGAGGTGGGATTTTGTTGCTATAGGACTAGATCTTTAGTTCTTTTTTTTTGGATTTGAGTTTTATGCCTCTTTGTGCTTGACTATAAGGGCTGAGATTTTCGGCGTTGTGCGGTTGAGGCGGGATGCCCTCGAATTTTTTAGGATGTTGCCATACACGTGTGGTGGTCACTGTTGAGCATGCTGTTTTTCCGCCGTCCGTATTCCGGCAGAATTTGCGATCCAAGTGGATTTTGTGTCACCGAGAATGGCCTATTACTTTTTATATCTTCTCGATAGTTGTAGGTATTTTAACTAC
The DNA here is from genome assembly GCA_029204045.2 of Tillandsia leiboldiana. Lineage (NCBI taxonomy): Eukaryota > Viridiplantae > Streptophyta > Magnoliopsida > Poales > Bromeliaceae > Tillandsia > Tillandsia leiboldiana. The sequence continues at coordinate 6,849,429 of CM055068.1, read as the reverse complement.
TTGTATGTGGATAGATAGTAGTAGAGATATGCTTGAGATTGATTGGCTGATATTTTTTAATATTTGAACTGTATGGTTAGGGATAGAATATATTATTATTTTATTGTTAGAAGACTAATGTGAATTGTTTGATTGTATGGATTTCGGGGTAAGTAATATTATTTATAGTATGATTTGGTTTATTTGATTGTCATGGGATCCATATTATTGACCCAGGGGGTTAGTGTGGTAGTGGGTTATTTTTAGTGGGAGTTGACTCGTTCTGTTTTTCTGTTTTGTGTGGTTGGTTAGATAGAGATGGGTGGTACTGAGGTAATGATATATATGCTATCTCATAGAGATATATGTGATATTCCATCTTAGCCCTTGTTTTTAGTGAACTATTAGTGGGTCATGAGCAGAGTGTGTGTGTGTGTGTGCGCGCGCGCCTAGGGCACTGAAATCGAGCTATGTGGTATTTCTAACTTTGGGTCTCATGAGATATGTTTTGGGGTTTCGGTTTTAGATTGTTGGTGATATGATGAATCATTATTTCGATCATAGCCTGCAAGCAGCATTGAGCTTTATTAGGATTTACTGGAATTGAATCGGACGGTAGAGAGAATGGCAGGCGTCTACTGTTGATGGGCGCACCAGCAGTTGTGTAGTCGAGATAGTATGGAGAGATGACAGGTGCCTATGTAGTGAACCGGAGCTCTATTGACCAACTGAGTGGGATTAGCCGATGCATGCAGTGGAACCTGGCCGAGAGCCGACTGGAGTGGGTTCGGACCCTGGAGTTGACGCCGTATTGGAGAACCGAGCGTCGCGGTTTGGGCTATCGAGAGCGGTTTGGTTTCGAGTCTCAAATTCGGCTGACCTAATATTGAGCCGAGTGATATAGTCGAGATGTCTCAACCGAGTCGAGTGATATCTGTAGAGCGGACAACCGAAGGTGTAGTAGCATCGGATTATCAGCCGAGTAGAGTTGAGCCGAGATAGTGATCAACCGAGTGGTCACTGTAACTGTGACGGCCGAAGAACTTTGGTGACAACCGATGTGGGGAGGAGAGTCATTGGGAACAGTGTTTGTGGCAGACAAGTGCCAAAGTAAGTTCTGGGAAACTGTTTAAAGACTGACAAATGTTAGAGTGGCAGATGGGCAGTCGGCGGTGTTTGACTTTTGCCCCATAATTGTCCCTATTTATAACACCCAACATCTAAGGGATGGCCTTTTCTCTCTGCACATAAGAAGACGTTGGAACTCTTTTTTCCTCCACTTCTTCTTTCCTGTGGTGGAGTCTGCTGGTGGTGCAACCGAGGGAAGGTAGACCTTGAGTAGGCTAGAGTTGAGCCGGGAGTTGGACTCGGACCATTTTCCTCCCATCTAAGGTTGGTTGAGCTTTACCTTAGAGTTTTGCTTATATTTTTAGTAGCTACCTCCTTTTCCCGATCCGAGCTCTGGATTTTTGGGTTTCTTCCTCTTTTCTGGTTTTGGGAAAATTTTGGAATTCAGAGGTTGGCCTGTGCCGCGGTCAAACCGAGTGAGTAGGGTGAGCCGTTCTCAAGTAGCTTGGAGGCACTAATTAGGGAGCCGAGTGAGGGTCTGAGCTGTGAGTTGAACCTGTAGAACTACTCTATACCGATTTCTTGTCGTGGTTGGATTAGTGTACCAGGTAGTTTAATGTTGACCGAAGTTGATGAGCTCCCCTCTAAGTCTAGTATTACCACCATGTATTTATTGATGGCTTTCTTGTGATATCATGTTGATTGTATGTTTTGAGTGTGGAGGTTACTCCCATGTAATTCTAGCATGTGTTGGGAATCTGATCTCTATATGTTTACTGTTTACATCATCATCCTGTTGCTTTCCCTCATTTTCTATGTTCGGCAATTACTTGCGCAATTTAGGTAGACTGGTGGTCGGTTGACCTGCTGTGCTCGTGCTGAAGAAACGAGCTGAGTTTTCTTTGGGATTTCGGTTTGTCACGCCCCGAGTGTAAACCAAAACTTGGGCTCGTCTACAGATCCGCCGTGCACACGGAATTTTTCGCATACACGAAGCGCCGGTAACCTGCTCAAATAAAACAGATACAATAATAGAGCAATAAAACAGAGCTGAACTGAAAATACTACATCTCAGACTGAACTGGAAGTAAAAATACAAAATGACTGTAAAAATAAAGTACAAGTCTCACTCCCAGCTCACCACAAATATACAACCAGCTGGCTAAAGCCAGACCCCAAAAGTAAAAGTACAACCGTCTGAGATAGGATACATAAGAGGTACCAGTCTAGCTACTCACTGTCGGGCCCACTGTCTAGCTACTCAGCCGTCCTCTCTCCTCGACCCGCCGCTGTATGCCCAGCAGCACCCGCAGAAGGCTCTGCAAAACAAAGGAGAAGAAAAGAAAAAGAAGAATGGGGGTGAGAACTACTAGTGAACCAGTAGCCTCCCCTAGTGGGTAAAACCTCAAACTCTGATACACCCACTAGGTCTACCAGAGGCAAAAAGGGGAAGAAGAGTGGTAAGTAAAAAGACTACTGCAAAGGAAAATCTACCACTATTATGCCTCTAAAAAAAATGCAGTCCTAGACTGGAACAACCGTATGCAACAGTAACCAACCGTCCCAGATAAACCCAATCTGTACCGCCCTCATCATCGGGCAAATAAGCCGCACCGATGTGATAGCAAAACTCCTGCTGCCGCCCTCATCATCGGGCAAATAAGCCGCGCCGATGTGATAGCAAAACTATCCATAACTGTCTGGCCCCGGCCTTCGGAGGGGATCTCGAGGGGAGCGACCCACACGAGTAAAGCATCACCGGGCAATAACCGCGCCGGTGTGATAAGTAACAAAAGTAGGACTGGATCACAACTATAAAGCCCCAGTGGAACACAACCCTCCACTAAAAGAAAACTGATTCCCAATCAGATGCAAAAGTAACCATCCGGTCAATCGCCCAATATCTGCGATTGCCGCAACACCCCAAAATCCACGACCAGGTCTCACAACCGACCTCCGGTCAACCGCCCTATATCCGCGATCGCCGGAATAACCCACAATCACAATCATGTCCCACATCCGACATCTGGTCAACCGCCTACTATCCACGGTTGCCACAAAACCCTCTAGTCCATAATCATGCCCTATCACCGATGTCCTATAACCGACATCCGGTCAACCGCCCAATATCCGCGGTCGCCGCCAAAACCCATAATCCACAATCCAGGCCCCGACTACACTATCCCAAACCCCTGCTCAAACCCGAGCAACAAGAACCACCTGACTAACGAAAAGGAGAAAAGAAGCAAACAAGGTTTCTCCTAAGTCAAGTTCCAGCATGAAAGTGTAGCGATAAAAGATGGCCTATCTAGATGTCCATACAAGCATGCATATGTCCTCATGAAAGATAAAGATAGTGTGACAAATAATGGCTCCACATGTGTATCAATCATTAGCTCCACATAGATATAACCATCATGCTAAATCATTGTCCAACCACACATGTTTAAATTTCACAATTTTCCCTCACCTAAATCATCCACTTGTGCATGTCATCTATCCTCAAGTAATACCACTAACAGGATAAATCATATAGTCCCAATTAAATGTTCCATTCCACATGCAAGGTTAAGTGCTAACATAGCAATCCATACAATCATGTATAAGTCCCAACCACTATCAGATTCCCACAAGCATGCAAGTCCCAATTACAATTATCAATCATGGATGTCCAAGAAGGATCTCTCTAATACTCCTAGTGGGTAAGTCAGAAAAGAGGGATAAAGCAACCACCCACCTAGACACGCGCAATCCACAGCTGTAAGACCTCCTCGCTGTCCAATAACCCTTTATCACGCCAAATGCTCAAACAGATAAACCGCCGCGATCGCTGTTCACAATTACCCCAAAACATACACACAAATAAGCACACAAGTATCCGCCAACATGCTGTCCAGAATTCAGTCCCAAAGATGCCCTGTTTTTACCTGCGAGAAGTACCCAGAAAATTCCAAGAAAAATACTCTCACGATCCTCGCGACGAACCCGTCGAAATGAGTACCTGCACGCTCAAATCCGAGTTTCCTACACTGAGAAACAAATCCGACAAGGGAACCACCACGAAATAAACTGCTCTAAAAAACTGTGGCACTAATTCCTGTAAACAGAGATTTCTCACCTTCTAAAAATATTAAGAAAATTCCAAAAAAATTTGGGGATATTCCTTGTGATGTGTAGATGCAAAACTCCTTTTGAATCACCCCAATCCGATGCCTGTGCGCGAAGATATCGCCGAAACACTGTGGTGCTGTCCAAAACTCCGCCCACGAAAATGGGTCAAAAGAAAGCTCAGGAAACTACAAGATAAACTCGAAATGAGGGGAAACTTAAATCACGAAGATCGTAGCACTACCTGTCGTGAATCCGACGGCGCAAGAATCGGCTCAATCGGAGGTCGGAGTAAGCCGGGGGAGTCCTCGCACCAAAATGCGACGAAGAAGATCACAAACGAACGAGCGTCGTGCCGCAGCCGTAAAAATGGTAACCTTGGGATGCGTGCCGTAGAAAAATCCTGGAATCTGCAGATGGATCCGGCTCTGGGAGATGAAGAAATCTCGTGAAGGTGGCACTGTGAAAATCCGCGCAGAGAAGAAGTTCTTCAGTGTTGAACAGGGGCCTATTTAAAGGCTGGAAAAACAATTCAACTAATTCCCAAAATATCCCAAGTTTCGGGCGCTGGGGGTTTTTGGGCGGCTACAGTGTTGGGCCCGGCCCAACACTGTGCGCGCCCGAAACTCCCTCGGGCCTCCACGTCGCCCTCGCAACAGCGGACAGCCGCGCTGGCCATCCCCTGCGCGACGCGTGGACCAACGCGGCGACGACACGTGGCGGCCCCGAGCGCGGGAAAGCCCAGTCAGCGCGCCCACGTGCCGCCTGCGCCCGCCGCCTGCGCTCCCTGCCAGCCGCGAATCCCGAGGCACCCCGGTGCACCCTGTGGACCCAGCCTTCATGAGCCCGCCAACCACACGATGAGACACGTGTCCCGCCGGTCCATGCACCGCGCCCGCCTGCTCCGTGGTCCAAGTCCACTGCACCGACCAATCCCAACAAGCCACGTGTCCTACCCCTGGTGCACGACGGCCCGTGGACCGCGCGCCTACCCGCGCCCGCGCCCGCGCGCTGCCCGCGGCCGCTCCGCCGCCTGCCCGAGCCCGTCCGCCGTGCTCCGCCGCTGCCCGCCGCCGGCGGCGGCGGCCGGAGTTACTGTTCCGGCGTGAACAGTAACCAATGCGCAAAATATCAAGTAGGTAGTCCATTTTGACCGTTTTCGCGCGCTGAATCCGAATTTGATGTCCATTTTGCCAAATTCCAACTCCAAAATTTGCCGAAGGCATCCGGAAAGGTGTTCCTTGGTCCAAACTTCGCGCTGAGTCCATTTTTAATATCCGCTTCGCGCGAAACCACTTCTAAAGATCCGACGGAGTCCACTGATCACCCATGTGATCCATTAAGCCCGAAGTCCGCCAATTGTGTCCAATTGGTGCACAAACACCTCCAACACACAGTACATGCTCCCCAGATGTCATCAATGACTCTACCACAGCTCTACAGAGATCCAGGTCATCACATGGTTGATTGAGTGGCATCATGAGGAGCCGAGCCCGATGGGGTGATTTTGGCTGTTGGACTGATTATTGGGAACCGAATCCCTTATTGTGTGGTGAGCTGGTGGTGTGTGAGTTGTGGATCTGATTTATCTTGTGATTTGGACTACATCCTGCATAAGCCGTATTGAGTTCGGTTGAGATGCGCAGCTTTCCTCGGTGGGATCGCGCCCTTCGATTGCCGCTCAGGAGCTGGGCCATTTTTCTGTGTGATGTCGATGCAGTCCGGTTGGGCACCCTACATAATTTTAGTTCTCCGTGGATGTAATGGTAGTAGGTGAGCGGATGTTTGACTGAACCCGATGTGACACTCAGTGAAATTGGGTGGATCTTGAGTATCCTGAGAGTGAGTTGATGCATATGGCTACTCTTGTTGCTTTCCTTGAGAATTCTTGTTAAGAGCATAATAGCTATAGTTTTCATTTCAGCTTCTTTTTTTCATGTTAACTTACAGTTGAGTTATTTATGCCTCTTGTAGACTTGGTGGGTAGATCGTTGGTCTTGGTGGCGGTACCCACTGAGGACTATTTTATTTATTTAGTTCTCACACCCGCTGTTAGCGACCTTTTTGTAGAGATTTCTGCACCTGTTCCTGCGCCGACAACTATCTCTGATCGAGGTAACGGAGTCACGAGCTAGAATCCTACTCGAGAGCTTTGGACTTAGAGCTGACTCTTCAGAGGATTATTTTGGATAGTAGTCCTGTGCGGTCTGATGGTTGTATTTGTATTTTCTTTATGTCTTCTGAGAGGTGGTTTTGTATTTTGGATGTATATCAGACATACAGTGGATATTCCTTGATTATGATAGTTTTATTTAGGCTCTGATGTACATGTATACTATTTTTTGATGTTGTCTTTTGCAAGCTTGACGCTTCGCTTATGCGAGGCTTCCCATATAGGTGGCAGATTTGTTGGCGAGCTCGGGTCACAATTCGACCTCGAGGCATAACAGCCTCTCTATTGCTAGGCGCACTAGCGGCAGTATAGTTTGGGCAGTAGGTGGTGTAGGCTTGACTGGACTACTGAATCGGTCAGTTCATGTTTGGATTCAGTGTACCATTGAGTCGGTTGGTGTCGTGCCAGGTGTATGAGTTTGGTTCGTTGAGACCTTGCTTTTTCTTTGGGGTTTTCTGGTTGAGTGCAAGTCAGGGTTAGTGATGAGTGCAAGTCAGGGTTAGTGATGTTTTGAGTTTTGATGTAGAGGCATGATAGTATAATGTTGTGCAAATTTTATCATATTATGTTTTGTTACTCGCTTGTTGATGCAGCTTTTCTCTATTTTGCCTCTAGTAGATCTAGTTGGTAGGCCGTGATTGTCGTCGACCATACCCACTGAGAACTACTGTTTTGTAATTATCACGCCCTTTTGTGATCTATTTTTCTGGGCCTTCCGAGGTAGCTCCGGATTGAGATAAGGGAATTGTATCGTAGATAGCATTTTCTACCCAGTTTTGGTTTTGTAGAGGTAGACCATCAGCTTTATAGTGTTGGCTATATTACAATGTACTTTGGAACTGGTGAGGTCAGAGCTTTTTTGTATTTATATTTTGAAAGGTGGATCTTGTATGTATTATTGTATATTGATAGCTGGTAGTTTAGTTTTTATTTATACTCTGATACATACTTATTTGTAGACTTTTAGTTCTCATGGAAGTTAATTTTGGATGCTTCACGTGTGTGGGGTGTGCCATCGTACACGTGGCAGGTTTGTTGTGTGACCTGAGGGCTTCCGCTGTGGGCCGGAGAGTGATAGATATAATTAGTATATTTTATACAATGTATGTAACTATAAATTGATTAAAGTAATTAATTAGTTTAAATTTTATATCCGAAAATTTTTCAAATCAGATTAAAAGAATGGATACTAAAATTAAAATTTAAAAAAATTAAATTATCAAATTAAAATAATCTATAGTTCAAATAAGTTTTATAAATTTTTACCAAAAAATAATCCTGAGCTTCTCAATCCGCGATCGAAATCAAAACTATGCCGTGCAATTCATAGTATGTTGAATTTTAAGATCATCCTACATATACTATCAATAAAAATATACAAACAAAAAAATTAGCTAAAGATAATAGTAAACAAAAATGTAAAAAAGAAAGGCCAATTTGCATAAAAAGAATTCATTGGTTTTGCTATCAATAAATGTGGGCCGCATTTTTTTCATTTTACATACTCAATTTAGATTTTCAAGAAACTGATCAAAATATCCTTATTTTTATTTCTCTCTTTTTTTTTTTCTATTTTTCTCTACTTGAGCTTCATCTTCCTCTCTTCTCTTTCTCGAGCCCACCGTCTCGCTCTCATGCCCCAAACAATGTCCAAGTTGTCGTCGCTGCCATAGACCTCGCCGGAGTGCTGTCCCTCGATACCGCGGTCTCGCCCGCGCCCATACATATCTGATGGGCACAACGTCATAGGAGTAGATGCAGGCACAATAGGAGCGAGTGCAACTTTGTGGGGTGGCACTCCGACAGGGTCCATAGCAGCGGCGAGGGCAGTTATGGAGGAAAAAAATATAGAAGGTAAAAAAAAAAAGGAAAAAAAGAAAAAAAATAAAGAAAAAAATATATTTTTTTTCTGTGAATATTATTATGTATCGTCGCTACTACAAGGAAGGCCAAGAACTAGAGAAGAAGGAAGAATGAGATAAAGTTACACTGTTTCAAAATTTTTTTGCATTGTTTCAGACAAAAATTGTACTTTTTGAGACAAAAAAAATACACTATTTGATATAAGAGTTACACTCTTTAGACGAAAGTTGTATTATTTAGACTGAAGTTATACTATTTCTTCTCCTTCTCCTCCTCATCCTTTCCCTCTGCTTCCTCGTGTTTCTTGTGCGGACATCCGTGATTAGCAACACACGCGATGGAGGTGAAGGAGAGCGCGGCAATGCCGGGGAAGAGAGCGGCGGAGGGTGCATGGAGGAGGGCGAGAATCTCCTGTCTCGCCTCCACTGCGCGCGTTGGTAGTGGCGGAGACGAGCTATCATGTCCCGAATTTTCAGAAGCGGTCTAAATTTTTTTATATATATAAAATCAGAGTTTGAAACATGACTCCAGGACGTGAATAGATCCACCACGCGTAAAGGAAATTCTCAGCCCAAACAGATAGAGTCTCCCTAGTACGCGCTCGGCTAGGCAAGTACAATGATACCATCCAAGCAATCAGAATTTACAACTAACAATTAAACTACTAAACAAATAATCAATAGTTAAATAAACCAAATACATAATCCACAATTGAATGCAAGTACACTATCAATCAGATAATATCTATGAAACTAGACAAATAAGTCACGATCATAAATCTGAAAGAAATGACAATAAATCTAAATAACAGATATCTCGGGACAGATCTAGCGCAGAATCTCTCATCAGCGTCCCGACTGCTCACCACCCGACTGACATGAAAACTGAGTCACCCAAAGGGCGTGAGATACAATTGAATGTATCCCAGTGAGTACAACAAGCCGGAGACGAGCAAGTCATAACTACTGGCATACTATAATCGAAAGGCAGTAAGCAGGTAGTAGGCAATAGGAAACGGTATGGAAAGATGGTATGAAAGTAGATAAATGAACCGATATAAATGCTAAAATAATTAACTGTCATGAAAGCAATAACTGAAAGCTGTAAATATGCATCAATATTATAGTAAGCAAAGATACCCAATCATGTGTCACTGTTGGTCACGAGGACCTCAGGCTAGTGCCGAACCAAGTCTGACATGTACCCCACACATGCTGACTAATAACAAAAAGGGGGCTCAATATCGCCCGGTCCCACATGTGCAACCATGTAAAACGGGCTCACGGGTCTCATAGACCACTCTACCGGTAAATAACACCATTATGGGGGATCAACCCACTGGAGTACGTTAAATGTGCAGCTGGTACATGGCGATCACAATGCGGATGCTCAAGCTCATGGTCAGAAGACCGAAAACACGGCGAATAGCCGAAGACTCCCAAACGGGATCAAGCATCGCAAGTATAATGACATAACAACAATATATCTACCTACTCTATCATGTAAGGTAACCAAGTATAATGAGAAGAATAATTAGAAGTATGCTCAAGCTCACGATTACCATGAGTCGAGATTTGTTGCCTTTCTGCTATTGGATCCCTGTTAGGATTTTCCTGGCTTGTTGCTGATTACCCGGTCTGTGGACCGTGAGCTTGAGCATTTGCATGATTGATCGCCCGCACTGCTGTACTTCACGAACATCAGCGGAGTCATGACCCGTGTGGATGTTCTTTACTAGTAAAGTGGTTTGTTGAAAGACCCGTGAGCCCCAGGGGGGAATGTCAGCTAGGTTGGTGCTAGGTTGGGCATTTTCCTTGAGGTCTTGTTGACCAATATGGTGGCGTTTGATTGGGTATTTTGTTATTCTACCATTGATGCATTGCTTGCCTGTTTATCATTATCATCTTATGATTTCTCAGTTCTTGTTCAATATATACATCAGCATGCTCTTATTATGATAGGTTAGTATCCTGTTATGCTCAGCACTGTATTCTTGATTATTCAGTTATCAGCTTGTTATACCTGTCTTACCTACTGATCTCTTTCTATCCGCTAGTTATTGTATGCCAGTAGGTACGATTTGCTATTTCTCGGCTCGTCGTGCCCACTGGGATACACTGTCGATGTATCTCACACCCCCTGGGTGACCATTTTTCAGGTCGTTCGGGTGTTGGGATGTCGGGACGTGTTGGTGAGATGCCGCGATAGATTTGACAGCCGTTTATCATGTTTATCAGTTTATTAAATCTTGTAATATAATTTGTAATAAGTTGTTGTAATATTTTAATTGTTTAATTGTTTAGTTGTACGTAATTAGACTACTCTGGTAATGCTGTAAAGGCTTAGCCGTGCATATATAGAAAAGGCTCAATTCCAAGAGGAATTTGGGAATTTTCTATATATGTGGCGGTCTGTCGCGCTCTGGTTGGTTTTAAACTCTGATTAAAAAAAAAAAAAAAAAAAAAAAAAAAAAAAAAAAAAAATTAGATGTTGTTTTTCGAACTCGGGGCGTGACAGATTAAATGGTATCAGAGAAATAGGAATACGATGTCTAGTTTTGGCTTGGAACGAACCCTAGGATGACTGGTGTTCACGTGAGAGCATTGGGTAGTTGTCTAAATCCTTACAGTCAGAAAAAGAAGTTGTGGGTCGGTTATACTGATTCTATCCTGGTGATTGCAGTTATGGCCCGCACAAGGCGTGGCGTTGGTGGCAGGCGTGGGGCTGGCACAAGTCGGGGTACCGCCCAAACATTTGCTGAGAGTTGGGGCCCTGAAAATCCCGACAGAATGCAACTTATAGAGGAACAGCTTGCTGCAATGGCTGGGATGGTCCAACAGTTAGTCCAGCAGCAGGCTTCTGTTCCCGTTGCACCTACACCACCTGCCGCACCACTGGCCCCCGAGCCTGAGGGACTTCCTGTTCCTCCTGCACCCGTTAACCCAGTGCCTCCGACTGTGCCCGCTACTCCTGATGCCGTTGCTGCGGCTAGGGTCGCTCCCGGGGTTGCAGGTGGCGGCAATCCTGTTCCTGATGTGGGATTGGCCGCTCTGCCTAATCCGCCTGATACCCCGGAGGATCCCAGGGCGGCGTACAAGGTAGAAAGAATGAGAATTAAGGGGGTGCTGTTGGAATTCAATAAGTTTAAGCCCCAGGCGTTCACTAGACGGGAGACAGACCATTGGGCGGTCGAACAATGGTTAAATCACATGGAGAAACTATTCCGAGACCTAGATACGGAGGAGCAAGACAAAGTTACCTTGGGGGTGCATTGTCTCGGTATAAGTGCAAGTATGTGGTGGTTCCACTACCAACATGATCATTTTACTGAGGGTATGCCCAAACCCACTTGGAGCCAGTTTAAGGCGGCGTTGTACCATCGCTACCATAAAGAAACAACGAGGGAAGCACTAGAGCGTGATCTGGAGACTATTCGCCAGGGAGACCGCACACTGCGAGAGTACGAAGAGGAATTCTCTAAAATCGCCGATCTGGTGCCTCGAGCAGTGCAAGATGAGCGGCGTAAAGTTAGGTTGTTCTCCCAAGGATTGCGGCCCGAGATTCGTCGACAGCTGTCCTCTCACCGAATTGTCGACTATGACGACTGCATTGAGCGTTGCCTCTCAATTGAGGCAGACGTGGTTGTGACACCCCCGGAATTTGGATTAGTCCTATATATAAATGATATAATAGGACTAAATCTCTTAACCCGACTATAGCATTTTGGATGGTAGCAAGATCCAAGAGGTTATGAGAGTTAAGCATGCTAGAGCTAGAGTAGTTCTAGGATGGGTGACCCCCTGGGAAGTGGGCCGTCACAGTTGGTATCAGAGCCATTCACCAGCCGGAAATGTGAGATGGGTCTCGGCTGAGCCAGGGTTATATAGCGGATAGAGCGAGGCTCCCCGACTAATGACCGTTGTGGGTGGAGTGCAGCTCCCCACAAGGTCGGCTAAGGCTAGCGAGATGAGTCTCACATCGCCTGGTGCTTGTGAGTGTGATTGAGCCTGACGTGGACATTAGGGCTTAAAGGGGGGAAGAATGTGACACCCCCGGAATTTGGATTAGTCCTATATATAAATGATGTAATAGGACTAAATCTCTTAACCCGGCTATAGCATTTTGGATGGTAGCAAGATCCAAGAGGTTATGAGAGTTAAGCGTGCTAGAGCTAGAGTAGTTCTAGGATGGGTGACCCCCTGGGAAGTGGGGCGTCACAGTGGTGATCTCCCGTGCGGAACGGGCAGCTATGGATAAGGGGAAAGGAAAGAAGCGATCTTTCCCAGGAAATGGGGAGGGATCGTCTGGGTCTAACTGGAAACCACCTAGGCATCCGAGAGGCCAAAGCTAGGCGGCGAGTTCTCGTGGAAGCAATCAGCAGCAAAGGATGAGGCATTGTATCTTCTGTGGGGCTGATCATCGACCCTATGCCTGCGATCTACGCCATGGAAGATGCTACCAGTGTGGCCAGGCTGGGCATATCTCTTCCAACTGCCCACAGAGATCTGCCCCGGCACCATCAGTGTTATCTGTACCGGCCCTTACTGCCAGGCCATCTGCTTCTACTCAGAGTGTGGCTGCATCTAGTCGCCGTCCACCTCCACATCAACCTGGGGGGTCTCGCCAAGTTTCAGGTGGTCGGGTCTTTACTCTGACCCAACAGGAGGATCTGGCGGAAGGCCCGTCTAATGTTTAGGTTATCAGTAAGTAGTAAAGGTTGTGATAAACAGTAATTTGGGGTGTTTTGAAAACTTTAGTAGTATTTTGTTAAGTTTCGGGGACGAAACTTTTTAGAAGTTGTGGGTGATGTAATAACCTTGAATTTAATAGCCTAATAATTACTTTAGATAATATGTGGATTTATTTAATTGGCAAAAATAGGTAATTCGTAGTGCAACTATGACCTGAAAATACCGACTTTTGATCAGAGCCTGATCTCGAAAATCTGAGATCACCATTGCGACCGTCTCGTCGAAACATGAAAGATTGTTATTCACATATTTTCGATCCGAGGGTCGAATCTTCCGCAAATCAGCGACGAAGAATTGGGTCCCACAACTTAAGTTGTGAATAGTAACCCCTGATTTAATTCCCTTCTCGACCAACGTCGGCTGTTTCGACATCTGGACCCCAACCATAGTAGTATGAGTAGTCAATTCTGGCTATTTTCGACATTCTGAGCGCAATGGCACTGACAGAATTCGCGTTTGGCGACTTTGGTGCATCAAAATGCGTGCAATACAGCACATCCTACAGTATATTATGGCACGAGATTTTATTTGAGCACCAAATCAAATAAGCAAGGGCACTTTTTGATAGGTCTCGACGAGCCGGACGTCGTGGCGAAGTTCGTTTTTCAATTTGACGACCTGTTCGTCTCGAAATACGTGAAAAGTGTCGAAAAACTAAGTATTTTTATAAAAACTTAAATGTTTTATGGACTAAATGTTTTAGGACTTATTGTATAGGGTCTTTGTAGCACAATGAAGCTATAGTGGGGACCTATAAGCCTGTGGTGGACTGTAGAGGGACCAAATTGAAAATTTTGCAAGATTCCTCATGCATTCATGCATGTAACTCCTCGGCTTCGTGGGAGGGGGTTACACGAGGGGCCAACTTCGGGTTGCTTGATATTCCTAACTCCCAGGAGTTATACCTAATAACTCTGGGTACTGGGGAGGCCAAAGAAGCCATCTCCATTGATCCCAAACCGAGAGAATCCGAGAGTGAGAGAGGAAGAGAAAGGTTGCACTCAAGTTGTTCCAACTTTCTCCTGGTGACTTCTGGAGTGTTCTCCTGCGTCCTGAGATCGAGCCCGAGCTTGCTGGGTGGCTGCGCGACGCGGGGGAGGAGAACCGACCGTTACCTTTCTTCTCCAACTCCGGCAAAGGTGAGTTTCTTCCACCTTTGGTTTTTAGGCCGCAATACCTTTGGAAGTAGCCTCTATAGGTTGTAAGGATGATCCTTGTCATGTCCCAGCCCTTGTGGTGGTCTGGGTTGCAGGCGGGAGAAGATTCTCGCCGGAAACCTATCTTTGCTCCGCCTCGGCCTAGTGACACAACCACTCGACCAAATGGAAAAGTAAAATGATGGAAAGAAACTGTAGGAGTGGAGGAACATCTTCACCAAATTTGGTGGAGTTTGATCAAGAAACCGCACCGCAATCCCAAACCCTAATTTTTGGATTTTTTTGCACCATGGCCGAGCTTTTGCTCCGGCACCGGCGAGGCTCCTTGCCGCCGGGAACACGGCCGGGAAGCTTCCTGGGAGTGAGTTGAACGCATCCATGCCTTTGCATGGCATCCATGCAGCCCAAATACGGGGGTACCATGGATGACCCGAGAATGGGTTCAAACCGCGGTGGCCGCCTTTCCGGCCGTCGCCGACAAGTAAGTTAAGGTCGGGAAGCTTTCTGGGACCGAGAGAAACTTAGCCATGCCCTTGCATGGGCTCCATGCTGTCAGGATAGAAATCCACCATTTTTGGTGGAAAGCTCGAAACCGAGCTTTGCCGCCGCCGTCGCCGCCGTGTCCTTGTCGCCGGGCATGGGTTCGGGTGCGTTCGTGGGGTTGTGAGGCACCTTGTGGTGCAAGTGGTTGAGGCCCAGAACGAATAGAAGAAGGATCACCATTTTTGAAGCTTAAGCTTAATCTTCTTCATCTCCTTCCTCATGCCCGTGGTCAACCCGAGTGTGCAAAGATGGCCCAAACTTGATAAATAAGTTTCTACAACCTAGAGGGTTTCTGCAACCTAGAGGCAAAGTTTCCTCCATCTTAGAAGCTCCCAGGTGTAGGTTTTCGCATTGGGTAGCTTAAGTAGTTGAAGCTTGTGTGTTAGAAAAAGTGCCCACCACCTGTTTGATAAAATGCCCCAATGAACTCAAGAGCATATTTAGACATCCTACAAAATATAAAATTTTCTCCACACCTTTCCCTGAGCTTAATGCTCACTTCAGATCCAAATTTGGTTGAGTGGATTCTTGTGTGGAGCATGCCATAGCCATTAAGAGCTTGGGGACTTGGATCTGTGGATCCAGCAGCAACAGGGCTGCACCAAGGCAAGCCCTTGAGCCTCTGTGATGTCCTGAGCTTGATGCTCACTTTTAAAATGGATTTGGTCGCATAGAAAAATTAAAATTTGCTATAAGCCTTTGTTAGCAAGAAAGTCATGGCCCGAAGTTTTTCTTGGGTTCCGTGCTTCTACAAATTGGTGAGCACGGTGTTCCGCGGGTCGAGGGTCACCTACTGGAGGTGACGGTTCGTAAAAATAATGTCCCGATTAAGAGAACGAGCGAAAACGGCTCTCAAATTGCTATAAAAGTATGATTTTTGGAAACCCTAGGGGTCTAAACACAATTGTAGCCTCATGTACTATCTCGGGCAGTGTGTATATAATCTCTAAGCTTCTTGCTAGTGATCCGTTGGCTCTCATTGAGCGAAAATTGGTAATCGGTCCGTAAATCGGCAAAATTATCGGTTTAACGGCGCCCCGGTGGCAATCGCGCAATTCAGGAAATTGCGGCAGTTCCGCCTAGTCGTCTGTTGAGTCCCAATAGAATCTAGTTGAGCCAGCGGCAAAGGGTCAAAGCCCGTGTCTCTCGGAAATTCAAATGGAATTTTCGGGAGGGGCATTTTGGTAATTATACCAACACTTGAATAAAAGGTTGAGTTTAGCAATGTTTATGATTTAGGTTGGCACGGTTTGGCTCTAGTCTTCGAGCATTCCGTTGGAGTTGTCAGATCGCCTGCAGACAGGTGGGTTTATCTTCGGTCTGGGCTTTATCATCTCGGCCCTCTGGGGTATCGTAATTGGTCGGACCCCTGTTCTTGTGATAGCCTAGATTTTCTTGTTTAGCCTGCTCTTTTTATTGATCAGCATCACTTTTATATTGCCATATCTACTTGATTCATTGATCATTATCAGTTATCAGCCTATATATTGCCATGCTTGATTGATTCTTAGCTTGCTAGCTTATATGTTGCCATGCTCGATTGATCTTTAGCTTGCTATCAGATATTATGATCCATATCCTGGACATTTGCCATGCCTGATTGGTCATTAGTTAGTTATCACACATTTACTTGATTATCAGTATATCCTGATCCATGTTATAGTAGTTGTTGATTATATTCTGCACATGAGTTGAGATTCAGTTGGCTATTCTGCATTTGCATCCCTGTTGGGATTTTCCCGTCTTGTTGCCGATTACCATGAGTCGAGATTTGTTGGCTTTCTGCTATTGGATCCATGTTGGGATTTTCCTGGCTTGTTGTCGATTACCCGGTCTGTGGACCGTGAGCTTGAGCATTTGCATGATTGATCGCCCGCACTGCTGTACTTCACGAACATCAACGGAGTCATGACCCGTGTGGATGTTCTTTACCGGTAAAGTGGTTTGTTGAAAGACCCGTGACCCCCAGGGGGAATATCAGCTAGGTTGGTGCTAGGTTGGGCATTTTCCCTGAGGTCTTGTTGACCATTATGGTGGCTTTTGATTGGGTATTTTGTTATTCTACCATTGATGCATTGCTTGCCTGTTTATCATTATCATCTTATGATTTCTCAGTTCTTGTTCAATATATACATCAGCATGCTCTTATTATGATAGGTTAGTATCCAGTTATGCTCTGTCACGCCCCGGGGTCGAAACTGCGACCCGGGCTCGCTAACAGATCCGCCATCTGTACGGAAACTGCCGTACAGACGCAGCGACTAGCCTGCAAAAGACAAAACTACAGCTACACAGATATCAGAGCGGATAAAAAGCTGTACTATAAAATTTTTTCTCAACTACAAGTTGCTACAACACATAGCCTATCTCCCAAAATCAGATGATACAAATAGAAGTCCACCTATACAACATCTACGAATCCAAATGGGAGATAGCTAACAAGAAACATAACCCACTCCCACAATCCGGGATGGTACATCTACCTCTCTCTAAAGTAACAATGCTGGTAGGGAACTATCACGCGACTCCCTGTCCTCGGTCCGTCTAATCAAGCTCAGCAGGAACGGAAGAAAGCCTCAGCAACCTGTCACCGACAGAGGGTGTGAGAACTACATCCTACAGTAGTTCTCAGTGGGTACCGTCTCCAAGAACCACGGTCTGCCCACTAAGTCTACCAGAGGCATAAGATAGAGAAAAGACTGATGATAAGATAAATAAGCTGGAAAAGAATCTACAGCTATCATGCCTCTATCTACTATGCTCAATAAGAAGAGACTATGGATGATGGTATGCAGTCACTCACTGCTGACAATATGTCACAAGTACTAAGCCCAAGACGCTCTACTATGACACATGCTACGCCATCACTCCCTCAGTATATCTCGAATCTCAGCGACTGCCCACCCGGGTCCAGTCGAGTCAAGCCTGCGCCCCCTGGTGTATCAACCAGGGTGTCCCAACGGACAAACTCGATATCTCACACAGTGACCCCATGGTAGCACGGCCAGGGGTATCAAGCGACCTCTAGTATATGAACTAGGCGCATCATCGCAGCCTCGTCAGGCTCGGTATCATCATCGCAGCCTCATCAGGCTCGGAATCATCAACGCACCCGGGGCGTGGTTCGAGGGGTGCGACCCTACCGAACTCAAGTATCTCATCAGTATCACTGTCTCACAAGTGGCTCCTGCAGGCTGTGGTCCTCGATCAAACAGATCGGTATCTCGATGCTCAAAGCACAAACTCAGTCGGAGAACCCTCCACGACTCAATCTCACAACACTGACCCACTCAACGAAGGTACTACACAGCTGGGACCACCGTCTCTCCCACGGCTCCCACAACACAACTCCACTGAACTCAACACTCAACTCACGGTCGGAGCTACTCCACGGCCAGATCTACGAAGGGTCCGAAACCCAGGGAGACTAACATCTACGTCCCCAAGAGAGAAAGCAGCCCTTAGAACCCAGATCACTCGAATCCGCTCGGGTGGATAAGTTTATAAGAAACCATGTCATTTATTTCAGAAAACCATTCGATCTGAGAGAAATCCATCTTTTTAATGATTTTTAGTCTCTTTTAGGAAAACCCTTTGAAATCAAGTTTTATGCCCAAGCCTCGAAGAGCTGATGCCTTCGTCCCAATGGACGAGAACAGACACAGACAACCTTGCGAGGCTTGGAAGAAACATTGGCTGACTAAAATCATGTATTTATCCAAAAAGGTTCTGGGTTCAAGGTCCTGCTAACACACGTGCACCACGATCCCAACCTGGTGGTGACGAGAAGAACAGTGGAAAGGAAAACCCCCGGGACCACCGTTTATCTGAAACGGCTCCCCAAAATGCTAACACTGGCCTAACCCAGCCACCAGACCCCACTCGCCCCCCCGGGCCCGAGTGCAACACCCGTCCCACAACACTCTGACCACTCAGCCCACTACCCGGGCGAGGAAACTCTAAGTCCCGAAGGATAAGAAAAGTGCGGGATGTCTAAAGCATAAAGGAACCTAGCCCAAATTAAGGTTCACAAATGGTCTGGTCAAAAATCATGCACATATGACGGGGGTGCTAGTTAAGTTCCAAGAAAACACTTAAACTAGCATGCAATCCTAACACATTAGAATTAGAAGGAAGTCCGTAGACTTGGAGAGAAAACCAACCCACCTCAGAAAGCCACCAATTGCTCGTCGACACTTGCAATTGGCACCGCGGGCTTACCTGGCCTCCAAGGGGTCCGCACGCAACACGAAGCCCGATGCCAGAAACCGCACGCAAAACGGAGCACGCGGCGACCAACCACACGACCGCGCGCTCCGCGGAAGCTAAAACCGCACCGCAAGCTGTCAGAAGCGAAGAAATCGCAAAATCAATCCACACAGTCAAAACCGAGCATCCGACGGCGAAAAACAGCCTCCGTCGGCGAAAACAGCCTCCGTCAGCGAAAATCAGCGCCCGACGGCGAAAAACAGCCCGTCGGCGAAAACCAGCGCCCGACGGCGAAAACAGCTCCGTCGGCGCAAAAACTGCTCAAAAACAGCTTGCGAAAAGCCAGCGAAAACTGCTCAAACCGCTCGCGAAACTGCTCGCAACCTGCTCGAGAAAAACGGCGAAAACCTGCGCAAAAACAGCGAGCGAAAACAGCGAAACCGCTTGCGAAACTGCTCGCAACCTGCTCGCGAAAAACGGCGAAAACCTGCGCAAAAACAGCGAGCGAAAACAGCGAAACCGCTTGCGAAACTGCTCGCAACCTGCTCGCGAAAAACGGCGAAAACCTGCGCAAAAACAGCGAGCGAAAACAGCGAAACCGCTTGCGAAACTGCTCGCAACCTGCTCGCGAAAAACGGCGAAAACCTGCGCGAAAACTGCGCGAAAACCTGCGCGAAACGGCGCGAAAACCTGCGCAAAAACAGCGCGAAAACCAGCGCGAAAACCCCCCGCGAAAAATAGCGGCCGACGGTGGGAAACACGGCGAAAAACGGTGCCGGCACGCAAACCGAGGCGCCACCGCTGTCCCGGGAGCATACCGAGCGGCGAAAATCCAGCCGCGCGACGAGGGAGGCCCGCCGCACGGCGCCCAACCAAGCGGCGCCGCGCAGCGACCTGCTGCGCGGTGCCGGAGCGCACCGCGCAGCGCCCAGCGGCGCTGCGCGCGGCGCCCAGCGGCGCTGCGCGCGGCGCCCAGCGGCGCTGCGCGCGGGCCCGCGCGCAGCCCACTGCGCTGCGCGCGGCCGCGCGCCTGCGCAGGCCCGCGCGCGGCCCGCGCGGCCCACGCAGGCCCGCGCGCGGTCCTGCCGCGCGCCCCTGCGCGCGGCCCTGCCGCGCGCGCCTGCACGCGGCCAGAAGGTGCCGCGCGCACGCGCGCGGCCCTGCCGCGCGCCCCTGCGCGCGGCCCTGCCGCGCGCACCCGCGCGCGGCCAGGAGATGCCGCGCGCACGCGCGCGGCCCTGCCGCGCGCCCCTGCGCGCGGCCAGAAGGTGCCGCGCGCCCCTGCGCGCGGCCCTGCCGCGCGCACCCGCGCGCGGCCAGGAGATGCCGCGCGCACGCGCGCGGCCCTGCCGCGCGCCCCTGCGCGCGGCCAGGCAGCGCCGCGTGCTGCCCTTTGCTGCACGCGGCGCCGCGCCCAGCGGCAAGTCGCCGCAGGGTGCTGCCAATAGCAGCACCCTGGCGCCGCGCGTGCGCCGTTGCGCGCGCGCGCGGCCGCCGGCGACGGCAAATCCAAGAAAAGCCCCGAAAAATCCGATAAAATCCAAAAATCCCAAAAATCCAAGAATCCATATTTTTCATGATTTTTAAACACCAATTAAAAATCCTCAAAGCTCCAAAACACCGAAAAAACCCCAAAAACTGAAATTACTTACCTCGTTGTCGCACGTCGCACGCCCACGAGCTTCGCACGGCCTCCAACGGCGAGTCCAAAAATCCAAGAAGCTCCAATCCCTTTCCTTTCTTTTCTTTTTTCCCTTTTCCTCTCTTTTCTTTTCCTTTCTTTCTTTCTCTTTTTCTTTCTTTCTTCTCTCTGCTGCAGAGGAGGGGTGGAGGCAGCTTTTATAAAGCAAAAAGCTTTATTAATTAAATCCATTAATTAATTAACTCCAAAAACTCCAACTCCAACTCACTTTTTGCCTTCGGGCTCTCCGCCGCTGCCCAGAACTTCCCGAACTCCGCTGTAAATCGAAAATACACGCGCTCGCAGCTTTTTCTCTTCAAAAAGCTCATCCGTTCAGGCGGGGTGCTCAAATCAATTACCGGCTCCAAAATTGCCAGTTCCAACTCACTTTTTGCCTCCGGGTCCTCCGCGTCAGTCCGGAACCTCCCGAACCTCACTGTAAATCAAAAGTACACGTGTCCACAGCTTTTTCTCTTCAAAAAGCTCGTCCGTTGAGTCGGGGTGCTCAAATCAATTACCGGCTCCAAAATTGCCAGTTCCGACTCACTTTTTGCCTCCGGGTCCTCCGCGTCAGTCCGGAACCTCCCGAACTTCGCTGTAAATCAAAAGTACACGTGTCCACAGCTTTTTCTCCTCAAAAAGCTTATCCGTTGAGTCGGGGTGCTCAAATCAAATACCGGCTCCAAAACTGCCAGTTCCGACTCACTTTTTGCCTCCGGGTCCTCCGCGTCAGTCCGGAACCTCCCGAACTTCGCTGTAAACTGAAAGTACACCTGTTCCACGCGTTCCTGAATTTTCGGCACTCCACGGTGAAGTCTGAAATTCCCAATCTCATCCTCAATCGGCCTACAAAGCCCGAAAAAACCCCGAATCGAGCTGGAGCTTCCGCGTTGATCCGAATCAACCCGGCATCAACTGTAACCTCAGATACAACATGCTCAAGGCATTCTCTGCTCCAAGTCCTCTGTGTGGTCGGCGCGCTATCCAAAGCCCCGGTACTTTACATGCTCAGCACTGTATTCATGATTATTCAGTTATCAGCTTGTTATACCTGTCTTACCTACTGATCTCTTACTATCCGCTAGTTATTGTATGCCAGTAGGTACGATTTGTTATTTCTCGGCTCGTCGTGCCCACTGGGAAACACTGTCGATGTATCTCACACCCCCTGGGTGACCATTTTTCAGGTCGATCGGGTGTTGGGATGTCGGGACGTGTTGGTAAGATGCCGCGATAGATTTGACCCTGGACAGCCGTTTATCATGTTTATCAGTTTATTAAATCTTGTAATATAATTTGTAATAAATTGTTGTAATATTTTAATTGTTTAATTGTTTAGTTGTATGTAGTTAGACTACTCTGGTAATGCTGTAAAGGCTTAGCCGTGCATATATAGAAAAGGCTCAATTCCAAGGGGAATTGGGAATTTTCTATATATGTGGCGGGCTGTCGCGCTCTGGCTGGTTTAAACTCTGATTCGAAAAAAAAAAATAAATAAATAAAAATTAGACGCTATTTTTCAAACTCGGGACGTGACAGAATCAATATCAACAAAGAGAAAGAGCGTTGCTAGAAAGAAAACGCGCTCTGGCGGAATTCACATCGAGGAGCCATTGGCAAGTGCTCCACCGCCACCAGTTGTGACGCCCCCATCGGACGTGGATGGAATTGTGATTGGGTTTATATGAGACATGGACACTAGTAATAATAACTGGGCTTAAGCATTATGGGCTGTGGTTTGGGCCCAACGAGTTATTATTGCTAGTGGGCCGGGTCGTTACATTTGGTATCAGAGCCAGGTTACCAGCCGGAAGTGTGCGACGAGTCTCGGCTGAGCCTGGATCTAGATGATAGGGCTAGCGAGACGAGTCTTGCATCGCCTGGTGATCTTGGGCTGCTGTGTGTGTGTTTGGGCTGACGAGGACGTCAGGCCTAAACGGGGGGAGTCTGTGACGCCCCCAATAGTCCCACATCGGACGTGGATGGAATTGTGATTGGGTTTATATGAGACATGGACACTAGTAATAATAACTGGGCTTAAGCATTTTGGGCTGCGGTTTGGGCCCAACGAGTTATTATTGCTAGTAGGCCGGGTCGTTAAATTTGGTTACCAAATAGCTTAGTGGGCCTTCGAGCCTCTAGTTCTTCTGATTTTGCCTTCAATGACAGGCCGACCGAAGGAAGACGCACCGGGATCCTACTTCTTTATATTTTCGTTGGATTACCCGAAAATAATTAGTTGGCAGAGGAAGATTCGAACTACCTAGTAGGCTTCCGTGGTCGGCTCCCCGGATTTGAAAGTTCAGCCCTACCACCCTAGACTTTTGTATAGTCTTTTTGCCCTATCTAAGCTATATCAACATATATAGATCACTCATCCGCTTGTAAATTAAAAAGGAAAAGGTACCAAGAGGGGAAGCATTCGATGCGGGAATAATGTCTGTAGTTTCATGAGCTTTCTCCTATGTGGATCTGATTCGACCGGGCAAGAATTTACAAGCAGCAGTAGAAGAAGATTATATTTTCGTTGGATTACCCGAAAATAATTAATAAGTTTTTAAGGGTAGATACTTTTTCTAGCGGTAGAGCTGTTCAGAGAGGCCTCCATACTGTATTTCATTGGGCATCCTCTAGAGAAGAGATTGGAAGGTAATAAGCTTCCATTTTCGATGTTGAGAGCAAGGTAGCTTTGGACAAGGCAGTACTGGTACTCAGTCGATCTTGCTCTTGCAACCTTCGGCTGATGGGAAGGTTCGGATGTCAGCTGGCTAGAAAGATCAGATGGTTCGCCCACTCCTCAACCCTATTTTCTTATCCAACCTGTTCGTTATGGAATTCAAAACGGGCACCTCGGCAAGGCCTTACTATGCCACTTGGTCGTTCTAGCATAGTCAATGAGACCCAACTTGCGTACTCGGATTACTTCTGGCGACCCATTTGAAAATAGGTTGATACCAGGCTTACTCAATCCTATGTTGTTCACATAGGCAGCCCGCATCTCCGTGTCAAATCCTTTTGAAAGGGCTCTACCTTCCCTATTTGACTAAGAGTCAATCCCTTTCTAACTCACTGCCAGAACTAGTCGTTTGACAACTCCTTTCCTTTTTTTTTTCCTATTTTAATTTCAAAGTCAGGGCTAAAGCAAGAGACCTATCCCTTATCCCACGTCAAATATCGTGGAAGTCCCATATGTGGATGGCAATCGTGATTTGCCATTGGTTAGAAATTTTTCAATGAAAGGGGGCCTCAAGATTGCGTCCCTGTAAGAAGGAAAAGCGGGGGGGCTTGGGGCAGGAAGATTGATAGACACAGAAAGAGAAGATGACGATTTCAAAGAAGGGAAGCAAAAGCCGCTCAAATGCTAAATTGGGGAGCAGAAGCCACTCGCTTAACTAACAATGGGCAAGGAGCAAAAAGCACTCAATTCTTTTTGAAAGACAGGAGAGCGCGGAAGGCAGTCAATTCCTCTTTGCAAGAAAAAGGCAAAAAATTGCTTGTGATGCACTAAATTCTATTTGAAACCGAGGCCTTTTTTTTTCAAAATTTTGGGTAGGTTACACTTTTTCCTGAAGCATAGATGAGATTAGAGATGAAAAGCTAGCATTAGTAGAAGATCATCGATCATACTTTCTTGCCTTAGAAGGAGTTGTGTATTGGCGCCTACTTGTTTTCTAAGGTTGTTTGTTATCAACCTCGGACGGGTGGTTCTTTGTCGCGCTGTATTTAAAACAGTGCGCTTCTTCCCTCCAGACCGCATATGGTTCGACGCAATACGAACCTGGTTTGTTACCAGTCCCCGTCTCTCTCAACCGGTCAGGTTACCCCCGGATCATCCCTGCCTTCCATCGTAGAATGATAATGAGGAAGGACAGTAAGGCGGATACACTAGTTCAAGTGTATCTTTCGTTCTTTTCATTGGCTAAAGTTATTTGTCTTGCCAAGAAAGTCTCGAAAGGTACATTTGAGTCCATTGTATCTCCCTGGAAAGATCCGGACTCCATTATCAATGCAGTTGGTAATATGAAAAGGAAGATGAAATACCCTTGCAAAAGGTTTACTACCTTAGCTCGGGTAGGTGGTGTCGGTTTCCGGTCGATAGCACGGCTAGACCATAGCCGATCCCTGTACATTGACAGGGTGCTGGCTATATACACCCGATACTCTCTACCATTCGATTATTGGATAGGTGGAGGTCGGCCTCTGAACCCTTACCTTCGGGGCATCATCGTGGATCTGTTAAGATCTGAGATGAGACCAAAAGAGTTCTCTCTGATTCCGGACGACCTGTTTCAGGTTGAGCTGATGAAGGATTTTATCGAATGGTCCGTCCTATGATCATGGGTGAGGAGCTGGTTGCGGTACAACCAATGGTACTCTAGTACAGCCCTCCGACCAGATGTAACCATTGAGGAGTTCTTTAGAGCTCCAATCAGAGAGCGGAAGTGGAGAGTAACCAAGACGGATCCTCAATTAATCCCTTTTGGCCTCCTATGGAAGGTCTACGATTTGGTGGCTCTAAAGGGCCTCGACTTTAGGTTGCCTATCCTAGAGTCGATGTCCGTCTCACCTTTTGGTGAAATGTACCTCCAGGGTCGCAGGTACGACATTCCTTATAACTGCTCGCGGGCTTGTTCAAGCCCGAGCTGTGATGACCCGGATCTCCGCAGAGCTTTTGTAGTGTGATCAGCGACTTCTGGAGCCTTATTTCGGTGTGATGGAGGTGTTTGTGCGCAAATCGGGCCTCAAGGTTGGACCCAGCGTGAAATTTGGATTAAGTTTACCTGTTCGGATGCCTTCGATAAATTTTAGAAATGGAATTTGGTAAAACGGACATCGGATTTGGACTCAGCGCGCGAAAACGGTGAAAATGGACTATATATTTGTATTTTTCGGAGCCCAGATGCCAAAACACGGATTTTGAGGCACCTTGTTACTGTTCCGGCAAGCTAGGGCAGCACCGGCGGCGCGGGTAGGCGGCGGAGCGCCGCGGCGCGGGCGCGGGCAAGCAAAGGCGCGGCGGCAGGTAGGCTGGTCCACGATTTGGGCGTGCACCGGGACCAGCGGGCTTTGGCTGGGACACATGGCGTGTGGGGAATGGTTAGTCAACGCACGCGCGACAGCGGCGCGGGCGCGGCGCACGATGGACCCCGCCAAGCCACGTGTCGCCCGCCCATTGGCGGGCGCAGTGACCCGGCTGGGCCGCCGTGAACCGCGGCCCACGGTTCCCGCCGTGGACCGCGCTGGCACGTGGCGCGCCGCGATTGCGGGCGCGCATGCGCCGGGCGCGTGGGGTGCGGAGCAGGTGATGTGGCGCGCTGAGAGAGATTCGGGCGCGCACTGTAACGTGTTTGGGCCGGATTCGTGCGCTCGAATCTGGCGCCAAAATCCGGATTCTCTTGTATGTTGGGCTTGGGCTATAAATAGTCCCTTTGGACTTATTTTTGAGGGCTTTCCCAAGCTCCTCTTGGGCTGAGGCCTTAAGGAAGGTTGTTCCTCTCCCTCTCCTCCACCCTTCGATGGATCCCTGGATTTTTTGGAGGCCGCGGCATCGGCGTTTACTGCGACGCGGCGCACTTTGACGCTCCTTGAATTTTGGCTTCTACCGTTGCTTTTCAGTCTGAGAGACCCCCAGGACTACCCTGATGGATTTTTGAGCTAATTTTTGGGGCAGCGCATTCACGAGAGGTACGCCTTCGATTTCCATGTTGATCACTTTGCCTCATTTTGAGTTCATGGCATGGTTTACGAGGCATCTTTGAACCCCTTTTCTGCTGGTGGTTTTCTGGACAGCGGAGGCTTGTTGGATTTTTTATCTTTGCAGTCGGGTATCGGATTTCAACGTACAAGGACTCGATCGACATCTACACTTCGAGAGGAATGCGCTTGTATTTTTATTGGAATTTTTGGAGGACTCTTCGAAGGTGATAATTAAGCTCTTTGGGGACTGTTTTTCTGCAGGCTTGTGTTTGTGAAGGTTTTGGCTTATGGTGATGTTTTAATTGTATCTTGGCCTTCAGGTGTCGGAATAAAGTGTATAAATACTCAATTTGCATCTACTCATCGCGGGGATCACAGTGGTGATTTTTTTGGAATTTTTGGAGGACTGCATGCAGGTGAAAAATCCCCTTCTTTGTGCTGGTTGGTAAAAACAGCATGTGTTGTTTGTGTGTTGTTGGGTATTGATCGTGTTGCTGTTGGTTGTGTTGTTTGTTGAGCAGAGGCTTGCGCGACCGTGTACTGAGGGTGCAATTTCGGTGAATTTTGATAACGTGTGACTACGCACTTCACCGACTTCGACTTTGCCTGCGGAAAGCGTTTCAGGTGGGTTGCCTTATCCCCGGAACCGGTGAACGATTCTCTAATTCTATTTGATAAAATACATGCATGTTTAGGGTATATTATTGTGATTGAGATGTAAGCTTAGTAATGTTGATTGTCTAAGAGAATTGCAAGATTAATATTCATGTTATATTATGAGGACTTGCATGATTCGGATATCCATGTTGGTGATTAAGGAAAGCTTACCTAAGGGATTGTTACTCTCTGTGACTTATAGCATGCATGATTAAGGTACAACTATTAGAATTGAGATGTAAGCGTAGAAAGTGGCCTAGATCATGTGGATTAATGCTTACTTGATTATTGTACATGCTTCAGAGGATTTGAGATCTAGCATTCTTGATGGCTATGTTTATGTTATACTAGATGAGATAGAGTTCAGGCTCGATTACCCTTTGGCATATTTATGTGGAATTGATATATTATACTAGCGATTTATTATCATGCCATGTTAGCACATAGCCTTTCGTGAGGATTGATCATTTACAGGGACAGGATGATGCAGCTATATGCGGATATTACTCTGAGGAGTTATTATGGATTATGGATCATAGATTATGGACAGGTGTTGTTCTTTAGTGATTCTGGCATGTGCTTATACTTATGTGGAGCTGCTATTTGTTATTATCTTGTATTTTCCTTGAGGACAAATGCATGCTTGTATGGACATCTAGATAGGCCATCTTGTAGGTTTTTAAGGATCCCCAAAGATCTAAATAGGTTCTATCAAACACCTAGAGGGGGGTGAATAGGTGTAATAAACAAAATACCAATCTCATGTGCAATTTAAAATAAATGCGGAAAGTAAAAATAACACACCGAGATTTACGTGGAAAACTCCAATCCAGGAGTAAAAAACCACGGGACCAACACGCAATAACAATCCACTAAGAATAGAAGAATAACAAGGTGATTACCGACTCCACGGACTCCAACCCCTCCTTCAACTTCTTCGGATCTTACGCTCACCGACTGCACGTCCACTGCACACGTTCGAATCCACGAACGCCACTCGAATCCACGAGCAACACGTTTCGAATCCACGAAACGCCTTCAACACATCGAATCCACGATGCCGATTTTGGAAAATCGTTGTTTTTCTTGGTGATGATAATCTGCCGAATACTTAGATCAAGGATAGATCAGAAAACACCATCTAAGTATTCATCAATTTGATTCTACAAGAATTAGGAGTTTGGAAACCCTAGAATCAAATTGATGAATATAGACGAAGAAACATAAATTAATCGTGTTTTCCTTTCTTCTTTATATGTGGATTTATCTTTAAAACCATTTTCGGATATGTGGATTGATCCCTTTTCCGGATACCCTAAAAGATGAAATTAGGGTCTATTTATAGGTTAGAAACCTTTGGAAAGAGATAAGCATCAAAAACTGACTTAACAGAATTTTCGCACGATGGTCCGGACTAGATTTGGCTAATCCGGACTGTCGTCTTTTTTCAGCAATTTTCCTGAAAAAATAGTTCGGCGTCCGGACTGGAATTTCCTGATCCGGACTGTTCATGCGATTTCATCCAACACATAGTTCGGGGTCCGGACTGAAACAGGGGAGGTCCGGATTGGATTTCCGCATGAACTAAACTATGTTCGGGGTCCGGACTAGAATGGTCTGATCCGGATCCTGAACATCCAACTTGTCCAGTTTTTTATTTTTAAGCAATGAAAACTTATCCAAGTGTTTCTAAACTACACAAATGTATTCGGATCACCAAAATTATTTAGTTAAACGTACCTGATCATTCCGAATCTATTTTCCTTGAGATTGATGTATATGATCCACAATTCTTTGACTTCAATCTTCAAGACTCAAAACACTGAGTGTCAACTTGAGCTCTTGTTGAATCTTCTCTGAGTCTTCGATTGCTGATTGACAATTTGATCACTTCAAGACTCCGACTCAACTCACGAAATATGCCAACACAAAAAGCCGTAACAATCTCCCCCTTTGGCAATTTCGTGACAAAACCCAAAAATACATAAAACGCTCAAGACACTCATCTTAAACCAAAAAATCGAAACTCAATGTCATCACCAAAACATTGACTTTCTTTGCGTGAAAGATCTAATAAATAAAAATACATTTGAACCAGTACTAGAACAAACTCTATGACTTAGGATTTGGAGTCTTAAAGTGATGTAAATCCTGCAAAACAAAACTCCAAACAAAATCAAAAGTCAGACATTAGAAATTAAATGTAAATCCTACATTTGATTCGTCCTTTTGGTTCTTTTTGTTTTTCGGCTCCTTTTTCATCACCTCCCCCAATCTCGATCATCTCATCTTCGTCATTTCTCTTCTCCCCCTTTTTGGCACAAATTGTCAAACAGTAAACATACTAGACAAAAAAAAATCACTAACAGCATTAGTTCATAGAGAAAGAGAGATAAAAGCTCAGTTCCGGTATATAACAAAAACGCAGATTGAGTACCGGTACTCGAAGACGCATACCAGTAACCAATTGAAAATCTGAAAAATCCTTTTTCGGGTTCTAGATTGAAAACCTAATTCCGAGAATTTGGTTTCGGTACCAAACTATTAGTACCGGTACTCCAGTGCAAAAATCACCTTGAAACAAATCCAAATTTTAAAATCTTTCAAATACCGATTTGCGTGCCATCAAGAAAATAATTTAAGTGCTTGAAAATTGTGAGATCACACAGATGTCATTCAATCCAATTAATTTTACAAAAATTAAAAAGATTTACTTCGAAATCATGAAAAATAAAGATAAAACATTATAAACCGTTTTTCATATTATATACGTCAAACACAAGTCATCAAAAATAATCTAGAGATCCAAACTCTATCAAGATGTAATGGATTATCAAAAATGACTTACAGAGATTTCCAAATGACATCAATTTGATCAATACCCTTTCAAATTTGAGATAAGCACTAAAATATCTAAGGGTGGCTCTTTGAGCATCTTTCAACTATCCCACCTTATACCAACCAGGAGATTGTTCAAAATATAGAAAATTTGAATATGAATCTCCAAATGTTTCATCCAAAGATTTTCCGAAAAAAATACTATCAAGCATCCATAACATGTGGTAGCTTCACACACTAACCGGACGACCGGGGTGGCAGCTCTTTCCAACATGTGGTGGTAGTTTTCACACTCCTTTCGGATGTAACTCTTTCCACATCTTTTACAACTCATTTATTTACCCTTGTAAGAATGCAATCTCTTACGTGAAAGAATTAAATCCCAAATTTTTGTCTATTGGTTGTCTCATGTTTATCACAATGAATTCACACAACCGAGATAGGTTAAGCACCTTAAGATCACACAAGATTACTAAAATTTGATGAATATAACTATCAAAAACTCCTATAATGGAATATCTTCAAAGATTATGATTATGGAGTAAAGTTGATAATTAATATGAAATTAATTAGGAGTGAATGAAAAGTAAACCCTTTTTGTATTCAATGCACTCGTTCGTTAAAACCCTTTTGTTTGAAAATAAAACATTAAAAACGACAAACATTGAAATCATGTAATGCAAAGATCAAGATATATATGCAATAAAAACCGATCAAAGCACTACATACAGTCAAAAGCAATTTAAAACTTAAGACACGGAAAGATATCACCTTTCCGAATCCAAAATCGTCGGATTTTGGGTTGTCTTGATTCGTTGTGGCCGAGGGTTGTCCGCTTTGACTGTTGGTCCACCTTAGGTCTTTGCATTGCAATGATCCACTTGAATGATCGATGTTGCGGCTTGGACCTTTGGTGGATTGAGGGAACTCTATTGAATTGATGTTGCTTTTGAATCTGTTGAGTCCACTCTGTAGATGAAGATGCCAAAGAATTTTTCTTTCTATTTTTCGGGCACGTCTTCATTAAGTATCCTTCAATTCCACATTTTTGACATGTTCTTCCTTTCAATATAGTTGTGGAACTTGAAGTCTTCCCAGTTTGTTTTCTTTTGAATCCCAAACCAACTTTGCTTGTTTGACCTAATCCAGGCATACCGTCGAGTTTCTTGGAACCGGTTGAAAGATTTTGTATGTCGGATTTGAGTTGATGAACTTGCTTGGTCAAACCTTGGTTGGCTTCGTGAATTTCCTCAAACTGCTTTTCAAGAAAACCAATCTTATTCAATTGAGAATTAATGGTCGTTTCCGATTGGTTAAACTTTTCTTGGAGGATTTTATTATTGTCCATTAAAAGTTCTCGTTCCTCCTTGAGATCCTTAACTTTGTTCTTTAATGTGCGGTTCTCGTCTTCAACCTCAAGTCGTTGTTTCCTCAACTTCTTGATGTGCTTGGCCATCTTCTTTGACTCCTTGAGAAGTTGTTGATACGCCTCAACAAGTTCTTCTTCGTCCGACTCCCCCTCAATTGACGATTCTCCGTCGGATGTCGATGTTTCATGCAAAATCAAAGAGGTAGAGTCAGTAATTAAAGATGACAAGCAAAAATTAGAGGGAATTTGAGAAGCATGAAAGGCAACAACTTTATCCTTTTCCTCTTTACTTGAGGCCGGTTCATTGGAAGTAAAATCATCCCAAGTTCTTGCTTGCAAAGCCTTCTTTTATATGATTTCTTAGAAGGACAATCCGTTGAAATATAGCCATAGCCTTTGCATCTATAGCATTGGATTTCTCCTTTGAATTCATCTTTTTCTTTTTCTTTAGAAGGTTTTGCAAATCTATTGAGTTTAGAGGATTTAGAACCCGATGATCCTTTAGATGGTTTCGATGATGAAGATCTATCGGTTTGATTCTTCCGAAAATTCCGACGAAATTTCTTCGTGATCCGCGCGAGTTGTTCTTCAAAATCGGCAAATAAAATTTCATCGTCGGAGTTTGAGTCGCTATCTCCTTCCTTTGTTGATTTAAATGCAATATCTGTATGCTTAGAAGAAGACTTGGAGGAAAATTGATTAGTAGGAAAAGGCATCTCATAAGTTTGTAAAGCACCTACTAATTCCTCTACTCTCATGTTATTCGGATGATTGACGGTTTCAATGGCGGCAACCTTTGCCCTAAACCGTTCCGGAAGAGTCTGAAGAATCTTTCTTATAATTTTTGATTTCGAGATCTTTTCTCCTAAATTAGCACATGTATTGATTATATCTTGAAGTCTAGTGTAATAATCAGTAAACAATTCATGCTCATCCATATGAATAGAGTCAAATTGACTTGTAAGCACCTGGAGCTTTTGAATTTTTACTAGATTAGTACCCTCATGTGTAATTTTAAGAATATCCCAAATCTCCTTTGCAGTTTCACACGCGGAAATACGTGTAAACTCGGTCGAGGAAAGAGAATTAAATAAAGCGTTCATACCTTTCCCGTTGTAAGAAGATTTTTCGACTTCCTCTCTGGACCATCTAGAGCGAGGTTTTGGGGTAGTAGAATTTTCTACTTCCTCAATTGGATGCACCCAACTGTATTCCACGGTTTGCCATACCCGCTCATCAACTGCGATGAGAAAAGCTTTCATCCGGACTTTCCAATAAGCATAATTGGTCCCATCGAAAAGAGGAGGTCTATAAATATTACCATCTTCACCCGACATGATAGAAAAACCTAAAACCCGATCTGATACCAATTGTAGGTTTTTAAGGATCCCCAAAGATCTAAATAGGTTCTATCAAACACCTAAAGGGGGGGTGAATAGGTGTAATAAACAAAAACTCAATCTCATGTGCAATTTAAAATAAATGCGGAAAGTAAAAATAACACACCGAGATTTACGTGGAAAACTCCAATCCATGAGTAAAAAACCACGGGACCAACACGCAATAACAATCCACTAAGAATAGAAGAATAACAAGGTGATTACCGACTCCACGGACTCCAACCCCTCATTCAACTTCTTCGGATCTTGCGCTCACCGACCGCACGTCCATTGCACACGTTCGAATCCACGAACACCACTCGAATCCACGAGCAACACGTTTCGAATCCATGAAACGCCTTCAACACATCGAATCCACGATGCCGATTTTGAAAAATCATTGTTTTTCTTGGTGATGATAATCTGCCGAATACTTAGATCAAGGATAGATCAGAAAACACCATCTAAGTATTCATCAATTTGATTCTACAAGAATTAGGAGTTTGGAAACCCTAGAATCAAATTGATGAATATAGACGAAGAAACATAAATTAATCGTGTTTTCCTTTCTTCTTTATATGTGGATTTATCTTTAAAACCTTTTTCGGATATGTGGATTGATCCCTTTTCCGGATACCCTAAAAGATGAAATTAGGGTCTATTTATAGGTTAGAAACCTTTGGAAAGAGATAAGCATCAAAAACTCACTTAACAGAATTTTTCCTACACGACGGTCCGGACTGGATTTGGATGATCCGGACTGTCATTCCTGGAAAAGCAGTTCGGGGTCCGAATTGGAATTTCTTGATCCGGATTGTTCATGCGATTTCATCAAACACATAGTTCGGGGTCCGGACTGAAGCAGGGGAGGTCCGGACTGGATTTCCGCATGTACTAAACTATGTTCGGGGTCCGGATTGGAATGGTCTGATCCGGATCCTGAACATCCAACTTGTCCAGTTTTTTATTTTTAAGCAATGAAAACTTACCCAAGTGTTTCTAAACTACACAAATGTATTCGGATCACCAAAATTATTTAGTTAAACGTACCTGATCATTCCGAATCCATTTTCCTTGAGATTGATGTATATGATCCACAATTCTTCAACTTCAATCTTCAAGACTCAAAACACTGAGTGTTAACTTGAGCTCTTGTTGAATCTTCTCGGAGTTTTCGATTGCTGATTGACAATTTGATCACTTCAAGACTCCGACTCAACTCACGAAATATGCCAACACAAAAATCCGTAATACATCTTTTATCGCTACACTATCATGTTGGAACTTGACTTAGGAGAAACCGTGTTTGCTTCTTTTCTCCTTATTCTTTAGTCAGGCGATTCTTGTTGCTCGAGTTGAGCAGGGATTTGGGATAGTGTAGTCGAGACTTCGAGTCTAGGGCAGGTTGGACTTGATTGTGGGTTGTGGGTGTTCCGGCGACCGCGGATATTGGGCGGTTGACCGGATATGTATTTGTGCATCAGATTGGGTATCATATTTCCTTTAGTGGATGGAGCTTTCCACTTATTGAGTATTATTACATTAGATTGGGGGATCGGGTTATTTTTAATGGAGGGGTTTTCCCACTTTGATCATTGTCGTGATCCAATCCTGCTACAGTGAGATATTGAGACATGGTTACTGTACTTGTGAGACATGGTTATTGTACTTGTGAGACATGGTTACTTTACTCGTGCGGGTCGCTCCCCTCGAGTGCCACTCCGGAGTGTGCGACAGGCAGGCTTTGAGTCCTTGAGACTCCTTCTTCCCATCGGTGTTATGAGTAGGCTGGCATACCCGATATGGCATGCCTTGAGTCCTTGAGACTCCTTCTTTCCATCGGTGTTATGCGTAGGCTGGCATACCCGATATTGCAGGCCTTGAGTCCTTGAGACTCCTTCTTCCCATCGGTGTTATGCGTAGGCTGGCATACCCGATATGGCAGGTTTTGAGTCCTTGAGACTCCTTCTTCCCATCGGTGTTATGCGTAGGCTGGCATACCCGATATGGCAGGCTTTGAGTCCTTGAGATTCCTTCTTCCCATCGGTGTTATGCGTAGGCTGGCATACCCGATATGGCAGGCCTTGAGTCTTATGGCAGGCACAGCAGGCAGTGCCAGTTTTTACTGGTCCATTGATTGGGTTTATTCAGGCAGATACTTTTATTGTTGCACTCGTGCCTGGGGGCCGAGTGGAGTCTAGTAGTTGTGATTAGACCAGTGCTAGTGTTGTTGGGAGCCGTTTGGGTTGACGGTGATCCCGTGTCGTTGAGAGTACTTTGACCATTGTGTGAGATGTAGAGTATCTCCAGCTTTTTATTTAGTTTTTACTGCTTCGTTATCTTATGCCTCTAGTAGACTTCGTGGGCAGATTGTCGGACTTGGCGGTGGTACCCACTGAGAACTCCCTTTTGGTGTAGTTATCACACCCATTGGGGTTCCCCCCTCCTCTTTCTTTCCTCTCCTTTGTTTCGCAGAGTCTTAGTGGGTGTTGCTGATTCTGCGATTGCTGTGCGAGGCGAGGGAGTCGCGGGCTAGATCCCTACCTGTCTGTGGAGAGTAGCGCTACCCCAACATTGGAGATCCTGAGTACAGTCAGTAGATTATTTATTTTTTCGCTTTTGAGAGATTATTGTTGTGGCGCCCCACTTCCCAGGGGGTCATCCATCCTAGAACTACTCTAGCTCTAGCACGCTTAACTCTCATGTTCCTCTTGGATCTTGCTACCATCCAAAATGCTATAGCCGGGTTAGAGATTTAGTCCTATTATATCATTTATATAGAGGACTAATCCAAATTCCGGGGGTGTCACATTCTTCCCCCCTTTAAGCCCTGACGTCCACGTCAGGCTCAAGCACACTCACAAGCACCAGGCGATGTGAGACTCGTCTCGCTAGCCTTAGCCGACCTTGTGAGGAGCTGCACTCCACTCACAACGGTCATTAGCCGGGGAGCCTCGCTCTACCCGCTATATAACCCTAGCTCAGCCGAGACTCATCTCACATTTCCGGCTGGTGAATGGCTCTGATACCAACTGTGACGCCCCACTTCCCAGGAGGTCACCCATCCTAGAACTACTCTAGCTCTAGCACGCTTAACTCTCATGTTCCTCTTGGATCTTGCTACCATCCAAAATGCTATAGCCGGGTTAGAGATTTAGTCCTATTATATCATTTATATAGAGGACTAATCCAAATTCCGGGGGTGTCACAATTGTGTTGTGAGGATCTGACTTGTACTGAGAGTCTGTACACTGATGTATTATTTCAGGTTACCTCCCTGTTGAGTTTTGGTTTATTGTATTTGAGGATATTGTATGATTATCATTTATAGGAGATGGATATTATATCATTATTCCAGTTGTACAGATGGTTGGTTTTAGTTTTACAGCACTTTTATTTTATAGCTCTGATATCTGTTAGATGTAGCCCCTTTCTTACAGGTAGGACGCTTCGCCTATGCGGGGTTTTGCATAGGCGGCGGATCTGTTGACGAGCTCGGATCGCAGTTTTGACCCCGGGGCGTGACACGAGCAGGGAGAGGGGTCATATGTCCGGGGATCGTAAAAGATCCTCAGACAGACCCTTCCTACAAAACCGTCAGATACTTTCTTGCCTTAGCCACTATTGAGGAAGAGGGATTGATACTTGCCTTAGACCACTATCGAGGAAGAGAGACTCATAGCATAGATGATCCTTACCCTCAGAAAGAGTACTTGTTGTTAACCGTCTCAAAAGTCTCAAAAACTCAATTATCGTATTTTCAGGCAGTAAAAGACCACTATCGAGGTATAACTCGTTGGTTACCAAATGTAACGACTCGGCCCACTAGCAATAATAACTCGTTGGGCCCAAACCACAGCCCAAAATGCTTAAGCCTAGTTATTATTACTAGTGTCCATGTCTCATATAAACCCAATCACAATTCCATCCACGTCCGATGTGGGACTATTGGGGACGTCACAGACTCCCCTCGTTTAGGCCTGACGTCCTCGTCAGCCCAAACACACACACAGCAGCCCAAGATCACCAGGAGATGTGAGACTCGTCTCGCTAACCCTGTCATCTAGACCCAGTGTAGAATACTGGGATTTCGAATGGCGCACCGACCTCGCAAGATGGTGTGGTGCGTAGAAATCGCCTTTGGCGTGTTCCATATTTGTTTACAGCGGAGTTCAAGAGATTCCGGATTGACGCGGAGGACCCGAAGGCAAAAAGTGAGTTGGAGTTGGTAATTATGGGAGCCGGTTTTTGGATTGAGCACATCGACTCTACGGTTAATCTATGTGGGGAAAGCTTTGGACATGTGTATTTTCAGATTACAGCGGAGTTCGGGAGATTCCGGACTGGTGCGGAGGCCCCGTGGGCAAAAAGTGAGTTGGAGTTGGCTTAATAAAGGAGATTAATTAATTAATTTTTCATAATTAGTTTTTTTTTGTTTATTTGGTCTGTGGAGAAGGAAATAGTGGAATTAAAGAAAGAAGGAAAAAAAAAAAGAAGAGAGGGATGTGAGGGTTAGTGGTTAGCTATTGGAGCCCAATTAATGCCCCCCCCCCCCACATTAATTAAGCCTTCACTAATTAGCCTCCACGTCACCTTCCTTCTCCCCTACAAGCAAACAGAGAAGTTGTTGGAAAACAGAGGAATGAGAGAAAGAGAGAAAAGAAGGAAGAAGAAGAAGAAGAAGAAGAAAAGAAGGAAAAGAGAAGGAATGGATGAGCTTTGAAGGTAGAAACTTTCTGCTAGGAGCCGTGAGGCCGTGTGGAGCGAGCGATGAGCGGCGCGCGCGACGGCTCTAAATGAGGTAAGTGCAGTTTTTTTTTGTTGAGTGCTTGGTTTTTATGATTTGAGCATGGGTTTTGTGTTCTTGGTTGTGGCTTGGACTTGCTGTCCATTGGAGGAGCAAGAAGTGGAGCGCACGCAGGGGGTCGCTGCCGGAGCCGCGCGGGCATGCAAGAGCGCCGCGCGCGGCTGGCGCTGAAGCAACAAGCAGCTGCGCTGCGCGCGCGCAGCAAGGGCGCGCGAAGCAGGGGCGCTGCGCAGTGCCGCGCAGCGAGAGCACTCAGCGGCGCCGCGCGGCTGGGCGCAGCTCAGCGCGCGCAGCAGGAGCGCTGCGCAGCAGGAGAGCTGCGCAGTGCCGCGAGGTAGGGCGCACGTAGCAGGTGCGCGCGGCGCGCAGCACGCAGCGGGCGCGCGCTGCGGGCCTGGGCGCCGCGCGGCGGGCCCAGGCGCCGCGCGGGCAGCGCAGCGGGGGCGCGGGCGCGCAGCCGCGCAGCTGGGCGCCAGGCGCCGCGCGGCAAGCCCAGGTGACGCGCGGCAGCAGCTTGCACCGTCGGCAGCAGCAGCAGCGGCGGCGGTAGGCGCGCCAGCGGCGCGGGTAGCAGCCGCGCAACGCGCTGTTGGTTGGCTACGGCTTGCGACTCGCGTCGGCGCGCGGGGATTTCACGATTGGGTCTGTTTTCGCCGGCGATCACGCGTGTTTACCGAATTTAACATGGTTTCGTCGGTTGTTCCCTTTTTCTCTCTCAGGTTGTCACCAATTGTGCAGATTTCGGCGAGGTGCCGTACGGAGCCCGGATCGAGTGCACGGCACGCGAATTCCGGCGGAGCAGTCCTGGCTGTGTTCGTGTGAGCGTGGTGCGGCATTGGCTGTGGATTTTGTGGGTCCTGTGAGATGTATGTGTGTGCTGTGAGCCTATTGAGGGTATTACGAGAATTGTGTTGGTGCATGGGTGTATTTGGACTTGTGTGTGTGTGGTGTATTGTGGCCTTATGTGAGTGTGGAGAGTTTTTGTGTGTGCAGAGGAGTTTTGGAGAGTGTTGTTGGGTTTTGTGTGGATGGTTGGAGCTTACAGAGTAGTATGTGTGAGTTTATGTGTTTAATTTGAGTTGGCTGTTGGTCAGAGCAATAGGAAACGCAATGTCTAGTTTTGGCTAGGAACGAACCCTAGGATGACTCGTGTTACGTGAGAGCGCTGGGTAATGTTCTAAGACTGATAGGTCAAAACAAAAGTTGTGGGTCGACCGTACTAAGATAAATTATTAACTAGATTAATACTTAGAAAACTGATATTTTGGGTGTTTAGAAAATTTTTAAAGTATGTTTTGTTAAGTTTCGGGGACGAAACTTTTTAAAAGTTGTGGGTGATGTAGAAATCTAGAATTTGAAAGTCTCTGTTTGCCTTTAAATGTTTAAATTTGTCATTTTGGCAAAAGTGGAGTGTTAGTGGGCCAATAGTGGGCCCAGAAATATCGACTTTTGATCGGGGTCTGATCTGGAAAATCTGAGATCACCATTGCGATCGTCTCGTCGAAACATAGAAGTTTCATATTCATATGTTTTCGATCCGACGGTCGGATCTTCCAGAAATCAGAAATCAAAAAGTGGGCCCCGCGACTTAAGTGAATAGTAACCTTTGAATTTTTAACCCCTTGTGATCATGAATGGTCGAACCACTATCTAGAATTTTAACATAGGAGTATGAGTAATGGATCCTAGCTAATTCCGACGTTCTGAGCGCAATGGCACTGACGGATTCGCGTTTGGCGACCCGTGTGCATCGAAGTGCGTGCGTCGGTTTGCGACATACAGAACAAGATGGCCCGAGATTTCATACGAGCACCAAATCAAACAAATGATTAGCCTATTTTGAAGGTCTCGACGAGCCGGACGTCGTGGCGAAGTCCATTTTCAGTTTCGGCGACTCGAGTGCCTCGAAAAGCGTGAAATACATTGAAAAAGTGGGTATTTTTGAAGAAACCCTAATATTTTATGAACCAAAAATTATGAGGCTTATAAGTTGGGGTGCTGGGTGCATTTGTCACCTACAGAGGGACCTTAGAGTTTTAGGATCTTTGTGTAGGGGGTTTTGTGCAAAATGTGCATTATACACGTGTTGGAGTGAAGCCCTGCCTCTTCCTCTTCAGTAACTGTAGCCTCCACCAGCTCTCCAGCTCGCAACCGCCGCGGCCCTTCAGCTGCCGAAACGGCCGGCCGCTCGGGTCGCCGGGGTTAAAGGTAAGAAGCCTAGATTGGAGTTTCCTTTGAGTTGTGAAGGAGGGATCAACCAAAGCCAAAGGGATTAGCCGACCTTCTTCTGAGAGCTTCATAGAGAGGCCGCAACCGAGCCCTGGTGTACCCGACCCCAGCCGCCGCCGAGCGCCGCCGCAGCCACCTTCCTCTTTCTTCCCTTCTCCGACGAGGTGTGAAGTTGGACGGGATCTCTTCAAAGTTGGATTGGGAGGTGTCTGAGGAGTTCCTGGTGCTTGGAGGACCCTGCTGGAGCAAGCCTTGGCCGCGCGTAGTGAGGGAACCAAGAATCCGGCTTCCTCCTTCTTCCCCGAGCTCGGCTAAGGTGAGGGTCCTTAACCAACGGTTTCTAGCACCCCGGACCATTAGCAGTGGACTCCTTAGGTCCTTAGCATCCTCCCTGCAAAGCCCCGAGGTCCCATGCAGCATGGTTAGCCGGCGGCCACAATAGGTCGCCGGAAACCTAACCTAGCTCCGCCCCTAAAGAACTCGGCAACCACTGAATATAAACGCACCAAAATTGGTGTGCTTGGACTGTAGGAGGAGAGGACCAACTCCACCAAATTTGGTGGAGTATGGTTGAACCAATTAATGGCAGTTTTATGCCCTAGTTCGGGCTTTTTGTTGCACTCGGCCGAGCTTGATGCTCCGGCGCCGGCGGGCCTCTCCGACGCCGGCCACCTGCCCAGGATCCTTGTTGGGACCAAGAGGTTCCCAACCATGCTGTTGCATGACTCCCATGCAAGCCGAGGAAGGCGCGGCCGAGTTGGGTTTGAATTTGCACCAAGTTGCGGCCGCCGGCGCTCAGGCCATCTCCGGCCGGGGAGAGTTGGTCGGGAAGCTTGCTGGGACCACAAGGAGTCTATCCATGCAAGTTAGAGAGCTTCATAATGCTTCTATCAAAATCCGCCATTAACGGGGTGAAGCTCCAAACCGAGCTTTGCTCCCCGCCGCCGCCGCCGCACCCCGGGGCCAACCGCATGCATGGAAAGTTTCAGAGGGGTGAGTAGCACCTACTGGTGCATTTAGATAAGCCCCAGAACCTTTGTGTGAAGCATCACGAAAATCAAGGTTTTTCTCCATCTTCTTCAACCTTGGAACTCGGCCACCCGAGTTGTTGGGTTGCTCCAAGATGATGGGAAAAACTCCTGCAGCCTGGAGGATCATTTCCCTCCAAGAAATATTGGTGCTGGGGCAGTGTACGCAGAGAACCCAACTTCAATTTGTGCTTGAGTATGTGTGTGTGTGTTGTGCATACCAGCTGCTTGATTAAATGCCTCAAAGAACTATAAAATGGAATTTGACAAAACTTTGTATATGAAACTTGCTCCAAATAGTCCCCTGAGCTCTGTGCTCACTTCAGTTCAAACAGAAACTGAGTGGATTAAAGTTTGGTGCATTGTGAATTAGGGTGTAAGCTTGACCTTGGTTCTGCTTGAACCAGCCCACCTGGGCCTCAACCAGGGTGAGCACTGAGGTCCTGGCAGTGCCCAGACCAACTTTGATATACAAAATGTTCTTGTTTGAAGTTTAAATTAAAAGATGTAGTAGAATCAACCTTTTAGTGAAATGTTTAAATAAAACATGGTTCCGGGCTGTTGGCGAAGCCGCGACAGTGCATTCCTAGCTAATTTGGGGTCACTGAACGCGATGCTCGCGTTAGAAACAGTGTTTGAAGTCCCGGAGAAACAAAAATTCATTTGGGCTATGTTAGAGAGGGTTTTTATGGCCCAAAGTTTGCCTCGGGTTCCGTGCTGCTGCAAATTAGTGAGCACGCTGTTCAGCATGAAAAATGTCACCTGCTGGAAGTGACGGTTCGTCAAAATTGTTTTCCAGTTGAAAGAACGAGCGAAAACAGTGCTCAAATGGCACTAAAATGTAATTTCTGAAAACTTTAAGGGTTCAAATGCAAAATAGACAATGTGTACTGGTTAGTAAGGAGGTTAAGTGATTCCTAAGCTTTTCGTTGGGAATCCGTCGGTTTTCGTTGAGCGGAAATCGGATAACAGTTCGAGAATCGGCAAAATCGTCGATTTAACGGTATCCGGGTGACAATTAAAATAACTAAGAGGGTTTCAAATTGATCTGGGTTTAGGTTAGAGTTAGCGGGACTGAATTGATCCCTGATTGGTGATTTTTGATCCAGGTTGATTCAGTTTGCACCTGGAGTTGAGCATTTAGAGGATTACAGATTAATTGCCTGCGCATTGACAGGTGGGTTATCTTCGGTCCGGGTTTTATCAGTTCGGCCCTCTGGGGTGCGATACTGGTTGGACCCCTGTTGTTGATAGTTTAACTTGATTACTTTGAGCCTGCCTTTCTTTGATATATTATATCTGCTATCTGCCTGATCTATGCCTGTTATCTGTTCTATTTTGCCTTACATGATTGTCTATAGCACCTCTAGTATTTATACTTTTACTCGGACATTTTCATGGTTGATTAGTGAGCCTGTTTGTTCTGTTGATCAAATGATACATCTCTGAGCACATAGATTTATTTAACTGAGGTTTTACCCCGCTTCGTAGGGTCACCGGAGTCTGTTCTTGTTTGATAGGACAAAGGCACTGCTCTGCGAGGTTTGGACCTAAACCCAAGCTTCGTAGTGTCGCCTGAGTCTGTTCTTGTTTGATAGGACAAGGGCAATGCTCTTCGAGGTTTGGACTTTTCAAAACAGTTTTCTTAAAATATGTGTTTAAGTTTTGTATCATTTGGTTGGTTTGTGTGGTTGAGTTGAGTTTATCTGTGAGCTTCTGTTGAGAGAGATCTTGCATATGAGTTGACATTTATTGCTGAGTGTTCCTGCATGAGTGTTGAGATTCAGTTGGTTTTTGCCCTTGCATCCCAGTGGGGATTTTCCCGGCTTATTGCCGATTACCCGGTCAGTGGACCGTGAGCTTGAGCATTTGCATATGATTCGCCCGCACCGTTGTACTTCACGAATATCAGCGGATTTGCTACCCGTAGCGATGTTCTTTACCGGTAAAGTGGTTAGCTGAGGCAACCCGTGACCCTAGTTTGGGGAATGTCAACCAGGTGGTGCCAAGAGGGCAGCCTCGCCTGAGGTCTTTGCGAAGACCAAAATGGTAGCTTGTGATTGGGTCTTTGCGTTTTCATCTATTTGATGCATGTGTTGATTCTTTGATTCTTTGATCTGGCTTCTAGTTATCTACTTCTTTTATGATTCTATGTGATGCCTCTGATTATAGTTCCATTGTTATCTTGCTGATTGTCCTAACTTCTTGATGTGTTGATTATCCTGATACATGTTTTAAATTCTGCTAAAATTATCTCCTATGCTTGTACCCAGATTATGAGTTTTGCTTTCTTTACAGCACCAGTTATATATCTGCTTTACCCTAACCCCTGATCTATTACTATCCTCTAGCATTGTATACCAGTAGGTACGATCTGCTATTTCTCGGCTCGTCGTGCCCACTGGGATACACTCCGGTGTGTCTCACACCCTCGGGTGACTGTTTTTCAGGTCGAGCGGGTGTTGAGATGTCGGGACGAGTTGGTGAGATCACGAGATAGAGCTTGACCCTGGACAGCCGATAAGATCAAGTATTTAATTATTTGTTGTATCAAATGTAATGCAATGTAATCGAGAAGTTGTTGATATTGTAATTTAATCTTGCTTAGTAGATGTACGTAGTTAGTACTCTGGTTGTATGCCAAGTGAGCCGTGCATATATAGAAAAGGGCTCAATCCCCAGTGGGATTGGGACTCTTCTATATATGTGGCGGTCTGTTGCGCCCTGGCCGGTTTTAAACTCTGATTTCAAAAAAAAAAAAAAAAAAAAATTTAGACGCTGGTTTTTAAACTCGGGGCGTGACAGTTGGCTGTTGGTTTGGGGTGGATTTTTGTGAATGAGTTAGAGGATGAATTAGTGTGTGCTTTGGAGCTGGTGGTGTGCATTGGTGGATTTACTTAATTTGTTGATTGTGATCTTGTATGTAATTTGTGCTGGAGCTTTGGTGTATGTTGGTTGAGGAGTTGAGTGCGCGCAGGATTTTGTGAGGACTTTTTCGAGGATTTTTCCGGGAATCGCGACAGTGTGCGCGCGCGGCGCAGTTTTCGGGAACTCGTCAGTTTGTGGACTCGGCGCTTCACCGACTTCAGCGTTGCCTGCAGAAAGCGATCCAGGTGGGTTGGAATTTCTCCAAAATGTATGGAATGCCCCTTAATGCTCCTGAATGCAATTTGATCATGTTTACCATGCTATTTTCACTGTTTTTACATCTGATAGTTGCCTGGAAATTTTAGAAAATTATTTAGAACCCCAGATTATTTTTAGTATACTCCTGATACTACATGACACTAGTCTGCATGTTTTGTTGGCATTATTTTTGCACCCTGATCGTTTTAAAATTCGAGAAAGCCCGTTTTAAGGAAAATAGCATTTTCAAAGATGGTTTTTAAATTATGAGTTCGCCAGAGGTATGGCATAGATTCAGGGTGCATTAGACCTCGTGCCTGGGGACCGAGGAGTCTCTTTTTGAGCTTTGAGATGAGTTATAGTGTCATTTGAGTCTTGGAGCTTCTGATGAAATTATCCTAGATCATGGGTTAGGTATCTCTGATTTGATAGTGGAGGTGGTTCTCCCACTTAGTTATGAGAGTTTTGGGGTTCTGGCAGATCGAGTCGTGGAGGTTTCCCGACTTAGCCATTGATTCTGCATTATCAGATTGAGTCGTAGAGGATTCTTAGACAGATTATGTGAGGATTTGGGCATTTCTTTTTAAGTCGTGGAGTCTTTTTCCGACTGAGTTGTACTTTTGAACATCGAGTTGGCGATCTTTTTGATCGTGGACCATAGCCTGCATGTGCCGCTTATTGAGACAGTTGAGACTGATGAGATACTTGTGCTCGTTGGGGTCGCTCCCCTCGAGTTACGCCTCGGGTGCGTGTTGATGATGAGATGATGATGCACCTAGTTGATATACTAGTGGTCGCTTGATACCCCTGGCGGAGTTACCATGGGGTCACTTTGCGTGAGATTGAGATAGTCGGTTTAGGACGCCCCACGTAAATCCCGTCCTCTTGTGGATGCTTGGTAGTGGGCAGGTGCGTTCCTAGACGACAGGCGCAGGCTGGACTGAGCCAGTTTTGGCAGTCTTTGAGATTGGGTGATATGAGCGGGTGGTTACATATTATGTTCTTAGATGGGTTTCTTTCCTTTGAGCATTGATACTGAGGCATCTTAGCAGTAGAGAGTGTATGCATATCATGTTATTGGTAGAGTTTTCTTGAGCTTTATGATTGAGATATTTTAGCTGTAGTTTTCTTTCAGCTTACCCATTATCTATCTATCTGCATACCTATCTGTTTTGCCTCTAGTAGACTTAGTGGGCATACCGTGGATATTGGGACGGTACCCACTGATATCT
Source organism: Tillandsia leiboldiana (assembly GCA_029204045.2). NCBI lineage: Eukaryota > Viridiplantae > Streptophyta > Magnoliopsida > Poales > Bromeliaceae > Tillandsia > Tillandsia leiboldiana. The sequence goes on along the minus strand of CM055068.1, from coordinate 6,804,535 downwards.
CACACCCGCTGCGGTGACAGGTTTGAGGTAGCTGTTCCGGCTTGGTTCACGCGGAGACAGCAGATCGAGGTGAGGACGTGGCAAATTAGTTCCTTACCAGCATTGAGAGTCCGAGGTAGATGTACCCGGTATATTTTATGTTTCCACTTTTGTACTGGACATTCTGAAAGATCTGTGAGATTGTATTTACTTTTGAGTTGAGAGACTTGTATTGAGGATTTGTGTTTATTCATATGTTCAGTGTTTTACTTTCTGTAGCTATTAGTTCTTTTTCAGCTTTGATACATGTTTAGCTTTAGATCTTTTGCAGGGTAGACGCTTCGTCTGTGCGGCAGTTTCCGCACAGATGGCGGATCTGTTGGCGAGCCTGGGTCGCAGTTCGACCCCGGGGCGTGACAGATTAGGGTGCTATCACAGCCTAGGAATATAGGTCGTTGAGGACTTAGAGACCCTAGGCTATTGGTTGGACAGTAGGATGACTGTCGTGAGAGACGTGACTTTAGCGAGAGTCCTGATTGAGTTTGTACCTCTCCCAGAGGATTGGGGCGAGTGATCTTACATATTATTTCTCTAAAGACGATTATGTTGGCTGCAGATAACATAATGCTTTAGAATGGTTAACATGTTATAGACTTTCGCTTGATTGGGTCGAGAGAGTTTTTGGTCCTAATGTTTGTTCTGTTGCAGTGGTCTTCGATGCTTCCGAGACGCCGTGCAGCGGCGAGGGCATGTTTTACCTTGGATGAGGAGCCCGAACAGCGGAAGGCCGAGTGGACAGAGCAGAGTAAGGTCTGAGAGTTACAGGCCAAAGTAGCCCAGACGTTTGAGGCGATGCGGCGCCAGGAAGAAAACATGGAGCGCGTGATGCGCACGCTTGAGCTGAGAGCATCTCCCGGGGTATCGCCAGTAGTACTTCCGGCCGCGGCATCGTCGATTTCGACCCTGATCGCACCACTGATGGTGCAGAAGCAGCGAGAGGTTGCTGACCGGTTGTTTTACTCCATCCAGTTCCATCCCCTGCAGATTTCGGGATTGAGTTTAGAGCCTTGGGAGGCCGAGAACTGGATCGCTGCTATGAAAGAGCTGTTCGAGGATTTGTTCATTCAGGAGAAGCATCAGGGCGCTTGGTCATGCACTTTTGGATAAGGACGCCGAGAGTTGGTGGCGTCGAGTTCGTCCTGTTGGACCACCGGGAGCACAGTTAATGACCTGGGGCGAGTTTCTGCGACGGTTGAGCAGTGTACCCCTTGTCGCCCAGGATGAGGCTTAGAGGTTGATTATGTTTGAGGGGGGACTGCATCTGGATATCTATCTCTTTGGGCATTCTCGGCGAGTGCCGACTTTAGATGCAGCGATTGTGCATGCTCGATGGATTGACCGAGGGTTAGTGTTCACGTCCATGAGGGGCGAGGAGCGTGGGACCAGCTCCAAAGAGAGGCGTCCAGTATCACCTGATTTTTTTTTTTTGGGATAGTTGAGTGGATCGAGGTTGTCATGATTCCAGTCTCAGGATCATGGGTCTCAGAGGAGACAGAGACCAGAGGTTCTGGACAGTCGAGGCACCAGCAGTAGTGCTCATGGATCTGCCGCTTGCGACGGCACCCCTACTACCCCTTTAGGATGAAGAGGTTCATCCGACTTACCGGCAGGCCGATAGAGCCGTGTTACCGAGGCAGATAGAGCGATGGTCGCCAGCATCTAGCGGATGAGATTGTATAGCTGGTTAGAGGGCGCCAGGATAACGGATCGTGTTCTACCATGGGTGGACTTTCTTATAGTCATCAGAGTTAGAGCATGTTGATGCCGACACCGCTTGTGTGTGTTTCGGTAGAGCAGGGGTAGCTTCGTGTTGGCCAGAGATGTGATCGTTGGCTTGTGCACGTGAGGATCAGGTTCCAGTTCATATTTAGCACATGAATGAGCGTTGCCAGCCCTGCCCAGTGCAGTTAGGACCATGGATTTGATCCATGGAGTTGTTGGTCCTATATTAGTTTCGAGTTGTTGATTCAAGGTTGAATAGGGATGGTTTACCCCAAGGTTATGCTATCATGGATTGTCGAGAGAGGACTTTGACCCTCCGTGGACCTGGTTAGGAGGAGTATGCTTATAGAGGGAGCTAGAGCACGACGGAGGTTGAGTCATGGTTGTAGCACATGGCTTGCGACTGTAGAGGAGGTGCCTACGGCGGCACCGGGATTAAAGATTTTTCCCTTATCGCTGCGTGATCCCGGGTGAGAGTCTACTTGAGCTGTTAGTAAAGCCGCCGTTTAGTGAGATTGAGATCGAGTTAGTGATTGACATGGTTTTGGAAATGGCGCCAACTTCGGTAGCACCTCTTGGAGTATCACCTATGAGACAGAGAATGAGGGCTGCAAGCGTAGTTGCGGGATTTGATGGATCGAGAGGTCTGTGCGACCCGGTGCCTTGTCGTGAGTTTACGACAATGAGGATCCGAGAGATAGATACTTGAGTATGATGCCACGCCGTTGGTACACGGCAGTGATGCCACGTTGTGAGTACACAACGGTGAGGGTTCTATGATGGTTCGAGTACAGACATATTGGGATTGTGTTGCGGCAGATGCCCTTTGTGAGATTGATAGCGTTATGGAACCATACAGCCGTGGGCTGTGCCCGGATAGTGTTCAGGAACCAGTACGGGCATTTTGAGCTTCTAGCGAGGTCAAGTGGATTGACTAATGCCCTACTGTCTTAGGAATAGTGTCTTCCAGCTGTGTTTAGACGGGTTAGGGGTAGTACCCGTCGTGGATATTTGGATTTATTTCCGAGGTGACTTAGAGCATGAGGAGCACTTGGGGAGAGTGCTGCAACTTCCGAGAGAGAAGAAGTTGTTTGCCAAGTTGTGAGGGTATGTTTCCTGACTTCGGAAGGTTTTGTTCTTAGCCTATGTTAGCGACAGAGGTCAAAGCTCTTGGACTATGCAAGGCCAGTGTAGCTTGGAAGAGATAAAGCTGAGGAGGATACCAGCTTTGATGTAGATGTTGCCAGCGATAGAAAGAGCATGGCGTTATCCCTCGACCCTTGAACCGGAGGTACTTGGTTACTCAGGAGGATTTTGGTTGGGGCAACGCCGGGGGACAAAGTTATTGGGATTGTAAGATTGATCTTATAGCATACCATTATCCCGGCAAGGACTTTATGGTCAGTACGCCTTGGCTAGGCGAGCAGTGCAACCTTGGAATGAGGTGTTTGACCAGTGGTTACCACTTTTGGAACTTGGAATTGAGATCTATGGGTTGAACATTGTTTCCGATGTTGAATTTCTTCCCCTGTGGATAGATACAAGAGTTGTATCTGTGGAACTTTAGCATTCTGGTTGTTAAGGGGCAACGTGGGAGTTATGCTTATTGTGGGGCTTAGAGTTTGGATTTGGAGGTCCCGTTGAGGAAGCTACTATCCGCGGGGAGTTTAGTCCGCGAGTAATTATCTGGCTGGAGGAACTGTATTTGATCACCCGCACGTTTGGATGTCACTTCCTTGGAACTGGACGAAGATTGAGTATCAGGAGCAGCTAATGCAAATTCTTGCGCGTGAAGCTAAGGAATTGGGCAAACGGATCATACCTTAAGTGTAGGTTCAGTGGAGCCATCACATTTTTCTGGGAATCGCGACAGTGTGCGCGCGCGGTGCAGTTTTCGGAAACTCGTCAGTTTGTGGACTCGGCGCTTCACCGACTTCACCATTGCCTAAGGAAAGCGATCCAGGCGGGTTGGAATTTCTCCAAAATGTATGGAATGCCCCATTAATGCTCCTGAATGCAATTTGATCATGTTTACCATGCTATTTTCATTGTTTTTACATCTGATAGTTGCCTGAAAATTTTTAGAAAATTATTTAGAACCCCAGATTATTTTTAGTATACTCCTGATACTACATGACACTAGTCTGCATGTTCTGTTGGCATTATTTTTGCACCCTGATCGTTTTAAAAATCGAGAAAGTCCGTTTTAAGGAAAATAGCATTTTCAAAGGTGGTTTTTAAATTATGAGTTCGCCAGAGGTATGGCATAGATTCAGGGTGCATTAGACCTCGTGCCTGGGGGCCGAGGAGTCTTTTTTTGAGTTTTGAGATGAGTTATAGTGTCATTTGAGTTTTGGAGCTTCTGATGAGATTATCCTAGATCATGGGTTATGTATCTCTGATTTGATAGTGGAGGTGGTTCTCCCACTTAGTTATGAGAGTTTTGGGGTTCTGGCAGATCGAGTCGTGGAGGTTTCCCGACTTAGCCATGGGTTGTGCATTATCAGATTGAGTCGTAGAGGATTCTCAGACAGATTATGTGAGGATTTGGGCATTTTCTGTTGAGTCGTGGAGTCTTTTTCCGACTGAGCTGTACTTTTCAGCATCGAGTTGCCGATCTGTTTGATCGTGGACCATAGCCTGCATGTGCCGCTTATTGAGACAGTTGAGGCTGATGAGATACTTGTGCTCGTTGGCGTCGCTCCCCTCGAGTTACCCCCCGGGTGCGTGTTGATGATGAGATGATGATGCACCTAGTTGATATACTAGTGGTCGCTTGATACCCCTGGCGGAGTTACCATGGGGTCACTTTGCGTGAGATTGATGTTGGGTTATGTATAATATGGATCTAAATAGGGGAAAAACACCTAGAGGGGGGTGAATAGGTGTAAACGCTTAAACACTCAAAAATCGTTGCGCAATAAAACCCAATGCGGAAATAAAAAATAACACGCAAGATTTTTACGTGGAAAACTCCAAATCGGAGTAAAAAACCACGGGACCGATAACACGGTGAAATCCACTAGAATTATAACACATACAAAGGTGATATACCGTACTCACAGACGACTCAACCTTTTTCCATACGCTCCTAGTTGATCTTCTCCGCTCGCTCCGCAACGCTTCTCGAATCCACGATCTGCGTCCAACGCCGAATCCACGACGTCTGACCGAATTTACGGTCTTCACCCAGTAGCACGTCTTGTATCCACGAACGTACCTCGCTCCGAATCCACGAGAGCGGTAGTGTGGTGACCCGAATCTTTGCAGGGCTTCTACAGTGTCACCAGCAGCTTCTGGAGGCCTATGGGGCATCCCGGCGGTGTTCGTGCGCCAATTTGGACACAAGTGATGAACTCGGGGCTTCAAATGGATCACGTGGGTAACCGGGAGACCCCGTCGGATGTTTAGAAGTGTTTCCGCGCAAAATGGATATCAAATTTGGACTCGGCGTGAAATTCGGATCAAAAATACCTTTCCGGGAGCCTCTGGCAAATTATAGGAGTGGAATTTGACAAAATGGACACCGTTTTTGGAATCAGCGCGCGAAGACGGTAAAGATGGGCTATTTACTTGCTATTTTTGGAGGTTGCTACAGTAATTTTACTATTCTGGCGATCGCCGGCGTTGGCCGGCGGCGGCGGGCAGCGCCGGCGGGCGGCGGCGCAGCCTCGGGCAGGCGGCACAGCGGCGGCGCGCGGCGCGGGCAGGCCGCGGGCAGGCGCGCGGTCCACAGCGCGGGCGTGCACCCGGGCGGTGCCACGTGGCGCTTCTTGATTGGATGGTCCAGGCGGCGCGGTCTACGGAGTTTTTTTGGGTGCACGGTGGACCGACTGGGGGACACGTGGCACTGTGTGGTTGGTTGGTGTCGTGCACCCGGTCCACGGTGCAGGGTGGTTGCCTCGGGCCGCGTGCGCGCGTGCGCGCCATGCCGCGCTGACGCCGCGCACTGTGCGCTGCTGACTTCCCCGGTGACACGTGGCGGCATTTGGATGGGCTTCTACGCGTGTTTGCTGTTTTGGGACACAGCTGGTATTTTGGGAATTGTTGGTTTGGTTTTTCTTCAAGGTTGCTATCCGAGGGGTGTTTCAGCTCCATTTTCGGCCACCTCGAGCCACCATCTCCCCGAGCTCCCTTCAGTGAAGATTTTCATCTTCGAGTGCTAGTTCTTGCTGCAAAGTTTCGGAATTTTTGAGTGCACGCATCCCGAGGTTTTGGATTTTACGGCGCGGAGCGACATTTCCTTCTCGGTGTTCCTCTTCGTCGCAAGTTCAGTGTAAAGGTTACCCTGGGCTACCCCGACACTGGTTTTTGGTGATCCTTTCGCCGACACACTCCTAACAGGTAGGGCTTCATCTTTCATTTTGATCGCACATTCGTATTTTGATTCCTTGGCTCGGATCCCGAGGTAACAGTGGTCCCCCTTTTTCTATGAGGGATTTTGTGACAGCAGCGGATTGGGGAGGCGATATCTTCGCGCACGAGCGTCAGACGAAAATGTGCTTATACAACTTTTTCATCCACAGATCGCATGGAACGCGCACGTATTTTCCTTGGATTTTTCAGAGATTTATTTCGAGGTGAAAATTCCTGTTATTCTGTGTACAGTGTTACAGTTTTGACGCAGAAAATTGTTTGAGTACACCACCTTGCCGAATTTATATCTTGACCTTCGGAACTCGGATTGGGGCGTGCAGGGTACCGTTTCGAAGATATCGACGCGAGGATCACTGTGATATTTTTATTGGAATTTTCTGGGCATTTTCTGCAGGTGAAAAAGGGACAACTTTGTGACTGAAATTCCGTGTATGTTTTTATGGACAGTTTTGGAATTGAAGTGTAATTGTGGACTCTATGTTGTACCCAGGATGTCATGAGCACTGCTACTGTATTGTTGGATCTGCGAAGATACTGTTTTGGCTGTTTCTGGACTTTCGCAGCTATACGACCCCGGACAGTTAGCGCGTTCAGGTGGGTGACCTTGCTTTCAAAATCTATGGACTGCGTACTAATTCTATGTATGTAGGAGCATGCATGTTAGTAAATAGACTTAACAGCTTGTGAAAACTGAATGTTATTACTCTTGTATATCAGTTGTTGAACCTTGTGATCTTATTGCTTCCTACAACATGTTGACTATCGAAATCTTGGAACTTGACCTAGCACCCCTGTCATATGTATCATGTTCAGCCAGACTGTAGAAAACTTCAACTTGGGCTAGGTTTCTTTATTGTTCTAGACATTCCCACATCACTGTATTATACTTGTCATTCTGGACTTAGCTTTTCTCGCCCGGGTTGTGGGCTGGGAGGCCAGGTGGTTGTGGGATGCATTTGCACTCGTGTCTGGGGACCGAGTGGAGTTGATAGCAGTCTGTAGATCAGCTTTCTTTGGGAGAGTGATAGTGATGGTAGATCTGGGTTTCTTGGGAACTGTCTGAGTGACAGTGAATCTCAGCTGTGTAGATTCCAGCCAGTGAGTGAGACAGTGATTTGTTGATTCGGGTGGGATAGCACCAGATTATCGACTCGAGTTATTGTTTCGGCAACCGCGAACTGTGGGCGGTTGGACCGACTAGTGTTATACATCAGTTGGGACTGGGTTTTTGCATTGTGGATTGAGTGAGTCTCCACCTTGAGCTTAGCGTCGACTTTTATCTGATTTACTGAGATATTCTGCAGAGCAGTTGGACTTGGGCCACATTTTGACTCGAGCGGGTCGCTCCCCTCGAGTGCCCCTCCGGAGTAGGCGAGACCGGGTTGTCGTACCGGCGTTTACTTGAGCTTTTACCGGGTTGTCGTACCGGTGTTGAGTTGAGCTTTTGCCGGGTTGTTGTACCGGCGTGAGTATTGAGTTCCTCTTTCCCGACTTGTCGACGCATTTGTCCCCCTAGCATATTGTTCTTCCTGTTCCACTCGTAGAGCATCTAGATAGAGGCATTGTAGCTGTAGACTTTACTTCTCCAGTTTTTCCTTACAGCACTGCATATTTTATTCTATGCCTCTAGTGGACTTAGTGGGCAGACCGTCGGGCTTGTTGGCGGCACCCACTGAGAACTACTGTGGGAGGTAGTTCTCACACCCGTCGTGGTGTCTTTTCCCCAGGGACTTCTGCTCCGGTTCCTGCTGCTCCAGTTGTTGTTTCTGCTCCATCTGACCGAGGTGAGGGAGTCGCGAGATAGATCCTTTCCAGTCATCCTAGCAAAGAGCGTAGATGTACCCCTTACCAGTTGCTGAGAGTGTTATGTTGAGTGACTCCTGTAGTGAGGTATCGAGTTGTACCTTTCTTTTACTGCGGTGAGAGAGACATTTGTATTTTGGGGTGAGGTTGGTCTGTACCTTTTTAGAGCTGTAGTTGTATTTTATATCTTTTATTTCAGCTTTTATTATTTCAGCTATGATATCTGCTAGTGTAGATGATTCTTTTGCAGGTTAGTCGCTACGTCTATACGGGGCTTCCCGTATGGGCGGCGGATCTGTTGGCGAGCCCGGGTCGCAGTATCGACCCCGGGGCGTGACAGATTAGAGTGGTATCAAAGCCTAGGATATAGGTCTTGGAGGACTTAGGAACCCTAGGCTTGTGGTTGGACCCTAGGATGACTCACGTGAGAGCCGCAACTTTTAGCGAGAGTCTCGATTAGGTTTCTAACTCTCCCGAGCGGATTGGGATGAGTGATTGACATGTCTTCCTTTGGTGGCAACTATGTTGGTTGCAGACAACATAGTACTATGGAAAGGGGGACATGCCATTTGACTTTCGCTAGATTGGGTCGAGAGTTGATTTGAGTTCTGATTGTTCGTTTTGTTCCTTTGGTGAGTGATGCCTTCGTGACGCACGATTGTCGACGCGTCCGCAGCCTTTTTCCTCTGAGCCCGAGCAGGAGGACTCGGGGCAGGGACAACAGAGAGAGGTTCAGGAGCTTTGTGCCCAGATGGCACAGTTGTTGAGGCTGTTCGGCGTCAGGAGGAGACATCACAGTGCCAGGAGGGAAGGCCTTGGGTCGGTTGATGCTCGTGATGGAGCAGAGGGCGCAGCCGGTTGTAGCACCCCCTGAGGGTTCGCCTGTGCCTTCTTCGCCAGTTGTGGCGCCCCCTATTGTTCTGGCAGCACCGGCAGTTCCTGTTGAGCTGGTTTCTAGCAGACCACCGTCTGGGTCGACGGGAACTTTGACTTCAGCTGAACAGCGTGAGGTGGTGGATCTATTGATGAGGTTTCGCCAGTTCGATCCACCCCGTTTTTCTGGACTGAGTGCAGAGCCGTGGGAGGCTGAGTCTTGGATCACGGCCATGGAGCGTCATTTCAAGAGCCTATTCATTGATGAGAGGTTTCGAGTTCTTTTGGCTACACACTTCCTGGAGAGCAACGCCGAGGCTTGGTGGCAGCGTGTGCGACCTGCTGGTCCGCCTGGGACGCAGCTTCTCTCTTGGGCAGAGTCCGCAATTTGCTTCTAGGGGCCTTCTTTCCAGAGTGTTTGCCAGAGTTTGGAGGGGTAGCTGAAGAATTTCTGCCAGAGAGATAGGCCCGTGCTTATGTGCCTAGCTGAATTCAATCAGCTGTTGGCTTGTGTGCCACGCGTGGCCAGGGATGAGACTCACCGGATATATATGTAGAGCGAGGAGAGGCAGTGATGGAGGAAGTGGCTTCAGCCCCCGCAGTGGTTCCAGGGGCGAAGCACCCCAGCACCGTTGATGGAGGGGGCAGTCGAGTCGACAGGGACCCCCGAGACCTCCACGTTTCCACTCTCAGGGTCGTGGGTATCAGGGGCGGCAGAGATCAGGAGCATCTCGTCAGTCTCGGCAACAGCAGCCCTCGCAGCAGCAGCAGGACCTTTTGCGACCTACGGCAGGCCAGATTTTGCTTTATCGTCTTCGCGTCAGCCAGAGCGACGTTCCCCAGTGCCGAGCGGTCGAGTCTATGCCACTCCGGTTGAGGATGCTACAGCAGCGGTTCATGTCGTCGTGGTATTTTACCACCTTTGATTGCAGAGGGAGGCGGTGACCCTCTGCGAGCCGGGACAGGAGGAGTTTGTTTATCGAGGCTGTCAGAGCTCCTTGTTTGCAGTGACGATCTCTTCAGCGAGGGCTAGGCGGATGATGAGTAGAGGCTGCACCGCTTTCTTGGTGACGGTTGTGGAGGTGCCTACGGCGGCACTGGGACTCGAGGATATTCCTGTTGTCCGCGAGTTCCCAGATGTGTTTCCCCCTGAGTTGAGGGCTATGCCGCCGGAGAGGGAGATAGAGTTTGTGATTGATGTGGTACCAGGAACCGCACCAATCTCAAAGGCACCTTATTGGATGGCACCTACCGAGTTGAGGGAGTTGAATAAAGTGACCATCCGGAACAAGTATCCCCCACCACGGATAGATGACTTTTTTGACCAGTTGCTGGGAGCCTCAGTGTTTTCGAAGATCGATCTTCAGTCAGGTTACCACCAGTTGAGGCTGAGGGCTGAGGACATCCCCAAGACGGCTTCTAGATCCCGGTATGGGCATTATGAGTTTACGGTTATGCCATTTGGTTTGATAATGCCCCAGCTGCATTTATGGATTTGATGAACCGGGTATTCCAGCCGTACTAGGACTCTTTTTGTGGTTGTATTCATCGATGACATCTTAATCTACTCCCGGAGCGATGTGGAGCACTTGAGGTTACATCTTGATCTACTCTCGGAGTGATGTAGAGCACGAGGAGCACTTGAGGATAGTGCTGCAGCTTCTACGTGAGAGGAAGCTGTATGCCAAGCTTAAAAAGTGCGAGTTCTGGCTCCGGGAGGTTGCATTCTTGGGCCACATCGTATCAGCCGCTGGAGTGGCAGTCGATCCGACGAAGATTGATACAGTTCGGGATTGGCCGAGACCGATGACGGTTACCGAGGTACGGAGTTTTCTGGGTTTAGCAGGCTACTACCGTCGGTTCGTAGAGGGCTTTGCGAAGCTCTCTACTCCCCTGACCAGTTTGACTAGGAAGGGGACGAGGTTTATTTGGACTGAGCGGTGTCAACAGAGTTTTGAGGAGCTGGAGAGGAGATTGATCTCAGCACCAGTTCTTGCACTGCCAGTGATGGGTGATGGCTTCGTGATTTACAGTGACGCCTCGCACAGCGGTTTAGGTTGTGTCTTGATGCAGCATGGTAGGGTAATTGCTTATGCTTCATGGTAATTAAAGGATTATGAGAAGAATTACCCTACTCATGATTTGGAGTTGGCAGCTATGGTATTTGCATTGAAGCTGTGGCGGCATTACCTCTACGGTGAGCATTGTGAGATCTATACGGATCATAAGAGCTTAAAGTATCTGTTTACTCAAAAGGAGATGAACTTGAGGCAACGCCGGTGGTTGGAATTACTAAAGGATTACAATTTGAGTATCCTTTATCATCCCGGCAAGGCCAATGTAGTAGCAGATGCTTTGAGTCGGAGGTCAGTGCAGAGCTTGAGCATGTTGATTACACAGCAGGCACCGCTGATTGAGCAGATGAGGCGACTCCAGATTGAGGTGGTATCCTCTGCTAGACTTATGTCTATGGTCTTGCAGCCCACTCTGTTGGACAGGATCAGGGAGACACAGAGTGAGGACCCCCACTTGGAGAGGTTCAGATCACAGATTCAGGCAGATCAGCTAGGGGATTTTGTAGTGGATAGCTCGGGAGTACTGCGGTACAGGGACCGAGTGTGTGTGCCTTCGGATCCAGAGATCAGAGACCAGATTTTGCGGGAGGCCCATTATACACCTTATACCATTCATCCTGGTGGTACTAAGATGTATAAGGACCTCAAGGCACATTTTTGGTGGCCCGGAATGAAGCGGGACATTGGGAGATTTGTGGCTCATTGTTTGACTTGCCAGCAAGTGAAAGTTGAGCACCGGGTTCCTGCTGGCAAGTTACAGAGTCTTCCAATTCCCGAATGGAAGTGGGACCACATTACTATGGACTTTGTTACAGGATTGCCCCGAGCGCAGAGTGGAGCCGACGCGGTTTGGGTGATTGTGGATAGACTCACCAAGTCTGCACATTTCTTACCTGTACAGATGACTTGGTCTTTGGAGCGTCTGGCACAATTGTATTTGGACGAGGTAGTTAGGCTGCACGGGGTACCAGCGTCTATTGTTTCAGATCGGGACCCGAGGTTTGTGTCACGGTTTTGGGGGAGCTTACAGTCAGCTTTGGGGACTCAGCTCAGATTCAGCACTGCTTTCCACCCACAGACTGATGGTCAGTCCGAGCGCACCATTCAGACCTTAGAGGATATGTTGAGGGCGTGCGTTATGGATTTTGGAGGAGGGTGGTACCGACACTTACCATTGGTTGAGTTTGCGTACAACAACAGCTATCAGGCGAGCATTCAGATGGCTCCGTTTGAGGCGTTGTTTGGACGCAAGTGTCGGTCACCCCTGTATTGGAGTGACGTGGGTGAGAGAAGGACTTTGGGGCCATATTTACTGTTAGAGGCTGAGGAGAAAGTCAGAGTTGTTCGCCGACACCTTGAGACAGCCCAGAGCCGTCAGAGGAGCTACGCAGATACTCGGCGGCGAGACCTCGAGTTTCAGATTGGTGACCATGTCTTCTTGAAGGTCTCGCCTTCGAAAGGGGTCCGGAGAAAAGGAGTGCGCGGGAAGCTTAGTCCCCGCTTTATTGGACCCTTCGAGGTACTTGACAGAGTTGGTCCTGTGGCTTATAGAGTTGCTCTTCCTCCACGCCTGGCCGGAGTTCACGATGTTTTTCACGTCTCAGCTCTGAGGAGATATGTGTTTGATCCATCGCACGTGATTGACTTCACTTCTCTGGAGATCGGCGAGGACTTGGTCTACGAGGAGCGGCCGTTATGGATTCTTGCTCGTGAGGTGAGGGAATTGCGCAACCGGGCCATTCCCTATGTGAAGGTCTTGTGGAGCAATCACGAGGAGCGAGAGGCTACTTGCGAGCTGGAGAGATGAGAGATGCCGACCCTTTTCTGTTCGAGACTTCTGGTTGAGGTACGCCTGTCCTGCATTATTTTTGTTTCGAGGACGAAACTTCCTTTTAGTAGGGGAGGATGTGGTGACCCGAATCTTTGCAAGGCTTCTACAGTGTCACCAGCAGCTTCTGGAGGCCTATGGGGCATCCCGGCGGTGTTCGTGCGCCAATTTGGACACAAGTGATGAACTCGAGGCTTCAAATGGATGACGTGGGTAACCGGGAGACCCCGTCGGATGTTTAGAAGTGTTTCCGCGCAAAATGGATATCAAATTTGGACTCGGCATGAAATTCGGATCAAAAATACCTTTCCGGGAGCCTCTGGCAAATTATAGGAGTGGAATTTGACAAAATGGACACCGTTTTTGGAATCAGCGCGCGAAAACGGTCAAGATGGGCTATTTACTTGCTATTTTTGGAGGTTGCTACAGTAATTTTACTGTTCCGGCGATCGCCGGCGGTGGCCGGCGGCGGCGGGCAGCGCCGGCGGGCGGCGGCGCAGCCTCGGGCAGGCGGCATAGCGGCGGCGCGCGGCGCGGGCAGGCCGCGGGCAGGCGCGCGGTCAACAGCGCGGGCGTGCACCCGGGCGGTGCCACGTGGCGCTTCTTGATTGGATGGTCCAGGCGGCGCGGTCTACGGAGTTTTTTTGGGTGCACGGTGGACCGACTGGGGGACACGTGGCACTGTGTGGTTGGTTGGTGTCGTGCACCCGGTCCACGGTGCAGGGTGGTTGCCTCGGGCCGCGTGCGCGCGTGCGCGCCATGCCGCGCTGACGCCGCGCACTATGCGCTGCTGACTTCCCCGGGGACACGTGGCGGCATTTGGATGGGCTTCTACGCGTGTTTGCTGTTTTGGGACACAGCTGGTATTTTGGGAATTGTTGGTTTGGTTTTTCTTCAAGGTTGCTATCCGAGGGGTGTTTCAGCTCCATTTTCGGCCACCTCGACCACCATCTCCCCGAGCTCCCTTCAGTGAAGATTTTCATCTTCGAGTGCTGGTTCTTGCTGCAAAGTTTCGGAATTTTTAAGTGCATGCATCCCGAGGTTTTGGATTTTACGGCGCGGAGCGACGTTTCCTTCTCGGTGTTCCTCTTCATCGCAAGTTCAGTGTAAAGGTTACCCTGGGCTACCCCGACACTGGTTTTTGGTGATCCTTTCGCCGACACACTCCTAACAGGTAGGGCTTCATCTTTCATTTTGATCGCGCATTCGTATTTTGATTCCTTGGCTCGGATCCCGAGGTAATAGTGGTCCCCCTTTTTCTGTGAGGGATTTTGTGACAGCAGCGGATTGGGGAGGCGATATCTTCGCGCACGAGCGTCAGACGAAAACGTGCTTATACAACTTTTTCATCTACAGATCGCAACGAACGCGCTCGTATTTTCCTTGGATTTTTCAGAGATTTATTTCGAGGTGAAAATTCCTGTTATTCTGTGTACAGTGTTACAGTTTTGACGTAGAAAATCGTTTGAGTACACCACCTTGCCGAATTTATATCTTGACCTTCGGAACTCGGATTTGGGCGTCCAGGGTACCGTTTCGAAGATATCGACGCGAGGATCACTGTGATATTTTTATTGGAATTTTCTGGGCATTTTCTACAGGTGAAAAAGGGACAACTTTGTGACTGAAATTCCGTGTATGTTTTTATGGACAGTTTTGGAATTGAAGTGTAATTGTGGACTCTATGTTGTACCCAGGATGTCTTGAGCACTGCTACTGTATTGTTGGATCTGCAGAGATACTGTTTTGGCTATTTTTGGACTTTCGCAGCTGTACGACCCCGGACAGTTTGCGCGTTCAGGTGGGTGACCTTGCTTTCAAAATCTATGGACTGCGTACTAATTCTATGTATGTAGGAGCATGCATGTTAGTAAATAGACTTAACAGCTTGTGAAAACTGAATGTTATTACTCTTGTATATCAGTTGTTGAACCTTGTGATCTTATTGCTTCCTACAACATGTTGACTATCGAAATCTTGGAACTTGACCTAGCACCCCTGTCATATGTATCATGTTCAGCCAGACTGTAGAAAACTTCAACTTGGGCTAGGTTTCTTTATTGTTCTAGACATTCCCACATCACTGTATTATACTTGTCATTCTGGACTTAGCTTTTCTCGCCCGGGTTGTGGGCTGGGAGGCCGGGTGGTTGTGGGATGCATTTGCACTCGTGTCTGGGGACCGAGTGGAGTTGATAGCAGTCTGTAGATCAGCTTTCTTTGGGAGAGTGATAGTGATGGTAGATCTGGGTTTCTTGGGAACTGTCTGAGTGACAGTGAATCTCAGCTGTGTAGATTCCAGCCAGTGAGTGAGACAGTGATTTGTTGAGTCGGGTTGGATAGCACCAGATTATCGACTCTAGTTATTGTTTCGGCAACCGCGAACTGTGGGCGGTTGGACCGACTAGTGTTATGCATGAGTTGGGACTGGGTTCTTGCATTGTGGATTGAGTGAGTCTCCACCTTGAGCTTAGCGTCGACTTTTATCTGATTTACTGAGATATTCTGCAGAGCAGTTGGACTTGGGCCACATTTTGACTCGAGCGGGTCGCTCCCCTCGAGTGCCCCTCCGGAGTAGGCGAGACCGGGTTGTCGTACCGGCGTTTACTTGAGCTTTTACCGGGTTGTCGTACCGGTGTTGAGTTGAGCTTTTGCCGGGTTGTTGTACCGGCGTGAGTATTGAGTTCCTCTTTCCCGACTTGTCGACGCATTTGTCCCCCTAGCATATTGTTCTTCTTGTTCCACTCCTAGAGCCTCTAGATAGAGGCATTGTAGCTGTAGACTTTACTTCTCCAATTTTTCCTTACAGCACTGCATATTTTATTCTATGCCTCTAGTGGACTTAGTGGGCAGACCGTCGGGCTTGTTGGCGGCACCCACTGAGAACTACTGTGGGAGGTAGTTCTCACACCCGTCGTGGTGTCTTTTCCCCAGGGACTTCTGCTCCGGTTCCTGCTGCTCCAGTTGTTGTTTCTGCTCCATCTGACCGAGGTGAGGGAGTCGCGAGATAGATCCCTTCCAGTCATCCTAGCAGAGAGCGTAGATGTACCCCTTACCAGTTGCTGAGAGTGTTATGTTGAGTGACTCCTGTAGTGAGGTATCGAGTTGTACCTTTCTTTTACTGCGGTGAGAGAGACATTTGTATTTTGGGGTGAGGTTGGTCTGTACCTTTTTAGAGCTGTAGTTGTATTGTATATCTTTTATTTCAGCTTTTATTATTTCAGCTATGATATCTGCTAGTGTAGATGATTCTTTTGCAGGTTAGTCGCTACGTCTATACGGGGCTTCCCGTATGGGCGGCGGATCTGTTGGCGAGCCCGGGTCGCAGTATCGACCCCGGGGCGTGACAGGTAGCACCTTGAATCCACAAGGCCACGCGAGTCCACGCGCCGATTTTGAGGAAATCGTTGTTTTTGGGTGGTGATGATCCGCCGAATACTTAGATTAGAAATAGATCGGAAATACCATCTAAGTATTCATTGATTTGATTCTACTCAAAATCTGAGTATGAAAACCTAGAATCAAATCAATCAATATAGATGAAGAAACATAGGATTAAATCTATGAATTCCCTTTCTTCTCTATATGTGGATTTATATCGCCGTCTTTTGATTTATTCGGCTTATACGGCTTTTTACGGCTTACCCTAGAAAAAGAATCATAGGGTTTATTTATAGGTTAGAAACCATTGGAAGAGGATAAGAATCAAAAACTAACCTTTTCTGGAATTTTACAGGACGACGATCCGGATCGGATTTACGGCGATCCGGATTGTCGTAACGAAACAGACAATTTCCAGAAAACAAAGGTTCGGGATCCGGATTGAAATGCCTGATCCGGATCGTTCATACATTTCAGCAAAAACCAATGTTCGGGATCCGAATCAAAAATGGCTTGGATCCGGATTGGATTTGCGTATGAATCAACACCCTTCGGGATCCGGATTGCTGTGTCTGATCCGGATCCTGAACATGTCCCATGTCTAGTTTTTGATTTTTATGCAATTAGAAATTCATCCAAGTGTTTCTACACTATAAGAAGTATTCGGATCACAAAAAATAATTAGTTAAACATACCTGATCCTTTTGAATTCTTCTTTCTTGAGATTGAGTTATATGATCCAAACTTCTTCATCTTCAATCTTCAAGACTCAATACTTTCACGAAATGCGCCAAAACAAATTCCTTAACAATCTCCCCCTTTGGCGGTTTCGTGACAAAACACAAATCCACTTAAGAAAATTCAAAAAGATATTTTTGTTGCTATCACCATACAACAAAAATTTACAATGGAGATCCAAAATTAAATACATGAGATAAACTCCTAAAACAGACTCTAAACTTAGACATCTACACTCTCTGCAAAAAGAAATCATTCTTGACAAAAGAGATCGCTAGATACCTCAAGAATATTTAGCATTCAAAACCTAACAGAGATAGAGTTTATACTCATAATGACATTCACGAATTCAGATATGTAATAAGATCACAATCAAACATCGACATATCTTTTAAGCAGTGAAATTCAAAATGTCATAACTTTGTTAGTAATCAAACAACTTGTTAGTAATATTACATGCCCAAATAGTTAGTCGAATAGTTAGTCAAGACATGCATGCAATCACAATACAAAATCAAAAGTTGTGATACTTACCTTCAAGCTTCAAAGTTGTTAGTAATCAAACAACTTGTTAGTAATATTACATGCCCAAATAGTTAGTCGAATAGTTAGTCAAGACATGCATGCAATCACAATACAAAACCAAAAGTTGTGATACTTACCTTCAAGTTTGACGTTCTTCTCACAAACATTGTTCAAAGTGTAACGTTCACTCTCTCCCCCTTTTTGTCACTAAAGTTAGCCAAAAATTACAGAAGAAGGAAGAGTTAAAACAGTTTCAAAGGTTAGAGAGCTTAAGAGGGAATAACATAAAACCTGCAAAAAAGAAGATTTGAATAAAACATTATGCAGAATCGTCAGAACTGATGCATCCTAGCTTCTGAAATATTTTCTTGATGCGCTTGTTCATTGAAGCTTGCTCTTTCTTAACCTCTCTAAGATTCTCTTTCATCTGAACGAACTCGTTAGAGATGCGTTCTTGCTCGTTGGAGAGACGCTGTTGTTCTTTATAGATTGAGGTAACCGATGCATCATCATCGGAAGTTGATGGGGGTGCTTGTTGTGCTGCTTGTGCTGGTGGTACTGGAGGTGTTGCCTGCGGTGCAGAGGTTGTTGCTTGTGGTTGTGCTCTTCGTCGGCGAGGAGGTGATGGGGGCTCATCTTGTTTCATGGAGAGAGACTTCACTATTGTCGTTTCATTGATTGTACCTAGACTGTGCATGTAGGAGCTCGCACTTGTGTCGACTTTAAATTTCTGAAAGATGCGCATAATTATCATAGGATAGGGGAGTCTCTCTGTAGGGTGAGCATGTTCCACATAGCGTGCCATCCTTGACCAGATGAGGTAAGGAATGTTTAAATTTGCTCCCATTGCCGCTGCGGGGTTTCCAAGAAGATAAAGAAATAACATTCTGTCCCATCGAAGAACCTTTGTATTCATGTTTGGAAGAATGTTATAGCAAACAATGAAGTTCACATAGCGATACTCCGGTCGAAGCTCTTTTGAAAAGACAGAATTTCCTGTCGACAGAGTATCCGGAAGACAAATTCCATCAACTACCACTCTCCAGGAGTTGGTGGAGAAGATTTGACTTTTCAGATAATGAGGTCCATCAACTCTGGCCTTCATCCCTAACACCTCTCCAATCAGTTGAGGTGTGACTTTGATCTTGACATTTTTAACTGATGTTTGAAATTCCCGACGTCCGTCCTCCTGATCAATTAGACTTGAAGCATTTTGATAAAACATTCTTACTGAATGGAGACAATACCCAGTGGACTCAGGGAAACTGCAGATGGGGCCAAGACCAGTCTGTTAATACAGAGTCCCAAAGAGTGTAGATCGTTCTTTCAATGCTTTGATATTGACATCCCTTTCGCCAATGCACTCCCTTTTCTCAAAATCCTTGATCCTTGCAGAGCTGATAAAATCTTGTGGAGGAGGCTGGCTAGCAAGTGGCTCCTCTATCGATATTACTTGAGCACTCCCTCTCTTTCTTGCAACACTCTTCTTCTTTGGCTTTAATGGGCTTGTTTCCATGGGGGCTTTCCCTTTTTCAGCGGCGGTAGGCGGAGCCTTTGCCTTTGACGTCTCAGCAGGGGCTTTCCCCTTTGATGCAGTAGGTGCAGTTGCTTCTACCAATAATTCATCCCAGTCAATGGATTCAGTTTCTGAATCCGAATCCGAGTCTTCTCGACTATTCTTAGCTTTCTTGGGCTTCTTAGTTGCTCTTGTGTGAACCATAGCAGCCAGAAGAAAGATTATCCAGGTGATCACCATTGCTGCTTTTCAAACTCAAGAAACTGCGAGCAACAACTCAAGAACACGAAAAATTGTTTATTTTCAAAAATTTTAAAAACTGTACCTAAACAATCATTATCGTGTAGAGAGACTAGGTATCAAATTAGTTTTGTCAAAAGAATTTTAAAAATAGATCAATCCCATGATTTTCAAAAATTCCTATTATATGCCCTAAAATCGAAATTTTAGAAATCAAAGCCTAAAAAACCGTTAATCAGGAGAATACCCAGCATATAATCAAAACTAATCTACCCAGAGTTCTTATTTCAAAAGAAATTTGATCAAAAATCAATCCAAAACGAAAAAGATACAAAATTTCCATCACGTTTTGAGGAAGAACATGAAAAACAGTGAAAAACCGAGATTTTGATCAAGAAAACTTACTTAGAATCGAAGAACTTGAGTTTGGAAGCCTCCAAGATGGGTGAATTCTAGAGAGAGAAGCTCTGGAGACTTAGGAACAAAAGATTGAAGTAAAAGAAATCAAAACCCTTTTGTTCTATATAAAACCCTAGCCGCGATCCGGATCGAATTGTGAATCCAGTCCGGATCGGCTACCCGCTGGAAATACCTGCGTTCGGGATCCGGATCGGCTTGTTCAATCCGGATCGGCTCCAACTTTTTCTTCAGAATAATTCAGAAAAAATTCACAAAATCCAGAAAAAGTATGTAAGCACTTTTGTGTATCAACTTTAAATGAAAATCATCGTTTCATACAACAAGAAATAGATTATGTCAAATCTATCAACAATATCCAACAAATGAAACGAAAATTTATAAAAATTAAATCCCTTAAAGTTGAACAACTTCAATCACATCTAACATGATCTTATGAGTAATGCCTTTATCAAATCATCAATTTGGTAAAGAAAATGAAATACCAAGATCAATAGATGTCTGAAATCCCAGATAAGTTAGATAATATATCTAGTCAATTTATTGTAAGGAGTGGCTCTTTGAGCATCTTTCAATAAAATCCCCACCTTATACCAACCTTGGAATTTGACAGAGTCAAGTATTCCAAAAAGCATTTTATTTAATCAACTCGAACAACCATGCTTGGTATACATGTGGTAGCTGCACACAGTACTCGGACGACCGAGGTGGTAGCTCTTTCCTCCATGTGGTGGTAGTTTTCACACACCTCATTGGGATGTAACTCTTTCCACATCTTTTGAGCATAATACTTTTTCTTTGACTCCCCCTCAATTGGCTATCAATTTTTTAAAATATAAAGTATTCAACCAAAAATTGATCTCGATTTCATACTCGACTAAACAGTCAAATAAGATAAAAACTATACCAAGGGATCATTGAGAGAGAAATTGACTTTGATCAAAACAAAGATGATTTAATTGACATAAATGATCATTGCATCAAATGAATTATTATGATATCCAAAACATAATAAATTTCTAAATAGACGAAAAGATGCTATTGAAGTCAATAATACACATGCTCAATTAATGTTCTATGTCAAAGCATAGATAATGAACAAAAACACAAAACAAAACCTAACCTAAGCAAAAGTTTCAAAAAGAGGTTATTTCCAGGAAAGCATTCCAATTGCTTTACGCAAATGAATAAAACGTTTTTGATCCAAAGGTTTTGTTAAAATGTCAGCGAATTGATCTTCAGTTGAAATGTAGGAAATTTGAAGAATATTTGATTCAACTAGCTCTCTTAGAAAATGATATCTAAGTTCAATGTGTTTTGTTCTCGAGTGCAACACAGGGTTTTTAGAAATGTTTATAGCACTTGTGTTGTCACAAAAAATTATTACCGAAGTTGCTGAAATTCGGAAGTCGCTCAATACACTTTTCATCCAAATGAGTTGGGTTGAACAACTATCTGCTGAAATATATTCCGCTTCGGCAGTCGAGAGTGCAATGCAGTTTTGCTTTTTACTATGCCATGCAACAAGGCAATGGCCAAGATAAAAACATGCACCACTCGTGCTTTTCCGATCATCCACAGATCCTGCCCAATCGGCATCTGAATATCCTATAATGTCAAGCGTTGTTCCTATAGGATACCAAATTCCGAAATTCAAAGTTCCTTTGATGTATCGGATGATCCTTTTTACCGCTTTCAGGTGAACCTCCTTTGGTGCTGATTGATATCTCGCGCAAATTCCAATACTAAAGGATATATCCGGGCGACTAGCCGTGAGATAGAGTAGACTTCCAATCATACTGCGATAAAGCTTCTCGTCTATACTTTCACTAAGAGATTCACTTCCTAATCCCTTATTGCTAGTTCTCATAGGGTCCGTTTGGTTCGGGACTAGAACCGGGAATAGCGGGTTTATCCCCCTTATTCTACCAAACGCTCCGGGAACCATCTGGTATTGCTTAACCCAGAACAGGCAGAATAGCTGGTATAACAAATCCCAACTTATTATTTTAATATTATATTTTTTACCATTTTACCCTCCTTCCCTACTTTATCTCCTCCCAACATATTATTTTAATAAAAACTCTCTCCTCACTCTTTCTCCTCTCCCCTCCTTTCTCTCTTCCCAATACACTCTCATCATCACAAATCCCTCTCTCCTCTCTCTCTTTTCCTTCATCCCACCTCCTTTCTCTCTTCCCAATACACTCTCATCATCACAAATTAATATTATAAAATTTTAAATTTTAAAATTTAAATGTTAAAATTTTATGTTTGAAATTTTAAATTTAATTTGAAAAAATAAAATATTAAATTAAATATTATTTTTAAATAATATAATTTAATTATGATTATAATTTTATTTCTATTTTTTTAAACCATTAATCCATTAATTAAAATGAGAAAAATGATTTTACAAAATTTTAATCACATAATAAAGCTTGAAGGCAAAAATTTATAAATATTTAGCAAATATACGATTTTTCCAAATTTTAAAAAAATTTTATGTTAAAAATTTATTATTTAAAATAAATATTATAAAATTTTAAATCTTAAAATTAAAATGTTGAAATTTTATATTTTAAATTTAAATTTTAATTTGAGAAAATAAAATATTAAATTAAATATTATTTTTAAATAATATAATTTAATTATGATTATAATTTTATTTCTATTTTTTTAAACCATTAATCCATTAATTAAAACGAGAAAAATGATTTTACAAAATTTTAATCACATAATAAAGCTTGAGGGCAAAAATTTACAAATATTTAGCAAATATACGATTTTTCCAAATTTTTTAAAAAAATTATGTTAAAAATTTATTATTTAAAATAAATATTATAAAATTTTAAATCTTAAAATTAAAATGTTAAAATTTTATATTTTAAATTTAAATTTTAATTTGAGAAAATAAAATATTAAAATAAATATTATTTTTAAATAATATAATTTAATTATGATTATAATTTTATTTCTATTTTTTTAAACTATTAATCCATTAATTAAAACGAAATAATTAGATTTTAATAACTTTTATCACATATTAACTCTTGAGGGCAAAAAGGTAATTTACCCAACTTATCCTCTTTATTCCTCCTATTCCTCATTATTAAACCAAACACAAAATCTCTAATCCCTGGAACCATCCCAAACGCTTTTTCGCTCTAATTCCGTACTTTATACTTATCCCCGGTTTAGCCAATTCCACCTTAACCCGATTCCAAACGCAGCCATAGGAGTCGGAAAATCTTTAGAATCTTCTAATCCGAATTTCTTCACCAACTCCTTTGCATACTTGGATTGACATAGATGAATGCCTTCTTCATTTTGTTTTACTTGTAATCCAAGAAAGTATGTCAGTTCCCCCATCATGGACATCTCAAACTCGCTTTCCATGGTTTCAGCGAAGTTAGAAGCATCATTATCTCTAGTTGCACCAAATACAATGTCATCGACATAGATTTGTGCTACAATGAAATTATCTTGATAATGCTTCACAAAGAGAGTCCGGTCTGCTCCCCCTCGAGTGTAGCCCTTTTCCAGTAGGTGCTTTGTTAGCCTTTCGTACCATGCTCGCGGTGCTTGTTTTAGACCGTAAAGAGCCTTTTTCAAACGAAAAACATGGTTAGGTTGTTTATAGTCTACAAAACCTTTCGGTTGAGCCACATAAACTTCCTCATTTAAAAACCCATTTAAAAATGCGCTCTTAACGTCCATTTGAAATAGTTTTATTTTAAAATGACAAGCAATAGCGAATAATATACGTATTGACTCAAGTCGAGCAACTGGGGCGAACGTCTCATCAAAGTCTATTCCTTCTATTTGAGAATAGCCTTGAGCAACTAAGCGTGCTTTATTCCTGATGATGGTATCATCCTCGTTCTTCTTATTCTTGAAAATCCATTTAGTACCAATCACATTGTGTTGCTTCGGAGGCTTTGTTAATTCCCAGACTTTGTTTCGTTCGAACTGATGGAGCTCTTCCTGCATAGCTTCAATCCAGTAGTCATCCTAAAGAGCTTCATCGATGTTCTTTGGTTCAATCATGGAGACGTAGCATGCGACTCCACAAACCAACTGTCTCCGAGTTCTAACTCCTTCTTATGGGTCTCAAATAATGCTAGATTCCGGATGATCCTTGGAGATGCGTAGCGTTTGCGGTAACGGAGTAGTCGGAGGTACATGTGATAATTCATGCACATTAGATATACTTGAAGAACCATTAGATGCATCAACTTTATTGAAGGAGTTATTATGAGAAGATGCACTTACATGAGTATCATCATCTAGAGACATATCAAGGGTAGATTTATCAGATGCAATGTGGAAAGCTTCATCTACTTTAACATTTATAGATTCTACCATCGTTTTAGATTCCAAGTTAAATACCCAATATGCTCTACTGTTAGTAGAATAACCCATGAAAATCCCTTCGTCGCTTCAAGAGTCGAACTTACCAAGGTTTTCGCGATCACGCAGAATAAAACATCGACTCCCAAAGATACGAAAATATTTGATATTCGGTTTTCTACTAAACCACAGCTCATATGGTGTATTTAAAGTTCCAGGGTGCAAATACACTCGATTGATTACATAGACAGCGGTGTTCACAGCTTCAGCCCAAAAATATAACGGTAAATTCCGGCTATAAAACATCACACGCGCCATCTCTTGAACAACCCTGTTTTTGCGCTCAACAACACCATTCTGTTGAGGTGTATAGGGTGCTGAGAATTCATGTTTTATCCCATTGGAAGTGCAAAAATCAGTAAATTTAGAATTAATGAATTCTCCACCTCTATCACTTCGAACACGAACAATCTTTTCATTTCTTTCATTCATAATACGATGACAAACCTCATGAAAAGAGTCGAAAGTATCCGCTTTCTCTTTTAGAAAAGATACCCATGAATACCTAGAGAAATCATCAACCAAAAGAAAAATATACCATTTACCATTTAGAAAAGTTCTTGTGTGCAACTTTTGATTGTTTTCCCTTTTGACAACCACCACACACAATGTTTTCTTTAAATAAAAGTTTAGGAACCCCCTTAACCACATCCTTATTTGAAATCCTTGCTAGTTCTTTAAAATTCATGTGACCTAGTCTTTCATGCCAAACAGTTTCATTATCCAAAGAAACTAGGTTACATTTTTCAGAAATTTTGTTTGAAACAACATAGCAATTATTTTCCGATCTAACCCCTTTTAAAAAGAATACCTGGTCCTTATCAGTTACAACACATTCTACAGAAGAAAAATTAACTGAGAACCTATTGTCACAAAGTTGACTTATACTAATGAGGTTAGTCTTAAGGCCTTCAACAAATAAAACATTATTCAAAATCGGGCCTTCAGGAATAGCGATTGTTCCCTTTCCAACAATTTTGAAAGAACGACCAGTCTCCGAAAACAACATGTCCTCCGGAGATTTTCTCTAAAGTTTGAAAACTGTTTTTGTCACCGGTCATGTGACGAGAACAACCACTATCCAAATACCAATACGAATTATCATAAGCGTGTAAAGAAGTATGAACAACAAGACAAGGGAAGATTTCACCTTTGCGTACCCAAACCTTTTGAATTTTGGAGTACGTCGGAAATGATTGTGAAGTTGATACCTTTGGTGACAGCGTCTTGATTGATCCATCGCTTTTCCTTGACGTCGTCGTCTTGTTTGATGTACTACCAATGTTCTTTCCTTTTGAAAGATTCTTCTTTGATTTGCGGGAAATGAACTCATTGGTAGTCGTTGCAAGATGTGCTTGATTTGATCTTAGCGCTCCATTCTTGCAATTCCTTCTTATGTGCCCTGCAATACCACAACGAAAACATACCTTAGTGCTTGACGATCCCGAAGAGGGTGAAGTAGGTTTGTTGTCGCTGTTTGTCGTCAATTCCGGTGTCGGAGGAGGAGATACCGACTGGGGCACAAAGACTGTCCCAACCGAACTAAAATTGTCTTCAGTTCGATTATATCCGAGGCCGAATTTATTTGTTTGACCAAGACCAAGAATCTTATCCAACTTACTCCTTCCAGAAGAAAATTGCTTTAAATCATCATTGAGTTGAAAAATGGTCTCCGTCATTTCCATTTTTTCCTGTCGAGCCTCGCCGTAGAGCTTTAAGAAGTAGTTCGCTTTGTTCACCATATCTACATAATTCTTCTCGAAATGCTCACTGGACTCTTGAACGAAAACATTTACTTTAATCAGATTATCTCTTTCCACTTCAAGAGCGTTTGAGAGAGAAGTTGCCCTTTTTGCTTCTTCTTCGAGATCCTGCAATCTCCCTCTCAAACTCTTGTTTTGCTTTGCCAGTTTCTTTGAATCCCTCAGAAGTTTATGGTAGGCAAGAGCAAAGTCTTCACCTTCCGAATTATCCGATTTATCGTCCGTTGCAATCTTTTCAACAGTGGGGTTGGACAGTGAGTCGGATGTACTTGCCATTAAGCACATGAAGGGTGAAGATGTGGACGCGTGGAATGCCGTTGCGTTGTTCTCTTCATCACTTGAAGATGACTCATTTGTCGTTGAGGTGTCATCCCAAGTGACGGTCTGCATCGCCTTCTTCTTGGACGGATTCTTATTTGGACACTCCGTTGAGATATGGCCGTATCCTCGGCACTTGAAGCATTGGACTTGTCCTTCTGAGCTTTTCTTATCCTTTGAAAAACTTTCTTGCTTTCTTGACTTCTGGCTTGAAAAACCTTTGCCTTTCTTCCACTTTCCGGAGGATGAAGTTTTACTTGAATTACCCCTTCGGAAGTTTCGGCGAAAATTTCTTGTCAAGAGAGCAAGCTGCTTCTCAAAGTCTTCCATAGATAGGTTCTCGTCGTCGCCTGAGGAGGATGAATCCGCGTCTTCTTCTTTTGTAGTTTTCAACGCAAAACCTGAAGACTTAGAAGTAGATACTTTTCCAGAAGAATAGTTAGTAGGAAATATCATTTCATATGTTTGTAATGAACCAACTAATTCTTCTACACGGATTTCGTCCGAGTGTTTAATAGTTTCAATGGCCGTAAACTTGGAACGAAATCTTTCAGGAAAAGTTCTTAAGATCTTTCTTACAATTTTAAATTCTGGAATCTTCTCTCCCAAGTTAGCACATGTGTTTACGATATCTTGCAATCGTGTATAGTAGTCTGTGAATGATTCATTTTCTGCCATAAAAATAGAGTCAAATCTGCTCGTAAGCATTTGCAGCTTTTGAATCTTCACAAGGTTAGTTCCCTCATGTGTAACTTGAAGAACATCCCAGATTTCTTTCGCAGTCTCACATACTGAGACGCGAGAGAATTCAGTTTGAGACAAGGCAATTAAATAAAGCATTGATTCCTTTACCATTGTAAGAAGATAAGTCTATCTCTTCCTTGGTCCATTTCGACCTAGGTTTGATGGTGTGAACATCAACAATAACTTCAGTTGGATTTGACCATCCTAACTCGATAGATTGCCACACCCGTTCGTCGATGGAAATAAGAAATGCTTTCATCCGTACTTTCCAGTAGGCATAATTTGTTCCATCAAAAAACGGAGGTCTGTTTAATGCTCCTGAATGCAATTTGATCATGTTTACCATGCTATTTTCACTATTTTTATATCTGATAGTTGCCTGGAAATTTTTAGAAAATTATTTAGAACCCCAGATTATTTTTAGTATACTCCTGATACTACATGACACTAGTCTGCATGTTCTGTTGGCATTATTTTTGCACCCTGATCGTTTTAAAAATCGAGAAAGCCCGTTTTAAGGAAAATAACATTTTCAAAGGTGGTTTTTAAATTATGAGTTCGCCAGAGGTATGGCATAGATTCAGGGTGCATTAGACCTCGTGCCTGGGGGCCGAGGAGTCTTTTTTTGAGTTTTGAGATGAGTTATAGTGTCATTTGAGTTTTGGAGCTTCTGATGAGATTATCCTAGATCATGGGTTATGTATCTCTGATTTGATAGTGGAGGTGGTTCTCCCACTTAGTTATGAGAGTTTTGGGGTTCTGGCAGATCGAGTCGTGGAGGTTTCCCGACTTAGCCATGGGTTGTGCATTATCAGATTGAGTCGTAGAGGATTCTCAGACAGATTATGTGAGGATTTGGGCATTTTCTGTTGAGTCGTGGAGTCTTTTTCTGACTGAGTTGTACTTTTCAGCATCGAGTTGCCGATCTGTTTGATCATGGACCATAGCCAGCATGTGCCGCTTATTGAGACAGTTGAGGTTGATGAGATACTTGTGCTCGTTGGCGTCGCTCCCCTCGAGTTACGCCCCGGGTGCGTGTTGATGATGAGATGATGATGCGCCTAGTTGATATACTAGTGGTCGCTTGATACCCCTGGCCGAGTTACCATGGGGTCACTTTGCGTGAGATTGATGTTGGGTTATGTATAATATGGATCTAAATAGGGAAAAAACACCTAGAGGGGGGTGAATAGGTGTAAACGCTTAAACACTCAAAAATCGTTGCGCAATAAAACCCAATGCGGAAATAAAAAATAACACGCAAGATTTTTACGTGGAAAACTCCAAACCGGAGTAAAAAACCACGGGACCGATAACACGGTGAAATCCACTAGAATTATAACACGTACAAAGGTGATATACCGTACTCACAGACGACTCAACCTTTTTCCATACGCTCCTAGTTGATCTTCTCCGCTCGCTCCGCAACGCTTCTCGAATCCACGATCTGCGTCCAACGCCGAATCCACGACGTCTGACCGAATCCACGGTCTTCACCCAGTAGCACGTCTCGTATCCACGAACGTACCTCGCTCTGAATCCACGAGAGCGGTAGCACCTTGAATCCACAAGGCCACGCGAGTCCACGCGCCGATTTTGGGGAAATCGTTGTTTTTGGGTGGTGATGATCCGCCGAATACTTAGATTAGAAATAGATCGGAAATACCATCTAAGTATTCATTGATTTGAGTCTACTCAAAATCTGAGTATGAAAACCTAGAATCAAATCAATCAATATAGATGAAGAAACATAGGATTAAATCTATGAATTCCCTTTCTTCTCTATATGTGGATTTATATCGCCGTCTTTTGATTTATTCGGCTTATACGGCTTTTTACGGCTTACCCTAGAAAAAGAATCATAGGGTTTATTTATAGGTTAGAAACCATTGGAAGAGGATAAGAATCAAAAACTAACCTTTTCTGGAATTTCACAGGACGACGATCCGGATCGGATTTACGGTGATCCGGATTGTCGTAACGAAACAGACAATTTCCAGAAAACAAAGGTTCGGGATCCGGATTGAAATGCCTGATCCGGATCGTTCATACATTTCAGCAAAAACCAATGTTCGGGATCCGAATCAAAAATGGCTTGGATCCGGATTGGATTTGCGTATGAATCAACACCCTTCGGGATCCGGATTGCTGTGTCTGATCCGGATCCTGAACATGTCCCATGTCTAGTTTTTGATTTTTATGCAATTAGAAATTCATCCAAGTGTTTCTACACTATAAGAAGTATTCGGATCACCAAAAATAATTAGTTAAACATACCTGATCCTTTTGAATTCTTCTTTCTTGAGATTGAGTTATATGATCCAAACTTCTTCATCTTCAATCTTCAAGACTCAATACTTTCACGAAATGCGCTAAAACAAATTCCTTAACAATTGAGATAGTCGGTTTAGGACGCCCCACGTAAATCCCGTCCTCTTGTGGATGCCTGGTAGTTGGCAGGTGCGTTCCTAGACGACAGGCGCAGGCTGGACTGAGCCAGTTTTGGCAGTCTTTGAGATTGGGTGATATGAGCGGGTGGTTACATATTATGTTCTTAGATGGGTTTCTTTCCTTTGAGCATTGATACTGAGACATCTTAGCAGTAGAGAGTGTATGCATATCATGTTATTGGTAGAGTTTTCTTGAGCTTTATGATTGAGATATTTTAGCTGTAGCTTTCTTTCAGCTTACCCATTATCTATCTATCTGCATACCTATCTGTTTTGCCTCCAGTAGACTTAGTGGGCATACCGTGGATATTGGGACGGTACCCACTGAGATCTGCCTTCTGCAGTAGATCTCACACCCGCTGCGGTGACAGGTTTGAGGTAGCTGTTCCGGCTTGGTTCGCGCGGAGACAGCAGATTGACGTGACGACGTAGCTGACTAGTTCTTTACCAGCATTAAAAGTCCGAGGTAGATGTACCCGGTATATTTTATGTTTCCACTTTTGTACTGGACATTTTGAGAGATCTATGAGATTGTATTTACTTTTGAGTTGAGAGACTTGTATTGAGGATTTTTTTCTATTCAGATGTTCAGTGTTTTACTTTCTGTAGCTATTAGTTCTTTTTCAGCTCTGATACATGTTTAGCTTTAGATCTTTTGTAGGGTAGACGCTTCGTCTGTGCGGCAGTTTTCGCACAGACGGCAGATCTGTTGGCGAGCCCGGGTCGCAGTTCGACCCCGGGGCGTGACACCCAGGCTCAGCCGAGACTCGCCACACACTTCCGGCTGGTTATTGGCTCTGATACCAAATGTAACTACCCGACCCACTAGCAATAATAACTCGTTAGACCCAAACCACTGCCCAAAATGCTTAAACCCGGTTATTATTACTAGTGTCCATGTCTCATATAAACCCAATCACAATTCCATCCACGTCCGATGTGAGACTATTGGGGGCGTCACAGAAACTGGGTTTAAGCATTTTGGGTTGTGGTGTGGGCCCAACGAGTTATTATTGCTAGTGGGCCGAGTCGTTACAGTAATCGAGAATGTCGTTCACATCAACTCGGAGAGGATGAAAGCCTTTGAGAATCGAGAATGTATTGGTGAAAGACATGTCAATGTCGTGAATTTGCGAGATCGATCGGCGGCGTTTGGAACGCTCTTTGATCAAGCCGGCCTTTCTCCGATCTCCAAGTTTTCGGAGATGACTGGGTATTATGTCCATTTTGTGAGGACTTTTTATCTATATGTGCGAACAAGCTTCAGGAAATAGAAGGGGACCTATTATGGTGGCCCAAATCCCCGTGTAACTTGCCCACGTGGTCCGCGGCGAGAAAATACCTATTATTGATGTATCGAGTCCATAACACGTCAAACGAACGTGAAAAATGGAATCAACGCGTGAAAATACTGAAAATAGGCTTATTGGGCTCAACGGGCCCATTCTGGCTACGGGCTGGTCCACGGGCCCGGACGCGTGCACCAGGCGTAGCGGGCAGAGGCGGCGGCGACGTGGCAAGCGCGGATTGGGCGGGTACACTGTTCGGGTGGTTGGCGTGGCAGGCGGGGCAGGCGAGCAGGTGAAGCGACACGCCCGCGGGGCCACGTGGCGCCCCGCGGTTGGCTGGCGCCAATCGCTCCGCCAGGCGTGCGGGGCCACTTGGCAAGGCCCGGTTGGTCGGGCTCCCGCTGTCGCATGGGCCAGGACACGCGGCACACCTAGAATGATCCGGGCGCTGCGCGGATCGGGGACGGCTATCCCCTGTTCGGCGCCTGAAAATTTTGGGCGCCCGAAAATTTTGGGCACCCGAAAAGGTCCCCCGAACCCGAGCCCTTGGAATTTTTGGGATTTGCTTATAAATTAGCCTTTCTCTCCCCCATTTTTTTGGATTTTGGAGATTTCTCTTAGAGGTTCTTTAGCTGAGATTGTTCCTCATCAAATCTTCTACCCTTCCAAGGATCTGGGGCATTTTAGGAGGCCGCGGCATCTACGTTTTCCCCGACTCAGCGCACTTCGACGCTTCTCCAATTGCGGCTTTTTCTATTGATGCTTTGTCTGCGGGCTCCCCTGAGCTGACCCGAAAGAGGTTTTGGCCCATTTTTGCGGCAATGTTTACACGAGAGGTGGATCTTCGATTTCCGTATTTACTGCTCCTCTCTATTTTGAGTTTTTATTGGATTTTTTGGCGCTTCTTTAGACCCCATTTTCTGCGGCAATTTTCTGGACAGAGTTTGAGTAATCTTGCATTTTCTCGGGCTACGGTTGTCGGGACTGAAAGTTTAAGGACTCGATTGACATCTACACTTTGAGAGAAACGCAAACATATTTTTCCTGGATTTTTCTGAGGACTTTTCGTAAGTAAAAAATTGCAGTGTTTGGGACTATTGCGCAAAATAGCAAACGAAGAATTTTTAGGATTATAACGTACACTGTGTTCGGCTCTTGGTACAGTTTTCACTATGATTTTGGAGTTTCGCGGGGAAGGGGGAAGTTGGAAGTTTTCGTCGCGATCAAGGTGAGCAATTTTCTTTTTGGCCCTAGCTAAAAATTATGCTCGGATTTGCTTCTATACTCGGGCGACGCGCTCGCTGAAATTCATTGGACAACACCTTTGTATTTTGATTGCCGTCGCCGATCCGGGAGGAGTTTTTGGGAGTTCTTGGATTCGTTGGGACCGCAGGAGCTGAGGGAACGCGCACGCCAAATTTCAGCCCGATCGAATTTCGGATCTGCGCGTTCCAGGTGGGTTGTTGAGCACCTCTTTCTACGGCTTACTCACCGGGGCTATTAGAGTGATCCACGACACACTGTTTATTGTTTCGCCACCCCATTGTAGATCATGCATGAATAAGTTATTCTGGTTATTTCTTAGCCTATCTATGTGAGACCGGTACACCATGATTATGTATTACGGGCATGTGTAGTTGGTTAGTGGTTATGGCATGTTGATTTATTCCTATGTGAAAGTGATACTTGATGCTTTTCATTCCATATTACTCGAGAACAATTGCATGCTTGTATGGACATTTAGATAAGCCATCCTTTATCGCTACACTATCATATTGAGACTTGACTTAGGAGAAACTATGCTTTTTCCTTCTCTTATGCTTTTTACTTAGACATGTTATTCATATTGCTCGGGTTGCGAGCAAGGGTTCGGAATAGTGTAGTCAAGATTAGCGAGTTTAGGAGGGATTGCACCAGATTGTGGACTTGTGGGGTGTTGCGGCAACCGCAGATATCGAGCGGTTGACCGGATGTTGATTTTTAGCCTCGGATTGGGCATCAGGGTTTTGTTAGTGGGTGGAGTTTCCCACTTTGAGCATAGCCGTGACTAAGCCCTGCTATACTGTGATACTTTTGACTGATTACTTCCTCGTGCGGGTAGCTCCCCTCGAGTGCCACTCCGGAGTGTGAGGCAGAACCGGGTAGGTGCCGGTCAGTTACTGTGTTCTTGAGTTCGATGTCACATCGGCGATATGTGTTGGCTGGCATAACCGATGGTGACGACAGAGCAGGCATACCGAATTTTTACTAATCCATTGATTTGGTTTATTTTGGCAGTTCTCATTCACTGATGAATGCATACAGTCGTTTTATTCAGTACTGCATTAGAGGCATAGTAGTGGTAGTATTCCTTATTAGCGGATTATTTCAGTTTATCGCTTTACTCTCCTTTTTGCCTTTGGTAGATTTAGTGGGTACGTCGGAGTTTGAGAATTTACCCACTGAGGGCTACTGGTTTTTCTTATAGTTCTCACACCCATGGTTGTTTCCCCCTTTTCTTTCTCTTTGTTTTGCAGAGTCTTCTGCGGGAGCTGCTAGGCCTTCGGCGGCTGATCGAGATAAGGGGATCGCTGAGTAGATAGATCTCCTGTGAGGATAAGAGGGTTAGCTAGACTTTTGGTGTACCCTTTTTTCTCATACTGATGTACTTTTATTTTGGGTCTGGCTTCAGCTAGTTGGTTGTATTATTTTGGTGAGCTGGGAGATTTTATTGTATTTATTGCAGCTGCATTTCACTTTCAGTTTCAGCCTGAGATGGTATAGTTTTTAGTTTCAACTCTATACTCATGCTCTTTTATTGTTTATCTTATATCTGAGCAGGTTTTTAGCTCTTCGTGTATGCGGAAATTTCCGTGTGCACGGCAGATCTGTGGACGAACCCGGGTTTTGGTTTACCCCCGGGGCATGACACCTATAGAATTTCATACAACGTTCCGGAATACAAAGCTCAAGATTACGCCTCAATTGATTGGTGAGGTGCTTGGAATAAAGTCTCAACTGACTGGGACTCATTTTATGAAAGGTTAGACGATGACCACTGCTATTTGGAGGACGGTCGTAGATGGGATTTGCATGCCGGATACTTGATCGGCAGGAAATTCTGTATTTTCCAAAGAACTTCGACCAGAGTACAGATTCTTAAATTTTATTGTTTGTTACAATATTCTTTCGAACATGCAGACGAAGGTTCTAAGATGGGATAGGATGTTTTTTTTATATCTCTTGGGACACCCATCGACCGCAGAGGGTTTGAACATCAACATTCCATTCGTCATTTGGAATTGGATGGCTCGCTACGTGGAGCATCCTCATCAGACGGAGAGACTTCCGTTCCCACTGATTATAATGCAAATCTTTAAGAAGTTCAATGTTGATACTCAGTCATCGAGTTACCAACATAGTCTGGGAACAATTAACAATTCTACAGTTGTGAAGTCTCTTCCAAGGAAACCTGACGATACACCAACCCCTCTAAGGAGCAAGCGACCTTCGACCTCCTCACCAACAGCAACAACAACACCAGCTGCAGCACCAACAGCAACTGCAGCAGCAGCAACAGCAACAACAGCACCAGTAGCACCCTCAAGACCCGAAATTTTTGATACCTCAGAGGATGAAACCTCTGTCACTTCTATCTATAGAGAGCAACAACGGCTCTCTTCAGAACAAGAGCAGATTACTCTTGAGCGGGAGCGCATCTCTTAGCATATCACAACAGTTCCTCAAGATTTGAAGATGAAATATTCCACGCTGACAAGGCTCATCAAGAACATTTTTACAAATCTTGGATGCAGCAGCTCCAACGACTCTGGCTCTAAGTAAATTTTTTTTTGAAGGAAACATTTTTTTTTTCCTTTTCACTTGCATGCATTGGACTTTTCTCTTTTTTTTTGCATCACTTTGCATATGCAGTTGAGAACGTCTTCCTCCATCGTCTTTTTGGCTTTTTCGTTGACAAAAAAGGGGAGATGATACTGAGAACTTGAAACTTTGATACTTACTCTGAACTCTAACTTACTAACTATTTGGGCACGTAAATAATCTAACTACTAACAAGTGAGCAAGTGAACTGGAACTGAAACAGATAAGTTTTGATCTTGAACTTTGACACCCTGAACAATTTGAACTTAACTTGAACTTGTTGAATATTCTGATATGAGAATGTGAATGATTATATTTTTGCATATATGATATCTAATGTCATGTCGAATGTAAACTCTTTGGTTGCTTATTGATTAAATTCTTGAGGTATTAATGATATTTTTTTGTCAAGAATTATTTTTTGTGCAGAGAGTACAAGATTTGAAGACTCCTAGTTGTGTTTAAGTTTAGAGTTTGTATTAGGAGTTTATTTCTTGTATTACATTTTATTTGGATCGTTTATGCGTATTTTTGTTGTTTTGGTGAAAGCAATAAAAATCATTTTTCTTTATTTTTGTGGATTGTATGTTTTGTCACGAAATCGCCAAAGGGGGAGATTGTTAAGGATTTTTGTATTGGCGTATTTCGTGAAGTTATTTGAGTCTTGAAGATTAAAGACGAGGACTTGACAATCACAAACATCAATCTCAAGAAGAATGGATTCAAAATGTTCAGCTACGTTCAATTAAATATTTTTGATGATTTGAATACATTCTTATAGTTTAGAAACACTTGGAATAATTTTTATGAATTAAAAATTAAAAACTGGACATTTTTAGTGTTCTGAATCCGGATCAGACAGATCCAGTCCAGACCCCGTACATGGTTTGGTTCATACGAAATACCAGTCCGGATCAACCCTCCTTCAGTCCGGACTTCGAACATTGTTTTTTCTATATCGTATGAATCAGTTCGGATCAGACCTCATCCAGTCCGGACCCCGAACCATATTTCTGGGAATTTTCCTGACTGTGACGACAGTCCGGATCAGACTAATTCCAGTCCGGACCGCCGTGCGGGTAAACTCAGTTTTAGGCAGTTTTTTATTCTTATTTCTTTCCAAACGGTTTCTAGCCTATAAATAGATCCAAAAATTTATCTTTTAGGGTATGGAAAAAATAAGCCAAAGATAATCCACATATAGAAAAGAAAGGAAAATGCGTTCTATTTCATGTTTCTTTTTCTATATTGATCAATTTGATCTTAGGATTTTTCAAACTCTCTATTTATTGTAGAATCAAATTGATGAATATTTTGATGGTGTTTTCTTGTCTATCTATGGTTATCTAAGTATTCAAAACCATCACCACCAATAAACAAACAACGATTTTCAAAAGGAATATATCAGCACGTGGATTTGCGTGGCCTTGTGAATTCAAGGTGTATCGACTTCGTGGATTCGGAGTTAGGCGCATTTGTGTGATCGACTCGTGCTTCATTGGTGACGACCGTGGATTCGGTTAGACTTCGTGGATTCGAAGTTGGACGCAAATCGTGTGATTGAGATGCGTTGAGGACTGCGGAGAAGATCTACTTGGAGCGTATGGAAAAGTTTGAGTCGTAGGGTTGCGTTATATCACCTTGTACGTGTTTTAATCTTAGTAGATTTTTTCGTGTGATCGGTCTCGTGGTTTTTTACTTCTGGATTGGAGTTTTCCACGTAAAATCTTGCGTATAGTTTTTATTTTCCGGATTGGGTTATTTTTACGCAAAGATTTCTGAGTTTTATTATTTACACCTATTCACCCTGTGGGTTATGTTAAATATGGATCTGAATAGAGGAAAAACCACCTAGAGGGAGGGTGAATAGGTGTAAACAATAAACACACCAAATCTTTGTGTAAAAATAACCCAATGCAGAAAAGTAAATAACAAGCAGAGATTTTACGTGGAAAACTCCAATCCAGGAGTAAAAAACCATGGGAGCGATAACACGGCGAAATCCACTAGAATTAAAACACGTATAACGTGATTTACCGTAAACCTACGACTCAACCTTTACCATACACTCCTAGTTGATCTTCTCCGCTCGCTCCACAATGTGCCTCGAATCCACGAGCAACACGTTTCGAATCCACGAAATGCCTTCAACACATCGAATCCATGATGCCGATTTAGGAAATCGTTGTTTTTCTTGGTGATGATAATCCGCCGAATACTTAGATCAAGGATAGATCAAAATGCACCATCTAAGTATTCATTAATTTGATTCTACAAGAATTAGGAGTTTGAAAACCCAAGAATCAAATTGATCAATATAGACGAAAAAACATGAATTAATCATGTTTTCCTTTCTTCTCTATATGTGGATTTATCCTTAAATCCATTTTCGGATATGTGGATTGATCCCTTTTCCGGATACCCTAAAAGATGAAATTAGGGTTTATTTATAGGTTAGAAACCTTTGGAAAGAGATAAGCATCAACAACTGACTTAACAGAATTTTTCCCGCACGACGGTCCGGATTGGATTTGGCTGATCCGGACTGTCGTCTTTTTTCAACAATTTTCTTAAAAAAACAGTTCGGGGTCCGGACTGGAATTTCCTGATCCGGACTGTTCATGTGATTTCATTAAACACATAGTTCGGGGTCCGGACTGAAACAGGGGAGGTCCGGACTGGATTTCCGCATGAACTAAACTATGTTCGGGGTCCGGACTGGAATGGTCTGATCCGGATCCTGAACATCCAACTTGTCCAGTTTTTTATTTTTAAGCAATGAAAACTTATCCAAGTGTTTCTAAACTACACAAATGTATTCGGATCACCAAAATTATTTAGTTAAACGTACCTGATAATTCCGAATCCATTTTCCTTGAGATTGATGTATATGATCCACAATTCTTCAACTTCAATCTTCAAAACTCAAAACACTAAGTGTCAACTTGAGCTCTTATTGAATCTTCTCTGAGTCTTCGATTGCTGATTGACAATTTGATCACTTCAAGACTCCGACTCAACTCACGAAATATGCCAACACAAAAAGCCGTAACAATCTCCCCCTTTGGCAATTTCGTGACAAAATCCAAAAATACATAAAACTCTCAAGACACTCATCTTAAACCAAAAAATCGAAACTCAATGTCATCACCAAAACATTGACTTTCTTTGCGTGAAAGATCCAATAAATAAAAATACATTTGAACCAGTCCTAGAACAAACTGTATGACTTAGGACTTGGAGTCTTAAAGTGATGTAAATCCTGCAAAACAAAACTCCAAACAAAATCAAAAGTTAGTCGTTAGAAATTAAATGTAAAACCTATATTTGATTCGTCCTTTTGGTTCTTTTTGTTTTTCGGCTCCTTTTTCATCATCTCCCCCTATCTCGAATCATCTCATCTCCGTCATTTCTCTTCTCCCCCTTTTTGTCACAAATTGTCAAACAGTGAATATACTAGACAAAAGGAAATCACTAACAGCATTAGTTCATAGAGAATGAGAGATAAAAGCTCAGTTCCGATAAATAACAAAAACGCAGATTGCGTACCGGTACTCGAAGATGCATACTGGTAACCAATTGAAAATCTGAAAAATCCTTTTTCGGGTTCTAGATTGAAAACCTAATTCCGAGAATTTGGTTCCTGTACCAAACTGTTAGTACCGGTACTCCAAAGCAAAAATCACAAAAATTCTTGAAATAAATCCAAATTTTGAAATCTTTCAAATACCGATTTGCGTGCCATCAAGAAAACAATTTAAGTGCTTGAAAATTGTGAGATCACACAGATATCATTCAATCCAATTAATTTTACAAAAATTAAAAAGATTTACTCCGAAATCATGAAAAATAAAGATAAAACATTATAAACCATTTTTCATATTATATAAATCAAACACAAGTGATCAAAAATAATTTAGAGATCCAAACTCTATCAAGATGTAAATGATTATCAAAAATAACTTACAGAGATTTCCAAATGATATCAATTTGATCAATACCTTTTCAAATTTGAGATAAGCACTAAAATACCTAAGGGTGGCTCTTTGAGCATCTTTCAACTATCCCGTCTTATACCAACCAAGAGATTGTTCAAAATATAAGAACTTTGAATATGAATCACCAAAAGCTTCATCTAAAGATTTTTCCAAAAAAAAATACTATAAGCATCCATAACATGTGGTAGCTTCACACACTAACCGGACGACCGGGGTGGCAGCTCTTTCCAACATGTGGTGGTAGTTTTCACACTCCTTTCGGATGTAACTCTTTCCACATCTTTTTCATTTGTTTATTTACCCTTGTAAGAATGCAATCTCTTATGTGAAAGAATTAAATCCCAAATTTTAGTCTATTGGTTGTCTCATGTTTATCACAATGAATTCACACAACCAAGATAGGTTAAGCACCTTAAGATCACACTTGATTACTAAAATTTGATAAATATAAATATCAAAAACTTCTATAATGGAATATCTTCAAAGATTATGATTATGGAGTAAAGTTGATAATTAATTGTGAAATTAATTAGGAATGAATGAAAGTAAACCCTTTCAATATTCAATGCACTCGTTCGTTAAAACCCTTTTGTTTGAAAATAAAACATTAAAAACGACAAACATTGAAATCATGTAATGCAAAGATCAAGATATATATGCAATAAAAACCGATCAAAGCACTACATACAGTCAAAAGCAATTTAAAGCTTAAGACACGGAAAGATATCACCTTTCCGAATCC
Source organism: Tillandsia leiboldiana (assembly GCA_029204045.2). Lineage (NCBI taxonomy): Eukaryota > Viridiplantae > Streptophyta > Magnoliopsida > Poales > Bromeliaceae > Tillandsia > Tillandsia leiboldiana. The sequence goes on along the minus strand of CM055068.1, from coordinate 6,765,423 downwards.
AAAATCGTCGAATTTTGGGTTGTCTTGATTCATTGTGGCCGGGGGTTGTCCGCTTTGACTGTTGATCCACCATAGTTTCCCACGTTGCAAGTGTCCTCTTGAAAAAACGATGTTGTGGCTCGGACCTTTGGTGGATTGAGGGAACTCCATTGATTAATTGATGTGTCCTTTGAATCCGTTGAGTCCACTCCGTAGATAAAGGTGCCGAAGAATTTTTCCTTTTATTTTTTGGGCACGTCTTGTGAGGTCCCGGAATCCCCCGCGTAGGGTTTGCTGGTTGTTGGGCAGCTTTTTGTGGCTGTTGGGAGTGTTTGTGCGCATGGCGGGCCCGAGAAATGGATTTGTGTTGCAATTTGGGATTTAGTTGCATCACTGGAGGCCTGCGTGGTGTGTCGGTGGTGTTTGCGCGCAATTTGGACACAATTGTTGGACTTCGGGCTCAAAAAGGGATCCCGGGAAAAATTAGAGGACCCGTCGAGTGTTTAGGGGTGATTTCGCGCGACGCAGATGTCAAAATTGGACTCCGGGTGAAGTTTGGATAAAGATCACCTCTCCGTATGCCTTCGAAAATTTTTTAGAGTTGGAATTTGGCAAATCGGACTTCAGATTTGGACCCGGCGCGGAAAATCGGATCAAGTGGGCTATCCGGGGGCACTCCGTAATTTTCGGATGAGAATTTGGAGAAACGGACATCGTTTTTGGATTCAGCGCGCGAAATCGCTAGGAATGGACTATTTACTTGTTTGTTTTGGAGCCCGGGTGACGTGTGCGTTTTTCGAGGCGAACACGAAAATCGAGGTGTGGTGCGGATCCCGAGGTTGGCGTGGCGCGGATCCCGAGGGCACGGCAGGCCCGTACGGACGCGGGAATGCGCGCGTCTGGCGCGCATTGGGAACGCGCACCTGCGCGGGTCAGCGCACCTGCGCGGGTCAGCGCAGGGGCCGCCACGTGGCGGCCCCCCGTTGGCGCCCGCGCGGGCGCGGGGGCACGCGCGCCCATGTGGCGGGCGCGTGTCCCGCGCCTGGGGTGGCGCGGTGTAACGCGCCCGTGTGGCGGGCGCGTTGCCGCACGCCACGTGGCGCACGGGGCGCGTGCGTGGACCCGGTGCACGCGCCCCGGCCTCGTGGACCACCCGACAGCTGGGCCCCCCCTTGTGCGGTGCACCGTGGACCGGCAACCGTGGACCACCTCCTCTCTCTCTCCTTCTTTTCTTCTTCTTCCTCCTCCCCCGCACGCCATTTCTTCCCTTCCTTTTCTTTCTTCTTCAACCAAGCGGGAGGGAGATTGAGGGAGGAGATGGTGGGTGGTGCGGCGGTGCGTCGTGGGCTTCGTGGAGCGCGCGAGGTTTTCCAACTGAGCGTTTCGGCGGCGGCGGCGCAGTCGGGTAGGTCCCGTGTGTTAATTTTGCGGTATTTTTGGCACAGTTTTAGAGCGTTCTTTTGGACAGTTAGTTGACCCTCTTGCTCTTATCTATGTTAGGGACCGCGTTTTACTGCACCGTTTTGCGTGCGGACCCCGACGGCGTGCTCCGTTTTGCGTGCGGACTCCGTTTTGCGCGCGGGTTTCGGCATCGTGTTCCGTTTTGCGTGCGGACTCCGGCAACGTGCACCATTTTGCGTGCGGACTCCGTTTTGCGCGCGGGTTTCGGCATCGTGCTCCGTTTTGCATGCGGACTCCGACAGCGTGCTCCGTTTTGCGTGCGGACTCCGTTTTGCGCGCGGGTTTCGGCACCGTGCTCTGTTTTGCGTGCGGACTCCGGCAGCGTGCTCCGTTTTGTGTGCGGACTCCGTTTTGCGCACGGGTTTCGGCACCGTGTTCCGTTTTGCGTGCGGACTCCGGCAGCGTGCACCGTTTTGCGTGCGGACTCCGTTTTGCGCGCGGGTTTCGGCGGCATGCTTCGTTTTACGTGCGGACTCCGGCAGCGGACATCTTTTTGCGTGCGGATCGCGTGGAGGCCAATTGCAAGTGTCTACGAGCAATTGGTGGCAAACTGAGGTGGGTGGCCTTATCTCCAAGTTTTTTGGACTGTACAGTAATTCTACTGATGTAGGACTATGCATGATAGTTTATTTCCTGTATAGCATGCCAGTTTGTAGGAATCGATATTCCTTTTATCTTGTTAAATTCTAGTTATCTTGGAACTTGACCTAGCACCCCCGTCATATGTTGCATGTGTAACCAGACCAGTAGAAAACCTTCACTTGGGCTAGGGTTATTTATGTATAGACACCCACACTGTTTTTCTATTCCTGGACATAGTGTTATCCTCGCCCGGGTAGTGGGCCGAGAGGTCGGGACTTTCTTTTAGTGTGGGATGCATTTGCACTCGTGCTTGGGAGCAGAGTGGAGTCTGGTAGTTGTAGTGGGTTGCTTATCTGTGCCGGAAGCCGTTTGGGTAAACGGTAGTCCCGGGAGGTCTTGTATCCCTGTTGTGCTGTCGTGGGAGGGAGCCGTTGAGCAGATGGTAGTCCCGGGCCGTCGAGTATCTTCCAGTTAGTGTTGTTGGGAACCGTTGGGGTTGACGGTGGTCCCAGGTCGTTGAGTGTTGTCCGACCAGTATTGTTAGCCTGAGTTGTGGGTCGTTCCTGGCTGTGGAGTACCTCCAGCCAGTGTGCTTTGTGCTGCGAGCTGTTGGAGAGGCTAGTGTCTCGTGTTTCATGTGAGCTGATCAGCTGAGTCGTCGAGAGTGCTCCGACTGTTGTGCGAGATATTTGGGGATCTTGAGTCCTACCGTTCTGAGAGTGAGCGTGGATTTTGACTTAGCCTGCTCATGCCAATGTTTGATACTCTATGCCGCGCCGTTTTCTTCAGTTGGAGTCGCGCCCCCTGAGATGCCGCTGTGGATACGATGGTGGGCCTGTTGAGGCAGTTTTGCGCGAGGGATGAGTTAGTCGGACAGGACGCCCCACGTAAATCCCGTCCTCATGTGGATGTGTGGTAGTTGGTAGGTGCGTTCCTAGTCGACAGGCGCAGGCCTGACTAGACCCTATGAGGCAGTCAGTTCGATTGGGTCGATTGAGCACCTTGGGTGCGAGTGGTCACCTTTACTTTCATCTGTTCCACTTTTTGAGCATCTAGATAGAGGCATGGTAGCTGTAGAGTAGCTCCAGCTTTTCTTGTTCAGATTTCATCGCACTGTTATCTTTGCCTCTAGTAGACTTAGTGGGCAGACCGTTGGGCTTGTTGACGGCACCCACTGAGAACTACTATGGGAAGTAGTTCTCACACCCGTCGTGGTGTCTTTTTCCCCAGGAACTTCTTCTCTTGTTCCTGTTGCTCCAGTTGCTGATCCTTCTGACCGAGGCGAGGGAGTCGCGAGCTAGTTCCCTACCCGTCGTTGGAGTGTAGCGGTACCCCTCCAGAGGAGAGCTTCAGTAGATTAGTTTACTTCTTTTTCCTCTGTTGAGAGACCTTTGTTGTGAGGTATAGAGTTGTACATTATTTTTACAGTTTGAGAGACTGATGTAGTGAGGATATTTGTATTGAGAGCTTGTACACTGATGTTTTTATTGGAGATATCTCCCTTTTGGGTTTTTGTATCAGAGGACTTTTTATATGATCGAATTTGGGAGATGGATATTGTATTTATTTTCAGTTGTACAGTGTTTGGATTTCAGTTTTTAGTAGTTTACTTTCAGCTCTGATATCTGTATACTGTAGTTGATTCTTTTTGCAGGTTAGACGCTTCGTCTGTACGGCAGTTCCGTACAGATGGCGGATCTGTTAGCGAGCCCGGGTCGCAGTTTCGACCCCGGGGCGTGACACGTCTTCATTAAGTGTCCTTCAATTCCACATTTGTGGCATGTTCTTCCTTTCAATATAGTTGTGGAACTTGAAGTCTTCCCAGTTTATTTCCTTTTAAATCCTAAACCAACTTTGCTTGTTTGACCTAATCCGGGTATACCGTCGAGTTTTTTGGAACCGGTAGAAAGATTTTGTATGTCGGGTTTGAGTTGATGAACTTGCTTGGTCAAACCTTGGTTGGCTTCGTGAATTTCCTCAAACTGCTTTTCAAGAAAACCAATCTTGTCCAATTGAGAATTAACGATCGTTTCTGATTTGTTAAACTATTCTTGGAGGATTTTAGTATTGTCCATTAGAAGTTCTCGTTCCTCCTCGAGATCCTTAACTTTGATCTTTAATGTGCGGTTCTCGTCTTCAACCTCAAGTCGTTGTTTCCTCAACTTCTTGATATGCTTGGCCATCTTCTTTGACTCCTTGAGAAGTTGTTGATATGCCTCAACAAGTTCTTCTTCGTCCGACATCCCCTCAATTGACGATTCTCCGTCGGATGTCGATGTTTCATGCAAAATCAAAGAGATAGAGTCAGTAATTAAAGATGACAAGCAAAAATTAGAGGAGGGAATTTGAGAAGCATGAAAAGCAACAACTTTATCCTTTTCCTCTTTACTTGAGGCCGATCCATTGGAAGTAGAATCATCCCAAGTTCTTGCTTGCAAAGCCTTCTTTTTATATGATTTCTTAGAAGGATAATCCGTTGAAATATGGTCGTAGCCTTTGCATCTATAGCATTGGATTTTCCCTTCGAATTCATCTTTTTCTTTTTCTTTAGAAGGTTTTGCAAATCTATTGAGTTTAGAGGATTTAGAACCCGATGATCTTTAGATGGTTTCGAGGATGAAGATCTATCGGTTCGATTCTTCCGAAAATTTTGACGAAATTTCTTCGTGATCCGCGCGAGTTGTTCTTCAAAATCGGTAAAAGAGATTTCATCGTCGGAACTTGTATTGATATCTTCTTCCTTCGTTGATTTGAATGCAATGCCTGTAAGCTTAGAAGAAGACTTGGAAGAAACTTGATTAGTAGGAAAAGTCATTTCATATGTTTGTAAAGCACCTACTAATTCCTCTACTCTCATGTCATCCGGATGATTAACGGTTTCAATGGCGGCAACCTATGCCCTAAACCGTTCCGGAAGAGTCCGAAGAATCTTTCATACAACTTTTAACTCCGGAATCTTTTCTCCTAAATTAGCACATGTATTGATTATATCTTGAAGTCTAGTGTAATAATCAGTAAACAATTCATGCTCATCCATATGAACAGAGTCAAATTGACTTGTAAGTATCTGGAGCTTTTGAATTTTTACTAGACTAGTACCCTCATGTGTAATTTGAAGAATATCCCAAATCTCCTTTGCAGTTTCACACGCAGAAATACGTGTAAACTCAGTCGAGGAAAGAGAGTTAAATAAAGCGTTCATACTTTTCCCGTTGTAAGAAGATTTTTCGATTTCCTCTCTGGACCATCTAGAGCGAGGTTTTGGGATAGTAGAATTTCTTACTTCCTCAATTGGATGCACCCAACCGTATTCCACGGTTTGCCATACTCGCTCATCAACTGCGATGAGAAAAGCTCTCATCCGGACTTTCCAATAAGCATAATTGGTCCCATCGAAAAGAGGAGGTCTATAAATATTACCACCTTCACCCGACATGATAGAAAAATCTAAAACCCACTCTGATACCACTTGTGGGTTATGGTAAATATGGATCTGAATAGAGAAAAAACCACCTAGAGGGGGGGTGAATAGGTGTAAACAATAAATACACCAAATCTTTGCGTAAAAATAACCCAATGCGGAAAAGTAAATAACATGCAGATATTTTACGTGGAAAACTCCAATCCAGGAGTAAAATACCACGGGACCGATAACACGGCGAAATCCACTAGAATTAAAACACGTACAAGGTGATTTACCGTAAACCTACGACTCAACCTTTTCCATACGCTCCTAGTTGATCTTCTCCGCTTGCTCCACAATGCGCCTCGAATCCACGAGCAACACGTTTCGAATCCACGAAACGCCTTCAACACATCAAATCCACGATGCCGATTTAGGAAATCGTTGTTTTTCTTGGTGATGATAATCCGCCGAATACTTAGATCAAGGATAGATCAGAAAACACCATCTAAGTATTCATTAATTTGATTCTACAAGAATTAGGAGTTTGGAAACCCTAGAATCAAATTGATCAATATAGACGAAGAAACATGAATTAATCATGTTTTCCTTTCTTCTCTATATGTGGATTTATCCTTAAACCCATTTTCGGATGTGTGGATTGATCCCATTTCCGGATACCCTAAAAGATGAAATTAGGGTCTATTTATAGGTTAGAAACCTTTGGAAAGAGATAAGCATCAAAAACTGACTTAACAGAATTTTTCCCGCACGACGGTCCGGACTGGATTTGGCTGATCCGGACTGTCGTCTTTTTTCAGCAATTTTTCTAAAAAAACAACTCGGGGTCCGGACTGGAATTTCCTGATCCGGACTGTTCATGCGATTTCATTAAACACATAGTTCGGGGTCCGGACTGAAACAGGGGTGGTCCGGATTGGATTTCCGCATGAACTAAACTATGTTCGGGGTCCGGACTGGAATGGTCTGATCCGGATTCTGAACATCCAACTTGTCCAGTTTTTTATTTTTAAGCAATGAAAACTTATCCAAATGTTTCTAAACTACACAAATGTATTCGGATCACCAAAATTATTTAGTTAAACGTACCTGATCATTCCGAATCCATTTTCCTTGAGATTGATGTATATGCTCCATAATTCTTCAACTTCAATCTTCAAGACTCAAAACACTAAGTGTCAACTTGAGCTCTTGTTGAATCTTCTCTGAGTCTTCGATTGCTGATCGATAATTTGATCACTTCAAGACTCCGACTCAACTCACGAAATATGCCAACACAAAAAGTCGTAACACACCCCCCATCTATGTGGTTTTTTTTCTATTTTAGATCCTTGGATCCCATAACCCACAGAGGCATCTCGCCCCTCTGCCCTAGCAACTGATCAATGCGCTGCTCCTGTTGATGGGTACTCTCCGCCAATTGGGCCACCATGGCCCGCAGCTCCCTCAACTCGGCGGATCCCGCCTTCTCAGGCTCAACAGGGGGTGCGGGTGTACCCCGGGTAGGAATGCGACGTCGGGGAGGCATCCTGCCACAAGAAAACTACAAGTTAGGAACAAAAGCATGCTCGACCCAATCCAGCGAAAGTCAAGGACATCTCCCCATTTTTGTAGCTTTATATTATCTGCAGCCAACATAATTGCCCAACAGAGGTAAGGGATGTCAGTCCCTCTCCATCCTCATGAAGAGTTAATAAAATAAATCACCGACTTTCGCGATAAATCACGTCTCTCACGCCCTATCATCCTAGGGTCTGCCAAAAGCCTAGGATTTCCTAAGTCCCAACTGACCTATCTCTAAGCTCTGATACCATCTTAATCTGTCACGTCCCGGGGGTAAACCAGAATCCGAGCTCGTCAACAGATCCGTCGTGCACACGGAATTTTTCACATACACGAAGCGCTAAACCTGCTCAAGTATAAGAGAAGTATACAAAAGAGCAAAAGAACATAGCTAAAAACTAAAACTATATAAGTAAAAATATAAATACATCATCATCTCCCAGAGTCCAAAAATACAACCAGCTGGCGAAAATCAGGCCCAAAATAATATATACAGAAGTCTGAGAAAAGGTACAATATCGGGTCCATCTCTATCCGTCTCAAGTGGTAGGAGATCTAACTAATCGGCTATCCCCTTACCTCGATCCGCTGGTGACGGTCCAACAACTGCCGCATAAGACTCTGAAAAGAGAAAGCGACAACGGGTGTGAGTACTACTAAAAGCCAGTAGTCCTCAATGGGTATATTATCAAACTCCGACCTACCCACAAAGTCTACTAGAGGCAAGAATAAGGTAAAGAGGTAAAGCAGGAAGGTAAAGCTGCTGATAAAAGGAAACTACCACTACTATGCCTCTAATGCTATAATGTACAAGAACTGGTGTGTGTATACATCGCTGAAAGAAAACTGTCGAGATAAAACCCAATCTATTCGACCGGCACAAAACCCGGTCCCGCATGCGCTCGCATCGCAATCGGTCACACTAACAGCCGTGTACCATCGACGTTGAATTATACCAAAGTGTCAATCTAACCGTCTACTTCGGAGTGGCACTCGAGGAGAGCGACCCGCCCGAAGAAAGTAACCAAGCCGAGTATGTATCAGGACAAAGTCATAACTATGCTCAAAGTGGATGACTCAATCCACTAATGTAATCCCGGCCCCAAACTGATGCAAAATCACTAATCGGCCAAACCGCCCAAAATCCACAGTTGCCGAACAACTCCCGAGTCCAATAATCTGGTGCTATCCCACCAGACTCGATACATGATCTCTAATCGGTCCAACCACCCAAAATCTGCGGTTACCGAACATCCCACGAGTCAACAATCCGGTGCAAACCCACCCCGACTCGATAACCATGCCTACACTATCCCCAAACCCATGCTCATAACTCCAAGCAACATGAGTCATAATGGAAGGAAGGAACCAAAAATATGTTTTCTCCTAAATTTAGTTTCAACATGATAGTGTAGTAACAAGAAGAAGTAATCTATCTAGATATCCATACAAGCATGCAAGTATTCTCACACAACATAGGTTAAAATATCATCAAGACAACAAGTTGAGCATGATTTACATAAGTAGAGAAGTCATGAATCAACAAACATCATGCTAAAATTTAAGTAGGCTAAGTGTATATGTCGTAGTTTTGATGTGCTCTGGAAACCCACCTGGAAACGCGTCGATCCAAAGTCTGATCGTGCTGAAAATTGGCGTGCACGATCCCCTGCCTCCTACCAATCCAGTGAACCAAAAATATCCACGAGATCACTGCCGGATTGAGCAGAAAAGCAAAAACACTGCCCTCAGCATAGAATTCCAACAAACAATGAAATTGAGGACATAATGTAAATTCTATAGAATCTACCTCAATAGAATGCACCAAACTTAATTCCTAAGTTCTTCTCCAACTCAGGAACATCGAGAAATTCTTGAAAAATAATCCTCAAGCCTAAAAACTCAAGTAATGATACAATTACACAAGTGTTGTCCAGAACAGGGCAAAATTCTGCAAGCAAGGTTCAAGAAGTTGTAGCTCTCAAATCCAACACATCCTCATGTTGAAACCAAGAAGAGAAATGCTCACCAAGATATAGGGAATGTCTCCAAAGCTCTAGATCATCATAAAATTTCAAAAGTGCCACGAAATTGGTCTCCAAAGTGAGATTTTACAAAAGGTTGACCAAAAACCAGCAAGTAACATTCTGCTGTTCAAGAAGTCAAAAGAAGGCTAAATAATCCATATAAAATGCATTCAAAAATCTATAAAAAGTGTCTCCAGCTGATCTTCAAGAAGTCCAGAACATCCCCATGAATTTTAATCCTCAGTTTCATAAGAAAAAGGAAAAGAAAACTCATAAACACCAAGTTCTGTCCATAAATCCATACTACAGTCAAAGGGTTCAAAGATGGCTTAAAATATATGGTTTACAGTCGAAATGGGAGTTCCTCACAAGTATCAAACTTGTAGATCTACGAGTGTTGAAGCTCTCCTCCAAAAATCAGCTTGAAACTCTAAGTATTCTGTCCAGGGAAAGCTCGGGAAGAATCGTTGACGAAGTTGCCAGCACTTGAAGCAATGAATCAATGGTGATGTAGGGGAAAGAAGACAACTCTCCAAGTCCCTCCTGTTGAGTTATTATGGATCCACAAGGATCTAAATAGGTACTATCAAACAACTAGAGGGGGGGTGAATAGGTGTAATACTTAAAAACTCAATCTCAGTGCAAAATAAAAACAATGCGGAAAATAAAAATAGCACACCGAGATATACGTGGAAACTCCAATCCAGGAGAAAAACCACGGGACCAACACGCAATAACAATCCACTAAGAATAGAAGAATTACAAGGTGATTACCGACTCCACGGACTCAACCCCTCCTTCAGCTTCTTTGGACCTTGCGCTGAACGGTTGGATGTCCACGCAATAACAATCCTCTAAGAAAAAAAGAATAACAAGGTGTCAACCCCTCCTTCAATTTCTTCGGACCTCGCGCTCCACCGATTGCACGTCCACTGCACACGTTCGAATCCACGAACGCCACTCGAATCCACGAGCACACGTTTCGAATCCACGAAACGCCTTCAACACATCGAATCCACGATGTCACGCCGAATCCACGACGCAAATAGCCGATATAGAATATAGGCTTCGATGGTGATCCTTTGCTTAGATTATCATGAAGGAACCGTAGAAGAAATCTCTAAGCAAAGACTAGATCAATTCGACAAAAGATAGATCTTGGAAGAACCGTCGAATTGACCTAATAGAGGCGAAAGAGAAGAACGGTAAAAACCAGCCTCTAGGGTTGCTCACGAGTGTTTCGTATTGGTCACACTCGTTTAGAAACCCTAAGTATCTATTTATAGTTTAGAAACCTTTGGAAGGAGATAAGAATCAAAAACTTACCTTATCTGGAAATTTTCAGGACGGCGATCCGGATCGGATTTACTGCGATCCGGATCGTCGTAACGAGATTGACGATTCCAGAAAACCAAGGGTTCGGGATCCGGATCGCATTGCCTGATCCGGATCGTTCATACAAATTAGAAAACTTAACATTCGGGATCCGGATCGGAAATTGCATGGATCCGGATCGAAGTCTTGTATGAAGCAACAACCTTCGGGATCCGGATCGTTGGCTCTGATCCGGATCCTGAACATGTCCGAACACCAATTTTTGATTATTATGCAATTAAAAGTTCATCCAAGTGTTTCTACACTATAAGAAAGTATTCGGATCACCATAATTATTTAGTTAAACATACCTGATCCTCTTGAATACTTTCTTCTTGAGATTGATGTAACTGATCCACAATTCTTCAACTTCAATCTTCAAGATTCAAGACACTGAGTGTCAACTTGAGCTCTTGTTGAATCTTCTCTAAGTCTTTGATTGCTGATTGACAATTTGATCCCTTTAAGACTCCGACTCAACTCACTGACTTGACTCACGAAATATGCCAACACCAAAAAGCCGTAACAATCTCCCCCTTTGGCAATTTCGTGACAAAACCCAAAAATACATAAAAGCGCTCAAGTCACTCATCTTAAACCAAAAAGTCGAAATTCAATGTTATCACCAAAACATTGATTTTCTTTGCGTGAAAGATCCAATAAATACAAAATTACATTTGAACCAAACAGTCCTAGAACATACTCTATGACTTAGGACTTGGAGTCTTAAAGTGATGTAATTCCTGCAAAACAAAACTCCAAACGAAATCAAACGTTAGTCGTTAGAAATTACAATCCTACATTTGATCCGTCTTCCTTTTGGTTCTTTTGTTTTTCTGCTCTTTCAATTTTTTCCTTTGTCTCCCCCTATCTTGAGCATCTCTAACATGTTCTCCATGTTCTTGAGCATCTATGTTCTCCCCCTTTGTGGTACGATCATCATTTTCCGTTCTCCCCCATTTTTCCATTTTCGTTTCGTTTGTCCTCTCTTGATGATCTCATCTCCGTCATTTCTCTTCTCCCCCTTTTTGTCACAAATTGTCAAACAGTGAACATACTAGACAAAAGGAAATTACTAACAAAATTAGTTCATGGAGAAAGAGAGATAAAAGCTCAGTTCTGGTATATATAACAAAAATGCAGATTCCGTACCTATACCAGAAAGCAAAAATCAAATAATTTCTTGAAACAAATCCAGATTTTAGAATCTTTTAAAAAAACGATTTGTATTCCATCAAGAAATCAATTTAAGTGCTTTAAACAGTGAATTCACACAGATGTCATTCAATCCAATTAATTTCACAAAATTAAAAAGATTTACTCCAAAATCATGAAAAATAAAGGTAAAACATTATAAACCGTTTTTCATGCTATATTCATCAAACACAAGTCATCAAAAATAATCTTGAGATCCAAAGTCTATCAAGATGTAACGGATTTACAAAGATGACATACGGAGATTTCCAAACGACATCAATCTTGAATTCTACCCTTTCAAATTGAGATAATCACTAAAATACCTAAGGGTGGCTCTTTGAGCATCTTTCAACTATCCCACCTTATACCAACCAGGAGATTGTTCAAAATATAAGAGTTTTGCATATAAATCTCCAAATGCTTCAACTAAAGATTTTCTCATAAAATACTATCAAGCATCCATAACATGTGGTAGCTTCACACACAAACCGGACGACCGGGGTGGCAGCTCTTTCCTACATGTGGTGGTAGTTTTCACACTCCTTTCGGATGTAACTCTTTCCACATCTTTTGCAAATCATTTCAATACCCTTGAAAGAATGCAATCTCTTACGTGAAAGAATTAAATCCCAAATTTTAGTCTATCGGTTGTCTCACGTTTATCACAATGAATTCACACAACCGAGATAGATTAAGCATCTAAAGATCACACATGATTTCTAAAATTTGATGCTTATAAAATCAAAAACTCCTATAATGAAGTATCTTCAAGATTATGATTATGGAGTAAAGTTGATAATCCATATAAAATTAAAATGGAGTGATTGAAAATGAAAGCCCTTTTCATTCAATGCACTTGTTTATTAAAAACCCTTTTGTTCAAAAACAAAGTATAAAAACGAAGAGCATTGAAAAACATGTAATGCAAAGATTAAGAAAAATATGAAAGGAAAACTAATCAAAGCATTACATACAGTCATAAGCTATTTAGAACTTAAGACAAGGAAAGATATCACCTTTCCGAATCCAAAATCGCTGGATTTTGGGTTGTCTTGATTTGTTGTGGCCGGGGGTTGTTCGCTTTGACTGTTGATTCACCTTAGGTCTTTGCCTCGCAATGATCCACTTGTATGATTGATGTTGTGGCTCGGACCTTTGGTGGGTTGAGTGAACTCCTTTGACTTGATGTGTCTTTTGATTCCGTTGAGTTCGCTCCGTAGATGAAGTTGCCGAAGAATTTTTCTTTCTCTTTTTCGGGCAATCCTTCACCAAATGTCCTTCAAGTCCACAAAGGTGACACGTTCTTCCTTTCAATTTGAATGTGGAACTTGAAGCATGCACAGTTTGATCCTTTTTAAATCCCAAACCAACCTTGCTTGTTTGACCTAATCCGGACATACAATCTAGTTTCTTGGAACCGGTTGAAAGCCTTTGTATGTCGGATTTAAGTTGATGAACTTGCTTGGTCAAAGCTTGATTGGTGACATGAATATCCTCAAACTGTTTTTCTAGAAAACCAATCTTGTCCATATATGATTTAGCGTTTGTCTCCGATTGGTTTCGCTCTTCTTGGAGGATTTTATTGTTTTCCAATAAACGTTCTCGTTCCTCCTCGAGATCATGAAGTTTTATCTTTAAAGCATGATTCTCGTCTTGATCTTCAAGTCGTTGCTTTCTCAACTTCTTGATATGTTTGGCCATCTTCTTAGATTCCGCAAGAAGTTGTTGATATGCCTCAACGAGTTCTTCCTCGTCCGACTCCCCCTCACTTGATGACTCTCCGCCGGATGTTGATGTTTCATGCAAAATCAAAGGAATAGAGTCAGTGATTAAAGATGATAAGCAACCATTAGAAGAGGGAATATAAGAGGCATGAGAAGCAACAACTTTTTCCCTTTTACTTGAGGTCGATTCATTAGAAGTAGAATCGTCCCAAGTTTTTGCTTGCAAAGCCCTCTTTTTATATGATTTCGGAGAAGGACAATCCGTTGAAAAATGGCCGTAGCCTTTGCATCGATAGCATTGGATTTCCCCTTCGAAATCATCTTTCTCTTTTTCTTTAGAGGGTTTTGCAAAGCTTTTGAGATTAGAGGATTTAGAACCCGATGATCCTTTAGAAGGTTTCGTGGATGAAGATCCATCGGTTCGATTCTTCCAAAATTTCCGACGAAATTTCTTTACGATCCGCGCCAATTGTTCTTCAAAATCGGCAAAAGAGATTTCATCGTCGGAACTTGATTCGCTATCTTCTTCCTTTGTTGATTTGAATGCAATACCTGTAAGCTTAGAAGAAGACTTGGAAGAAACTTGATTAGTAGGAAAAGTCATTTCATAAGTTTGCAAAGCACCTACTAATTCCTCTACACTCATCTCATCCGGATGACTAACGGTTTCAATGGCGGTAACCTTTGCCCTAAACCGTTCCGGAAGAGTCCGAAGTATCTTTCTTACAATTTTCGACTCCGGGATCTTTTCTCCTAAATTAGCACATGTATTTATTACATCTTGAAGTCTAGTGTAATAATCTGTAAACAATTCATGCTCTTCCATATGAATAGAGTCAAATTGACTTGTAAGCATCTGGAGCTTTTGAATTTTTACAAGATTAGTACCCTCATGTGTAATTTTGAGAATATCCCAAATTTCCTTCGCGGTTTCACACGCGGAAATTCTTGTAAATTCAGCCGAGGAAAGAGAATTAAATAAAGCGTTCATACCTTTCCCATTGTAAGAAGATCTTTCAAATTCCTCTTTGGACCATCTAGAGCGAGGTTTTGGGGTAGTAGAATTTCCTACTTCCTCAACAGGATGCACCCAACCGCATTCCACGGATTGCCATACTCGCTCATCAATTGCGATGAGAAAAGCTCTCATGCGCACTTTCCAATAAGCATAATTAGTCCCATCAAAAAGAGGAGGTCTATAAATATTACCACTTTCACCCATCATGATAGATAAACCTAAAACCCGCTCTGATACCAATTGTTGAGTTATTATGGATCCACAAGGATCTAAATAGGTACTATCAAACAACTAGAGGGGGGGTGAATAGGTGTAATACTTAAAAACTCAATCTCAGTGCAAAATAAAAACAATGCGGAAAATAAAAATAGCACACCGAGATATACGTGGAAACTCCAATCCAGGAGAAAAACCACGGGACCAACACGCAATAACAATCCACTAAGAATAGAAGAATTACAAGGTGATTACCGACTCCACGGACTCAACCCCTCCTTCAGCTTCTTTGGACCTTGCGCTGAACGGTTGGATGTCCACGCAATAACAATCCTCTAAGAAAAAAAGAATAACAATGTGTCAACCCCTCCTTCAATTTCTTCGGACCTCGCGCTCCACCGATTGCACGTCCACTGCACACGTTCGAATCCACGAACGCCACTCGAATCCACGAGCACACGTTTCGAATCCACGAAACGCCTTCAACACATCGAATCCATGATGTCACGCCGAATCCACGACGCAAATAGCCGATATAGAATATAGGCTTCGATGGTGATCCTTTGCTTAGATTATCATGAAGGAACCGTAGAAGAAATCTCTAAGCAAAGACTAGATCAATTCGACAAAAGATAGATCTTGGAAGAACCGTCGAATTGACCTAATAGAGGCGAAAGAGAAGAACGGTAAAAACCAGCCTCTAGGGTTGCTCACGAGTGTTTCGTATTGGTCACACTCGTTTAGAAACCCTAAGTATCTATTTATAGTTTAGAAACCTTTGGAAGGAGATAAGAATCAAAAACTTACCTTATCTGGAAATTTTCAGGACGGCGATCCGGATCGGATTTACTGCGATCCGGATCGTCGTAACGAGATTGACGATTCCAGAAAACCAAGGGTTCGGGATCCGGATCGCATTGCCTGATCCGGATCGTTCATACAAATCAGAAAACTTAACATTCGGGATCCGGATCGGAAATTGCATGGATCCGGATCGAAGTCTTGTATGAAGCAACAACCTTCGGGATCCGGATCGTTGGCTCTGATCCGGATCCTGAACATGTCCGAACACCAGTTTTTGATTATTATGCAATTAAAAGTTCATCCAAGTGTTTCTACACTATAAGAAAGTATTCGGATCACCATAATTATTTAGTTAAACATACCTGATCCTCTTGAATACTTTCTTCTTGAGATTGATGTAACTGATCCACAATTCTTCAACTTCAATCTTCAAGATTCAAGACACTGAGTGTCAACTTGAGCTCTTGTTGAATCTTCTCTAAGTCTTTGATTGCTGATTGACAATTTGATCCCTTTAAGACTCCGACTCAACTCACTGACTTGACTCACGAAATATGCCAACACCAAAAAGCCGTAACACCTCCAAGCCTTGCAACAATGGTGGAAACAGCAAAAGGCCTCTATGAAGACGAAGGGGGGCTATTTATATCCCAAGAAGTGGTGTAAGATAAGCCCTAGAATCTTAAACGGAACCAGCAGGAAAAACACAAATTTCCAGCCAAAGGGGGAACTTTCGGGCGCCCGAAAACATCCCAGGTGCGCCCGAAACTGTGCCCAAATCCACGTGTCGCCGATTCGTCGCGCGCCCACCACGTGTTGCTCCCTCGAAGACCATGCCCGACGTGACGACTCTGCCAACCAGCGCCCGTCACGTGGCGCTCCCTCGGCCACCATGCCCGCGCGGGCCTGCGGAGTGGCCGTGGGTACGGCATGCTAACCACGAACCCGGGAACCTACTAACCCACGTTGACTCGCTCCCGGTCAGCGCAACAGTAGCGCCCGAACAACTGAGCATCCGGATCTACTTTTGGGCACCCAAATCCAGCCCAAAACACAAAAATAGTGTTTTGTCCAATTTTTCGCGCTAAGTCTGTTTTTCGCGTCTGTTTTGCGCGCAAACGTCTCCAACATTCGACAAGTGTGTCATAATGCCACTTACCACGGGCCAAGCCAATCATCAGGATTCAGATCTCCACAATTTTAGATTTAAATTTGAATTTGAATTTTATATTTGAATTTTTAAATTTCAAATTTTATTTTTTAAAATTTAAAATTTTAAATTTAGATATTATATTTAAAGTTTTAATTTAAAATTTTTAAATTTCAAATCTCAATTTTTTAAATTTTAAATTTTAAATTTTAAATTAAAATATCAAAATTCAATTTTTTGTGCAAATTTAAAATTTTTTAATTAAAATTAAAATTAAAATTTTAAATTATTTTAAAATAAAATTAATAAAAATTTACCTTTCATCTAAACTCAGCTTAACATTTTATGACTTGTTAACTAAAATTAATTTTCTAAATTAAAATCAGCTATATAAAAATTATTTTTTCAAAATTTAGACCAAAAGTAAGGGGGAGAACTAGTCAACAGTATCTTTTTCCATATGGGGCATGCATTATCTAGACCAAACATGTCTATATCTGGAGAGAGAGAGAGAATAAGAGAGAGAACAGGTCACTAATATCTTTTTCCATATGGGGCATGCATTAGTGCATATGCATATGTAGAATAACAATTTCAAATTGCCAACTTCTCCAAATTTTTGGCAAAGACTTTGACAAAAAATAAAAGAAGCATGTATACATTTCATGCATGCACAAATCATGCATGCATAAATCATGCATGCTACCAATGTCCAAATAAGATTATCATTAACATTCAAAAGATTTTGGTAGATCCGGTACACCATAAACCGATTTAAATATTCATATCCCTTTGCTGTTTAGAAATTTTAAGGTCAAAATAAATTTTATATATATATATATATATATATATATATATATAGTAGAGCTTATATATTTTTAAAAACACAAATTCAATTATACTTATAAATTTTTTACCATTAAATTTGCATTGAGATTCATACTATTATACTTTCTATTTCTTTCTCTTTAGTTGACTTTACAATAACACAAATTTCAATGCAAATTTAATAATAAAAAATTTACAAATATAGTTGGGCTTATATTTATAAAAGTATATATAAGCTCAACTATATATATATATATATATATATATATATATATATATATATATATAGAGAGAGAGAGAGAGAGAGAGAGAGAGAGAGAGAGAGAGAGAGTGTCACGCCCCGGGTGTAAACCAGAACCCGGGCCCGTCTACAGATCCGCCGTGCATGCGGTATTTCCCACATACACGAAGCGTCGGTAACCTGCTCAGATATAAGAAATAATAATAAAAGAGCATAAAAATCAGAGCTAAACTAAAACTACTGTATCTCAGACAGAAGCTGGAAGTAAAAGAGTACAACAGTGGAATAAAATACAGATGTCTCTCCCAGCTCACCACTAAATACAAACAGCTGGCAAAAGCCAGACCCAAAAAGAAATAAACAAAAGCTGTCTGAGAAGACCAGGTACCCAAAAGCTCCAGCTACGTGCTACAACCCTCGGGTGGCTCTCTATCTAGTCCGCAATCCGCTTACCTCGATCAGTTGCTGACGGCCCAGCAACTCCCGCAGAGGACTCTACAAAACAAAGGGGAAGAAAGAAACAAGAAAAGACAATGGGGGTAAGTACTACTATAAACAGTAGCCTCCCCTAGTGGGTAAAGCCTCAGCTCAAATATGCCCACCAGGTAATCAGAGGCAAAAGGGGAAGAAGAGAAAGGGGGGTGAAGCTATGAATGACAACTGATGAAGTGCTACCCCTAATATGCCTCTACATGATAAACCAATAAGGATGGAAAAGTATGCATCAATATCAAGAAGCCTGTCAAAACGACCCAATCTAACGCCAGCGGACACTAGCACTGCCTTCTAATCTCATCTGTGGGGATACTGACCGACTACTGCCTGATACGGTCATGTCCCCAAAGTAAGTAACAGATCGGCCTCGGCCCGTCCGATCAAGCTCTAAAGTAATAACAGACCGGCCTCAATCCGTCCGGTCGCACACTCCGGAGTGGCACTCGAGGGGAGCGACCCACACGAGTAAGGAAATCATGTCTCAATATCTCACTGTAGCAGGACTGGATCATGACAATGATCGAAGTGGGAAAAACCCTCCACGAAAGATAGCCCGATCCCCATCACCCAATCTGATGCAATAGTACAACCCGGTCAACCACCCAAGATCCGTGGTTGCCGCAATACCCTATCATAAAGCCCAGCCTGTCCCAAATCCCCAACACCTGACCACACTGACCAACCCCCGCTCGAACCCGAGCAACTATGCCTCAAGTCTATCAATAATAGGAGAAGAAAAGAATAAAAGCATGGTTTCTCCTAAGTCAAGTCCCAAAGAAAGTGTAGCAGTAAAACGATGACTGAGATAAGTGACCAGTTTAAACTTGCATTTGTCCCAATATTGTGTCCATTTTCCAAGAATAATCAGTTTAGAGTGACATAAGCTAAGATGACAGTCTCATATGAAAAATCATCAATCTTGCAGTCCTCAATTACTATTCTGCCCCTAAACATGCAGTCCAGAATAATTAAGCGATTAAATAAAGTAATCATGCTACAACAATTTATCAAGGATCAATCAACCAATAATTAATTCCCTAGAGCATGCAAGGTTACTAATAATACTTTGGGCCTCAAAAATGAGGGAACACTCTGATGTTCCTAGTGGGCATACCAAAGGAGAGGAGTACAACAACCACCCACCTGAAGTGCGAACTGTCCGGATCTGTACAGATGAAAAATACCAAAATTCCAAATCCCTTTGCTCCAATAAGTTCAGCACACCCGAAACACTCCTGGCACAATACAAAGTCCACTAAAACATTTAATTTCCCAAATACTGTCCATACAGTCCACATACAACAACAGTCCCAAAACTGCTAAATTATCACCTGCAGAAAGTGCCTAGGAAATTCCAAGAAAAATATCATGGCGGTCCTCGCGTCGATAGCTTCGCAACGGTACCTTGTACGCCCAAATCTGAGTTCGGTAAGTCAAGATATAAATTCGGCAAGAGGGGTACATCATACAAAAATCTGTGCTAAAACTGTACACTGTTCACTGAGAAAACAGTGATTTTCACCTAGAAATAATCCCCTGGAAAATCCAAGAAAAATACGAGCGCGTTCCTTGCGATCCGTAGATGAAAAAGTTGTACAAGCTCGTTTCCGTCTGACGCTCGTGCGCGAAGATACGGCCAAAATACCTCAGGGCTGTCAAGGGAATCCACACAGAAAAAGGGGTCACTGTTTGCCTCGGGATCCGTGCCAAAACATCGAAACGAGAAAGTGCGACCAAAACAAAAGATGAAGCCCTACCTCTTAGGAGTCTGTCGGCGCAAGAATCACTGAAAAAGGACCTCGGGGTAGCCCAGGAGAGCTAAAACCCTGCCGCTGCGCCGAAGAAGAACACAGGAATGCAACGTTGCGCCGCGCCGTAAAATGGGGAACCTCGGGATGCGTGCTCCTAAAATCCTAGAACTTGGCAGGAAGATCAAGGATTAAGAGATGAACAAATCTCCTTAAGGTGGCTCGGGCAGAAGAGGCGCGGGTTGAGAGAAAAAAAGACAAAGAAGAAGGCTCGGCAGGTATTTATAGTGCTGGAGGAACAAATGGGAAAATTCCCATTTTGTCCCAAGTTTCGGGCGCCCGGAACCTTTCGGGCGCGCACAGTGCGGCCCGGCCCACGGTTTTTCGGGCGCGCACAGTGCGGCCCGGCCCGCTACACGCCGTCGGACAGGATCCGCGCTTCGTCCGACCCGCCCCAGCGCCCGCCACGCGTCCCCGGAACACGCTGCAGCCGTGCAAGCCACCACGGAGAGCGCCACGTGTCCCTGCCCGCGTCAACGCGGTAGGTGGCGCCCGCGAATCAGCGGGCGCCACGTGGCACCGCCCACGTCGCCCACGCCTGCCCCGCGTACGGCCACATGCCCGCGGTACGGCGCCTGCCCCCGACACCTGCCCCGCGCGCTGCGTGGACCGCGCGCTCGTGCGCCCGCCAACCGGGTGCTGCCACGTGGCGCGCCCCCGGTCCACGCCTCCCCGCACGCACCCGCGGACCGAGCGCACCTGAGCCGCCCAATCAGGCGCTGCCACGTGGCGCGCCCCCGGTCCACGCGCCCCGCGGTGCACCCCGGTCCATACCCTTGCGCTCCGTGGACCCGGCCGCGTGCGCCGGCCAATCCGAGCCTGCCACGTGGCACCCCCGCCGGTCCACGGCTCCCCCATGCACCAGAAAACCTGTAAAACTTCCGGGAGTCCGTTTTTGGCCATCCGGACTCAGAATCAAGCAAACAAAAAGCCATTTTCAAGCGTTTTTTCGCACTGAATCCAAATCCACCATCCGTTTGGCCTAAATCCTTTTCTAAAATTCGGCAAAAGCAGCCGAAGGCCAATACAGCTAACCAAAGCTCACAGGGTCCATCTGCGGCACCCCTTTGATGCACTATGGGCCAGATACACCATCAACAGGTGTTTACACAGTGGATTCACGGGAAAAAGCTGCATGGGGTTCAGGG
>CM055068.1:6724369-6744284 GCA_029204045.2 Tillandsia leiboldiana | reverse complement strand
GGCGCCCGCTACATTGGGCGGGCGGCAACCCCGCCTTCCTGTGCAGAGGGAGGCCACGTGGCAGCCTGTGAGTGGCCCGCACAGCTGTTTGCTGTTCGGCGGGCCACGTGGCATCACCGGGTGAATTCGGGCGTGAACAGTGTTGGGCCGGCCCAACACTGTAGCCGCCCGAAAGTGTCGGGCGCCCGAAAGTTGGGCCCGACAGCCCAATACTTGTCATTCTTTTGGCTTTTTCCGGGTGAGGCCTATAAATAGGCCCCTTTGGCCTCATTTTTTGAGGCTTTTCCCGAGTGTTTCTGCCTAGGTGCCCTTCACCAAAGTTCTTCCTCTTCCTCTTGTGCATCTTTCGGTGGAAGCTCAGAATTTTTGGAGACCGCGACGACGATGATTTCTGCATCGTAGTGCGGAGCGACGATTTACTGTTGGAGGCCCATTTTCGTCGTACTTTAGTCTGTTAGGTCTACAGAGCTACCCCGACGATATTGTTGGACGATTTCTGCGGCGACGGTTTCACGAGAGGTATATCTACAAATTTAGTGTCGGTCACTTTTTCCGGATTTGAGCTTTTATTGGGGTTTTGGGTACGTTGTTAACCCGCTTTGCGGCTGATGGACTGTTTGGACAGCACCTACTTGTCGGATTTTTATCTCTGCATCCGGACATCGGAATTCGACGTTTAAGGGCTCTATCGACATCTACTCTTCGCGAGGATCGCCGTTATATTTTACTGGAATTTTTGGAGTTCGTTTTATAGGGGAAATTTTTGCAGTAAGAGGACTGTTCACCGCAGAATTTGTAAAATTGGAATTTTGTGGAATTAAGTGTAACTTTGGGATGTATTTTGTACCCTAGATGTATGAGCACTGCTAATGTACTGTTGCCTTGGTGGTTGTACTGAGATATCCGTTTTCCGGGCTTTCTCAGCTGTACGATTCCGGACAGTTAGCACGTTCAGGTGGGTGACTTTGCTTTCAAGATCTATGGACTGCGTGCTAATTCTATGTATGTAGGATCATGCATGTTAGTAATTGGACTAAAAAGCATGTGAAAACTGAATGTTATTACTCTTGGTATCAGTTAATGAATCTTGTGATCTTATTGTGATTCCTACATCTTGTTAATTATTGAAATCTTGGAACTTGACCTAGCACCCCCGTCATATGTATCATGTTCAGCCAGACTGTAGAAAACTTCAACTTGGGCTAGGTTTCTTTTATTGCTCTAGACATTTCCCACATCACTGTTATACTTGTCATTCTTAGAGTGAGAGTCACATTTGGATCATAGCCTGCATGAGCCACATTTGAGCTCGACAGAGATGCGCGGATACTTTGCTCGGTGGGGTCGCGCCCCTCGAGTGCCACTCCGGAGTTGGGCCTGATACTTCTATCGCGACTTGTCGACGCTTTGTCCCTCTGGCTGAGCCAGTTTTGGCAGTCACGGACGCCGTCCCTCTGGCTGAGCCAGTTTTAGCAGTCATGGACGCCCTACGTAAGTCCGGTCCTCCGGGATGTAACGGTAGTAGGTAGGCGCAGGCTTGACTGGACCCGATGTGGCAGTCAGTTTAGATTGGGTGAGCTGAGTTGAGGGCTAGTTGTGGCATACTGTTCTTTCTGTTCCACTCCTTGAGCGTCTAGATAGAGGCATAGTAGCTGTAGACTTTACTTGTCCAGTTTTCCTTACAGCACTGCATTGTTACTTTATGCCTCTAGTAGACTTAGTGGGCAGACCGTCGGGCTTGTTGGCGGCACCCACTGAGAACTACTGTGGGATGTAGTTCTCACACCCGTCGTGGTGTCTTCTCCCCAGGGACTTCTGTTCCGGTTCCTGCAGCTCCAGTTGCTGATCCAGCTCCTTCAGACCGAGGTAAGGGAGTCGCGAGATAGATCCCTTCCTGTCATCCTTAGAGTGAGAGTAGATGTACCCCCCTACTACTTTTGAGTGTGTTATGTTGAGTGACTTTTGTAGTGAGGTATCGAGTTGTACCTTTCTTTCACTGCTGTTCAGAGAGACTCTTGTATTTGGTGAGGTTGGTTTGTATATTTTAGAGCTGTAGTTGTATTATTTTATCTTTTATTTCAGCTTTTACTTTTTCAGCTCTGATATCTGCTAGTATAGATGATTTTTTTGCAGGTTAGTCGCTACGTGTAGAATACCGGGATTTCGGTTAGCGCACCGACCTCGCATGATGGCGTGGTGCAGAGAGATCACCTTGAGCATGTCCCAGATGTGTTTTCAATTGAGTTCGGGTTGATTTGGATCAACACGGAAGCCCCAGCTTGATTCGGAGTTTTCCGGACTTTGTACGCCGATTGAAGATTGGTTTGGGAAGCCGCGACTCCACTGTGGTGTGCATAAAATTGGGAAACTCTGGGAACATGTGTATTTTATGATTTCAGCGGAGTTCGGGAGGTTCCGGACTGACACGGAGAGACCGAAGGCGAAAAGTGAGTTGGAACTGGCAGTTTTGGAGCCGGTTTTTGGATTGAGCACACCGACTCCACGGTTGAGCTTTTTGAGGAGAAAAAGTTTTGATCATGTGTATTTTTAGTTTACAGCGGAGTTCGGGAGGTTTCGGACCCGTGCGGAGGCCCCGAGGGCAAAAAGTGAGTTGACGAGAGTTTTTAATGGATTATTTAATTATTTAATTGAATTAAATGTGGCTTTGGTCCGTGGGTTTTGGAATGAAAGAAATTGGGAGAGAGAAGCTTGATTTTTTTTTAGTGAGCATTTATGGCTGCCAACCACCCCCACTCACACACACCTTAATTACCTCTCCTAATTAGCACCGCCACATCATCTTCTCTCCTACCAAGTGCAAACAGAGTGTTGAGAGGAAAACAGAGGAATGAGAGAGAGAGAAAAGGGAAGAAAGAAAGAAAGGAAAAAAAGAGAAATGTGATGAAGAAGAAGAGGGAATAGAGGATATTGATGAGTGTTGCGATGGTGTGGTCCCCATTGGAAGCCGTGCGGAGCGCGCGCGAAGAGCTTCGTTGAGGTACGTCGCTGTTTTTGAAGAAGCTTGGTAATTTTGGTTTTGGGTTGGGGCTGTTGGTTTGGTGTGCCGCGCAGCAAGCAACTTGTGGCGCGTGCTGTGGGTGCCGCGCAGCTAGCGGGCGCGCTGCAGGAGCGCCGCGCTGCAGGGGCGCCGCGCAGCTGAGCGCTGCGCAGCGCCGCCCGGCAGGCCAGGCGCAGTGCGCTGCAAGCACGCGCAGCGGGCGCGCTGCAGGAGCGCCGCGCTGCAGGGGCGCCGCGCAGCTGAGCGCTACGCAGCGCCGCGCGGCAGGCTAGGCGCAGTGCGCTGCTAGCGCGCGCAGCGCGCAGTGGCCGCGCGCTGCGGGCCTGGGCGTCGCGCTGCGGGCCCAGACGCCGCGCGGGCCGCGCGTTGCGAGCCTGGGCGCCGCGCGGCAGGCCAGGCGCCGCGCGCAGCGGGCCAGGCTGCCCCGCGGCAGGCCCAGCGGCAGCGGCAGCTGCTTGCCCCGGGCGCGCCAGGCCGTGCGGGCAGCCGCTGGCGGCGACCAGTGGCGCGTGCGCAGCAGCTTCTCGCGTCGGCGGTCGGCGTTTTCGTCGACTGGGGTCGGTTTTCGCCGGCATTTGTGCGTGTTGGCCTGATTTTAAATTGACTTCTTGGTTTTTCTCCCTTTTTCCCTCTCAGTACGGCGTCGTCGGGATGCACGGACTTCGGCGAGTGCCATGCGGGGCTCGGTTCGAGTGCGCGGCGTGCGGCCTTTACTCGAGCAGTCTGGTGGTGGTGTGTTTGTGCTGGGGGAGTGTGGAGTGTGCAGAGGGGATGTAATTTGTGTGTGCGGATATTTAATTGTTTAGTGTTAAGTGGGATTGAGGTGAATGTTGTGTATCTTATGTATGCATATGGAGCCTGGGCAATGTGAAGGGTGTGCTTAGTATGTGGGTGTGTGTAGGTGAGCTTTTGGAGCTGCTTAGGAGTTGAGGCAGTTTGGAGGGTGCTGTGGTTACTTGGGGCTTGCATTTGTGTGTGAGTTATATATTTAATTGTGATGGTTTTTAATTATGCAAATTGGTAGTGTGTAAGGGTGGAATTAAGGGATTGTGAATATGTGGACTTTAATTATTAGTGTGCAATGGAGCTGTTGATGTTGTGACAGTTGTGTATGTATTTTGGAATTGGTAGACTGTATTGATGGACTTTGTAATTGGATTTATGAAAACTTGATTTGGTGGGGCTGTGAGCATGGAATTTGTGTTGCGGGTTTTGTTAATTGGTGCTGTGGAATTTTTGGAGATGTTGGCCGTAGGGGGAGTTGTTGGCCGTAGGGTGAGTTGTTGGTTCGTTAATTCGTTTGGGGAGTATGTTGGCCGTAGGGTGAGTTGTTGACGCGCTGGTTTTTTTTAGCGAACTCGGGGGAATTAATTGAACTTTCGTGGAATTTTTTGGGTTTCGCGTCAATGTTCGCGCGCGCGCTGCGCGGTTTTCATTTTCCGGCAGATTCGAGGCGGCGAGCAGTTCGGCGCTTCACCGACTTCAGCGTTTGCCTGCGGAATGCTTTTGATGTGGGTTAGAATTTTTCCAAAATTTCTGGAATGTCCTTTAATGCTATTGAACGCAAGTTGATCATGTTATCTTGCTATTTTTCACTGTTTTTAATCTGATAGTTGTCTAGAATATTCTGTATAATTTATTGGAACCCCGGATTATTTTTAGTAGACTCCTGATATTATATGACACTAGGTTTCATGCTTTGTTTGCATCTTAATTGCACCTGAACCGTTTTAAAAATCGAGAAACCCGTTTTAAAGAAAAATCAAGGTTTTCAAAGATGGTTTTTAAATTATGAGTTGCCAAAGGTATGGCATAGGTTCAGGGTACTTGTATACTCGTGCCGGGGGGCCGAGTGGATTTTTAGAGCATGTGTGTTGAGCTCTAGTGTCATGTGAGATGAGCTTCCTTGTGGGGATTGGGTGATTGCTCAAGATTGTGTTTTTTCGATTTAGTCGTTGATGTGGACCTCCGACTTAGCTTGAGAGTTTGGGGTTCTGGCAGATCGAGTCGTGGAGGTTTCCCGACTTAGCCATGAGTTGTACATTATCAGATTGAGTCGTTGAGGGTTCTTCGACAGATCATGTGAGGTTTTGGGCTTTTCTTGTTTGAGTCGATGAGTCTTTTCCGACTGAGTTGTACTTCTGAGCATTGAGTTGCCGATCTGTTTGATCGTGGATCATAGCCTGCATATGCCGTTTACTGAGACAGTTGAGACTGATGTGATACTTGAGCTCGTTGGGGTCGCTCCCCTCGGGTCACGCTCCGGATGCGTAGATGTGTTGATGCCCCTGGCCGAGTTACCAGGTGGTTACTTGCCCCTGGCCGAGTTACCAGGTGGTTGATGCCCTGGCCGAGTTACCAGGAGGTCACTTGATTGAGATTGAGATAGTCGGACATGACGCCCCACGTAAATCCCGTCCCCATGGGGATGTGTGGTAGTGGGCAGGTGCGTTCCTAGTCGACAGGCGCAGGCTTGACTGGACCCTATGTGGCAGTCTTTGGGATTGGGTGTTATGAGCGGGTGGTCACATATTATGTTCTTAGATGGTTTTTCCTATGAGCATTGATACTGAGGCATTTTAGCAGTAGCGAGAGTATGCATAGCATGTTTATGATAGAGTTTCCTTTGAGCTTATGTTGAGACGCTTTAGCTGTAGTTTTCTTTCAGCTTACCATTATCTATCTATCTATCTGCATACCTATCTGTTTTGCCTCCAGTAGACTTAGTGGGAATACCGTGGATTTTGGGACGGTACCCACTGAGATCTGCCTTCTGCAGTAGATCTCACACCCGCTGCGGTGACAGGTTGAGGCAGCTGTTCCGGCTTGGTTCGCGCGGAGACAGCAGATCGAGGTGAGGATGCGGCCGATTAGTTCCTTACCAGCATTGAGAGTCTGAGGTAGATGTACCCGGTGTATTTTTATATTTCCACTTTTGTACTGGACATTCTGAGAGTCTTGTGAGGATAGTATTTGTTTTATTCCTGTGAGACTTTGTACCTTGAGGATTTGTGTACTAGTGGAGATTTTACTATTCCAGATGTTCAGTTTTATTCTATAGCTTTTGGTTTTAGTTTCAGCTCTGATACATATTTTTTTTAGCTATAAATCTGACTTGCAGGGTAGATGCTTCGTCTGTGCGGCAGTTTCCGTACAGATGGCGGATCTGTTGGCGAGCCCGGGTCGCAGTTTCGACCCCAGGTCGTGACACTACGTCTATACGGGGCTTCCCATATGGGCGGCGGATCTGTTGACGAGCCCGGATCGCAGTTACGACCCCGGGGCGTGACACCGCGCCTCGCGAACCGGCCAACCGGAAGCCGCCACGCGTCCATCCCCCGGTGCACGCCAAGCCCGTGGACCGAGCGGCCCGCGCCTCTGCCCGCAGCCGCTGCCCACTGCCGTGCTCCGCCGCCTGCCTGTCGCCGCCGGCACTGCCCCGGCCGCCGGAACAGTACCCCTTGCCTCGAAATTCGTGCTTGGGCATCCGAGCTCCGAAAAATATAAGTAAATAGTCTATTTCCATCGTTTTCGCGCGCTGAATCCAAATCCGATGTTCGTTTTGCCCAATTCCACTTCTAACATTTGTCAAAGGCACCCAGCTAAGTAATCTTAATCCAAATTTCGCGCTGGGTCCAATCCTGAGGTCCGATATGCGCACAAACACCTCCAACACACAGCCTAGGCCTCCAGAAGCCGCTAGTCCAACAGTAATCCTCTCATCGGGATTCAGGTCCTCACATCCTCCCCCACTAAAAGAATGTTTTGTCCTCGAAACTAACACAACTCAAAAAGGGAGTCTCAAACAAGAAGGGTAGGTATCCATCAACACCATCTCCAGCTCCCAAGTCGCCACTCACTCCTCGTGATTACTCCTCAACAACCATAGCTACTAGTACGGCATGGCCCAGTTGCGCAATCCTCTCATCTCACGAGTCAGAATTCGCAACGGCATCCCTCGTACTCCAAACACTCACAGATCTCAAATGGGGCAAGTCAAACATGGGCGAGGGATCCAAAAGCAAAGCACTCTTGAGCTGAGACGTGGAAAAACATCAGGGACTCCAACAAGACAGCTGGGGGGGGAAGAAAGAATAACTAGTGCAACACGCACCAAAACCACACCCTGGTGCCAACTCAACCAAGGCGACCCGAAATACACTCACACGATCAACCAAAAAGGAAATGAGCCCTAACAAGTTGGGATCCTCACTCGGTCACTACCGAATCCTGGCCATTCGAGTGGACTGCTCTACCGCAGTTCACCCTCAAAAAGGGACCCCCAGGGACACAACCTCATGTCCTGATCGCCTCAACAATTCCACACAGCGCCAGCTGTGTGTTAAGGAATTTGTTTTGGCGCATTTCGTGAAAGTATTGAGTCTTGAAGATTGAAGATGAAGAAGTTTGGATTATATAACTCAATCTCAAGAAAGAAGAATTCAAAAGGATCAGGTATGTTTAACTAATTATTTTTGGTGATCCGAATACTTCTTATAGTGTAGAAACACTTGGATGAATTTTTAATTGCATAAAAATCAAAAACTGGACATGGGACATGTTCAGGATCCGGATCAGACACAGCAATCCGGATCCCAAAGGGTGTTGTTTCATACGCAAATCCAATCCGGATCCAAGCCATTTTTTATCCGGATCCCGAACATTGGTTTTTGCTGAAATGTATGAACGATCCGGATCAGGCTTTTCAATCCAGATCCCGAACCTTTGTTTTCTGGAAATTGTCTGTTTCGTTACGACAATCCGGATCGCCGTAAATCCGATCCGGATCGTCGTCCTGTAAAATTCCAGAAAAAGTTAGTTTTTGATTCTTATCCTCTTCCAACGGTTTCTAACCTATAAATAGACCCTACGATTCATTTTCTAGGGTAATCCAAATACGGTCAAAAATAGAAAAATTCACATATAGAGAAGAAAGGAATTCAATAGATTTAATCCTATATTTCTTCATCTATATTGATTGATTTGATTCTAGGGTTTCATACTCAGATTTTGAGTAGAATCAAATCAATGAATACTTAGATGGTATTTCCAATCTATTTCTAATCTAAGTATTCGGCGGATCATCACCACCCAAAAACAACGATTTTCTCAAAATCGGCGCGTGGACTCGCGTGGCCTTGTGGATTCAAGGTGCTACCGCTCTCGTGGATTCGGAGCGAGGTACGTTCGTGGATTCGAGACGTGCTACTGGGTGAAGACCGTGGATTCGGTCAGACGTCGTGGATTCGGCGTTGGACGCAGATCGTGGATTCGAGAAGCGTTGCGGAGCGAGCGGAGAAGATCAACTAGGAGCGTATGGAAAAAGGTTGAGTCGTCTGTGAGTACGGTATATCACCTTTGTACATGTTATAATTCTAGTGGATTTCACCGTGTTATCGGTCCCGTGGTTTTTTACTCCGGTTTGGAGTTTTCCACGTAAAAATCTTGCGTGTTATTATTTATTTCCGCATTGGGTTTTATTGCGCAACGATTTTTGAGTATTTAAACGTTTACACCTATTCACCCCCCTCTAGGTGTTTTTTCCCCTATTTAGATCCATATTATACATAACCCAACAAGTGGTATCAGAGCGGGAATAGGGTTGTAAACAATGGGTGAAGGTGGAAACATCAACAGACCCCCGTTTTTCGATGGAACAAATTATGCCTACTGGAAAGTACGGATGAAAGCCTTTTTAATTTCCATCGACGAACGGGTGTGGCAATCAATTGAATTAGGATGGTCTAATCCAACTGAAATTATTGCTGATGTTCGCACCATCAAACCTAGGTCGAAATGGACCAAGGAAGAGATAGACTTATCTTCTTACAATGGCAAAGGTGTTAACGCTTTATTTAATGCTTTGTCACAAACTGAGTTCTCTCGCGTCTCGGCATGTGAGACTGCGAAAGAAATCTGGGATGTTCTTCAAGTTACACATGAGGAAACTAACCTTGTGAAGATTCAAAAGCTGCAAATGCTTACGAGCAGATTTAACTCTATTTTCATGGCAGAAAATGAATCATTCACAGACTACTATACACGATTGCAAGATATCATAAACACATGTGCTAACTTGGGAGAGAAGATTCCAGAATTTAAAATTATAAGAAAGATCTTAAGAACTCTTCCTGAAAGATTTCGTTCCAAGGTTACGGCCATTGAAACTATTAAACACCCGGACGAAATCCGTGTAGAAGAATTAGTTGGTTCATTACAAACATATGAAATGACATTTCCTACTAACTATTCTTCGGGAAAAGCATCTACTTCTAAGTCTTCAGGTTTTGCGTTGAAAACTACAAAAGAAGAAGACGCGGATTCATCCTCCTCAGGCGATGACGAGAACCTATCTATGGAGGACTTTGAGAAGCAGCTTGCTCTCTTGACAAGAAATTTTCGCCGAAACTTCCGAAGGGGTAATTCAAGTAAAACTTCATCCTCCGGAAAGTAGAAGAAAGGCAAAGGTTTTTCAAGCCAAAAGTCAAGAAAGCAAGAAAGTTTTTCAAAGGATAAGAAAAGCTCAGAAGGACAATTCCAATGCTTCAAGTGCCGAGGATACGGCCATATCTCAACGGAGTGTCCAAATAAGAATCCGTCCAAGAAGAAGGCGATGCAGGCCGTCACTTGGGATGACACCTCAACGACGAATGAGTCATCTTCAAGTGATGAAGAGAACAACGCAACGGCATTCCACGCGTCCACATCTTCACCCTTTATGTGCTTAATGGCAAGTACATCCGACTCACTGCCCAACCCCACTGTTGAAAAGATTACAACGGACGATGAATCGGATAATTCGGAAGGTGAAGACTTTGCTCTTGCCTACCATAAACTTCTGAGGGATTCAAAGAAATTGGCAAAGCAAAACAAGAGTTTGAGAGGGAGATTGCAGGATCTCGAAGAAGAAACAAAAAGGGCAACTTCTCTCTCAAACGCTCTTGAAGTGGAAAGGGATAATCTGATTAAAGTAAATGTTTCCCTTCAAGAGTCCAATGAGCATTTCGAGAAGAATTATGTAGATATGGTGAACAAAGCGAACTACTTCTTGAAGCTCTACGGCGAGGCTCGACTGGAAAAAATGGAAATGACGGAGACCATTCTCCAACTCAAGGATGATTTAAAGCAATTTTCTTCTGAAAGGAGTAAGTTGGATAAGATTCTTGGTCTTGGTCAAACAAATAAATTCGGCCTCGGTTACAATCGAACTGAAGACAATTTTAGTTCGGTTGGGACAGTCTTTGTGCCCCAGTCGGTATCTCCTCCTCCGACACCGGAATTGACGACAAACAACGACAACAAACCTACTTCCCCCTCTTCGGGATCGTCAAGCACCAAGGTATGTTTTCGTTGTGGTATTGCAGGGCACATAAGAAGGAATTGCAAGAATGGAGCGCTAAGATCAAATCAAGCACATCTTGCAACTACTACCAATGAGTTCATTTCCCGCAAATCAAAGAAGAATCTTTCAAAAGGAAAGAACATTGGTAGTACATCAAACAAGACGACGATGTCAAGGAAAAGCGATGGATCAATCAAGACGCTTTCACCAAAGGTATCAACTTCACAATCATTTCCGACATACTCCAAAATTCAAAAGGTTTGGGTATGCAAAGGTGAAATCTTCCCTTGTCTTGTTGTTCATACTTCCTTACACGCTTATGATAATTCGTCTTGGTATTTGGATAGTGGTTGTTCTCGTCACATGACCGGTGACAAAAACAGTTTTCAAACTTTAGAGAAAATCTCCGGAGGACATGTTGTTTTCGGAGACGGTCGTTCTTCCAAAATTGTTGGAAAGGGAACAATCACTATTCCTGATGGCCCGGTTCTAAACAATGTTTTATTTATAGAAGGCCTTAAGACTAACCTCATTAGTATAAGTCAACTTTGTGACAATGGGTTCTCAGTTAATTTTTCTTCTGTAGAATGTGTTGTAACTGATAAGGACCAGGTATTCTTTTTAAAAGGGGTTAGATCGGAAAATAATTGCTATGTTGTTTCTAATAAAATTTCTGAAAAATGTAACCTAGTTTCTTTGGATAATGAAACTGTTTGGCATGAAAGACTAGGTCACATGAATTTTAAAGAACTAGCAAGGATTTCAAATAAGGACGTGGTTAAGGGGGTTCCTAAACTTTTATTTAAAGAAAATATTGTGTGTGGTGGTTGTCAAAAGGGAAAACAATCAAGAGTTGCACACAAGAACTTGAACCACGTCGGTACCAAACGGCCCTTGGAATTACTGCATATGGATTTAATGGGGCCGACTCGTCAACCATCTTTGGGAGGTAAATGGTATATTTTTCTTTTGGTTGATGATTTCTCTAGGTATTCATGGGTAACTTTTCTAAAAGAGAAAGCGGATACTTTCGACTCTTTTCATGAGGTTTGTCATCGTATTATGAATGAAAGAAATGAAAAGATCGTTCGTGTTCGAAGTGATAGAGGTGGAGAATTCATTAATTCTAAGTTTATTGATTTTTGCACTTCCAATGGGATAAAACATGAATTCTCAGCACCCTATACACCTCAGCAGAATGGTGTTGTTGAGCGCAAAAACAGGGTTGTTCAAGAGATGGCGCGTGTGATGCTTCATAGCCGGAATTTACCATTATATTTTTGGGCTGAAGCTGTGAACACCGCTGTCTATGTAATTAATCGAGTGTATTTGCGCCCTGGAACTTTAAATACACCATATGAGATGTGGTTTAGTAGAAAACCGAATATCAAATATTTTCGTATCTTTGGGAGTCGATGTTTTATTCTGCGTGATCGCAAGAACCTTGGTAAGTTCGACTCTCGAAGCGACGAAGGGTTTTTCATGGGTTATTCTACTAACAGTAGAGCATATCGGGTATTTAACTTGGAATCTAAAACGATGGTAGAATCTATAAATGTTAAAGTAGATGAAGCTTTCCACTTTGCATCTGATAAATCTACCCTTCATATGTCTCTAGATGATGATACTCCTGTAAATGCATCTTCTCGTAATAATTCTTTCAATAAAGTTGATGCATCTAATGGTTCTTCAAGTGTGCAGGAATTATCACATGTACCTCCGACTACTCCGTTACCGCAAACGCTACGCATCTCCAAGGATCATCCGGAATCTAACATTATTGGAGACCCACAAGAAGGAGTTAGAACTCGGAGATAGTTGGTCTGTGGAGTCGCATGCTACGTCTCCATGATTGAACCAAAGAACATCGATGAAGCTCTTCAGGATGACTACTGGATTGAAGCTATGCAGGAAGAGCTCCATCAGTTCGAACGAAACAAAGTCTGAGAATTAACAAAGCCTCCGAAGCAACACAATGTGATTGGTACTAAATGGATTTTCAAGAGTAAGAAGAACGAGGATGGTACCATCATCAGGAATAAAGCACGCTTAGTTGCTCACGGCTATTCTCAAATAGAAGGAATAGACTTTGATGAGACGTTCGCCCCAGTTGCTCGACTCGAGTCAATACGTATATTATTCGCTATTGCTTGTCATTTTAAAATAAAACTCTTTCAAATGGACGTTAAGAGCGCATTTTTAAATGGGTTTTTTAAATGAGGAAGTTTATGTGGCTCAACCGAAAGGTTTTGTAGACTATAAACAACCTAACCATGTTTTTCGTTTGAAAAAGGCTCATTACGGTCTAAAACAAGCACCACGAGCTTGGTACGAAGGGCTAACAAAGCACCTACTGGAAAAGGGCTACACTCGAGGGGGAGCAGACCGGACTCTCTTTGTGAAGCATTATCAAGATAATTTCATTGTAGCACAAATCTATGTCGATGACATTGTATTTGGTGCAACTAGAGACAATGATGCTTCTAAATTCGCTGAAACCATGGAAAGCGAATTTGAGATGTCCATGATGGGGGAACTGGCATACTTTCTTGGATTGCAAGTAAAACAAAATGAAGAAGGCATTCATCTATGTCAATCCAAGTATGCAAAGGAGTTGGTGAAGAAATTCGGATTAGAAGATTCTAAAGATTTTCCGACTCCTATGGGAACTAGCAATAAGGGATTAGGAAGTGAATCTCTTAGTGAAAGTATAGACGAGAAGCTTTATCGCAGTATGATTGGAAGTCTACTCTATCTCACGGCTAGTCGCCCGGATATATCCTTTAGTGTTGGAATTTGCGCGAGATATCAATCAGCACCAAAGGAGGTTCACCTGAAAGCGGTGAAAAGGATCATCCGGTACATCAAAGGAACTTTGAATTTCGGAATTTGGTATCCTATAGGAACAACGCTTGACATTATAGGATATTCAGATGCCGATTGGGCAGGATCTGTGGATGATCGGAAAAGCACGAGTGGTGCATGTTTTTATCTTGGCCATTGCCTTGTTGCATGGCATAGTAAAAAGTAAAACTGCATTGCACTCTCGACTGCCGAAGCGGAATATATTTCAGCAGATAGTTGTTCAACCCAACTCATTTGGATGAAAAGTGTGTTGAGCGACTTCCGAATTTTAGCAACTTCGGTAACGATTTTTTGTGACAACACAAGTGCTATAAACATTTCTAAAAACCCTGTGTTGCACTCGAGAACAAAACACATTGAACTTAGATATCATTTTCTAAGAGAGCTAGTTGAATCAAATATTCTTCAAATTTCCTACATTTCAACTGAAGATCAATTCGCTGACATTTTAACAAAACCTTTGGATCAAAAACGTTTTATTCATTTGCGTAAAGCAATTGGAATGCTTTCCTGGAAATAACCTCTTTTTGAAACTTTTGCTTAGGTTAGGTTTTGTTTTGTGTTTTTGTTCATTATCTATGCTTTGACATAGAACATTAATTGAGCATGTGTATTATTGACTTCAATAGCATCTTTTCGTCTATTTAGAAATTTATTATGTTTTGGATATCATAATAATTCATTTGATGCAATGATCATTTATGTCAATTAAATCATCTTTGTTTTGATTAAAGTCAATTTCTCTCTCAATGATCTCTTGGTATAGTTTTTATCTTATTTGACTATTTAGTCGAGTATGAAATCGAGATCAATTTTTGGTTGAATACTTTATATTTTAAAAAATTGATAGCCAATTGAGGGGGAGTCAAAGAAAAAGTATTATGCTCAAAAGATGTGGAAAGAGTTACATCCCAATGAGGAGTGTGAAAACTACCACCACATGGAGGAAAGAGCTACCACCTCGGTCGTCCGAGTACTGTGTGCAGCTACCACATGTATACCAAGCATGGTTGTTCGAGTTGATTAAATAAAATGCTTTTTGGAATACTTGACTCTGTCAAATTCCAAGGTTGGTATAAGGTGGGGATTTTATTGAAAGATGCTCAAAGAGCCACTCCTTATAATAAATTGACTAGATATATTATCTAACTAATTATCTAAAATTTTAAACATCTATTGATCTTGGTATTTCATTTTCTTTACCAAATTGATGATTTGATAAAGGCATTACTCATAAGATCATGTTAGATGTGATTGAAGTTGTTCAACTTTAAGGGATTTAATTTTTATAAATTTTCGTTTCATTTGTTGGATATTGTTGATAGATTTGACATAATCTATTTCTTATTGTATGAAACGATGATTTTCATTTAAAGTTGATACACAAAAGTGCTTACATACTTTTTCTGGATTTTGTGAATTTTTTCTGAATTATTCTGAAGAAAAAGTTGGAGCCGATCCGGATTGGACAAGCCGATCCGGATCCCGAACGCAGGTATTTCCTGCGGGTAGCCGATCCGGACTGGATTCACGATCTGATCCGGATCGCGGCTAGGGTTTTATATTGAACAAAAGGGTTTTGATTTCTTTTTACTTCAATCTTTTGTTCCTAAGTCTCCAGAGCTTCTCTCTCTAGAGTTCATCCATCTTGGAAGCTTCCAAACTCGAGTTCTTCGATTCTAAGTAAGTTTTCTTGATCAAAATCTCGGTTTTTCACAGTATTTTCATGTTCTTCCTCAAAACGTGATGAAAACTCTATATCTTTTTCATTTTGGATTGGTTTTTGATCAAATTTCTTTTGAAATAAGAACTCTGGGTAGATTAGTTTTGATTATATGCTAGGTATTCTCCTGATTAACGGATTTTTAGGCTTCGATTTCTAAAAATTCGGTTTTAGGGCATATAATAAGAATTTTTGAAAATCATGGAATTGATCTATTTTTAAAATTCTTTTTGGAAAACTAATTTGATTCTTAGTCTCTCTACATGATAATGATTGTTTAGGTACAATTTTTCAAATTTTTAAAAATAAACAATTTTTGTCGTGTTCTTGAGTTGTTGCTCACAGGATTCTCCTCTTCACAAACAATAGCAAAATGGTGATCACTTGGGTAATCTTCCTTCTCTCTGCTATGGTGCACACAAGAGCAACTAAGAAGCCCAAGAAAGCTAAGAAGAGTCGAGAAGACTCGGATTCGGATTCAGAAACTGAATCCATTGACTGGGATGAATTATTGGTAGAAGCAACTGCACCTACTGCTTCGAAAGGAAAAACACTACAGGAAAAAGCGCATGTAGAGGCGGTTTTCAGGCAATGTAGAGGCGGTTTAAACCGCCTCTACAAATCGTAGAGGCGGTTCCCGCAACCGCCTCTAAAACGTCGGCGTAGACGTAGAGGCGTTATGTAGAGGCGGTTATGCCCGCCCCTATATTTTTATTTATTTATTTATTATTTATAATTAGTTAATAAATTTTAACATATAGAGGCGGTTTAAACCGCCTCTACAAAAATTAGTCTGTAGAGGCGGTTTAAACCGCCTCTACAAATATTAGTCTGTAGAGGCGGTTTAGACCGCCTCTACATATTAAAATGGAAAGACAATATATAGAGCCGGTTTCAACCGCCTCTACCAGTCAAATCAGAATAAAATATAATATTAATAATATATATAAGGAAAAAAATTACATTTCTCATCAAACAATAAAAAACATAATTAACACAAGTCTCAACAACAACAGAAAAGATGTATCATCAACAATATAAACATTAACACAAGTCTTAACAATAAATTAGCATTCCAATTTTCGATCAAAATATTTAAAACCCAATCTCATTCAATGTATATCCAATACCATATAGCAAAATACTAAATAACAAAAAGTGTAAATAGTTTTAAGAGTAATCAATATTCGAGTTTTCTACATTACAAAAAATTAAATTGTTCGACGGTTTCCTTCACTTGTAGGTTCATGACTTGCATTCGATGATTGATGATGATTAGGAGAAAATGCATCAATCGGATTGATATTGCCACCCGCACCCTATCCAACAATGTAAAATATATATGTCAATGATATGAAAATACAAAAATATTTAAGTATACTACTAATAATGACTTGTGATCAAATTAATATACCTGAGTATTTGATAGTAGTGACGTCCTTAAGTGATCCATTTCCCGTCGCATTTCCTCTCGCATTTCTCTAACAGCATCATCGAATAGTTTAAAAAGAGCAGATGTATAGTAGCACAATATTTTCTACGAAAAGTAATCAAGGTATGAAGTACTATAGTAAGATCGGATTACATGAAAGCAACATCAGATAAGTAACTAACGAACTAGCTGATGCATCTCTGGTAATATACATAGAAAAGAAGAAAAATAATTAGATGATATACCTTAGCTTGAGAATCTATAAGAAGTGGAACAACTGCTTCAGTTGCACCCAAGCGGCTCATGCTTAAGACCTTAAGTCAAGCCATTAAAGAGAATGTCAGTTTTTGACAAAATTATTTGTTACTTTTCGTCTTAAAATTATCTGTGCGTGCAAACCTTCACTTGCAGCTGAAGACATTTCACATAGTCGATTATCTCATCCAGTATTGATGCCTTGTCTGTCTGCTCGAGAAACCAAAAGAAATCCGGGAGGCATGCAAAGACGAGTCATCATTCACCAGAAATTTAAGGGCAAAAAATTATTAAATATGCAAATAACTGGACTTTTGCATTTAATATATTGCCTGAAGTTTTACTAGCAGTCCAGAAATATCACTAAACCTAAAATTGCCTCGTTTCTCCCTCATCTAAACAATAACTTGACTAGCCAAAACAACCTGGAAAATAGTTATTTATCAACTTACTAACCTTACAGCTTCCTTATCTAATCTTTTTCTTTTCTAATTTTTATTCGAGTCCTCAACCAAGAATTTGACACAAATGCCTACATAGTTGATGTCTAGTTGGCCGTTAATCATTGACTAAAAATCTGGGTTCCTAGAGAGCCTTCTCATCATTGAATTGACACTTGAAAAGGACTTAGATGAAGATGATGATGAGAGAATTTTATATATAGGAGATAACCAAACTAGAATTTAGGAAGATCAAAGAAAAAAATTGCAATTGGATCAACTACAATCCTTTCACTTTTCCCATCAACCACAACCTTAAATAGCAGCTAACTGAAATTCCCTTGAGATCAAAAATAGATTTAATATCTCTAGCTCATTGCAAGATCATACGGTAAAATAACAAATAGGAGACCAGAGCAAAAAATAATTATCTAAAACCAAAGCAGTACTAGAAATAAATTTGACACCTGATGTCCTTTGTTCGAACTACCATATCCAACTTCTATGCGCCTTTGTAACCTCTGCAAGTATTCTTCCTGCACGAGAAGTATATAAAACAAGACTTTTGGGGTAAACTTATTTGCATTTCCAAGATAGCCAAGCAACTCTCCTGAAATTAAACACCATACAAGAAATCCAAGAAAGAGATTAAGGACCAAAAGTATTAGTATTAATGTGCAGGCAACAAAATGATGATCTATTATAAAAATATGTGAAACAACATTAAATGCACAATCAAACCAACAATAAATCGAGTCGTACA
Source organism: Tillandsia leiboldiana (assembly GCA_029204045.2). NCBI lineage: Eukaryota > Viridiplantae > Streptophyta > Magnoliopsida > Poales > Bromeliaceae > Tillandsia > Tillandsia leiboldiana. The sequence goes on along the minus strand of CM055068.1, from coordinate 6,726,445 downwards.
TGCATACAACACACACCGCAACCACCCCACCCAGCCCCCCTTTCCTGCCCAAAAATAATAAATACAGTCATACATGCATACTTCCCACACAAACGCGCACGCACACACATAGAGTTCGATTGCATAGAAAGGGCATATAATCGCAAGCAAGAGAAGAGGGAAAGCCTTTCTATGTTTAAAAATGTTATATTACCTGATAAGGTGTCAGATCAAATGATAGGCGAGCATCACTTTCTCTTCTCTGGGCACAAACACATGAAAGACCTCTTCCAATCCATGCTGTTGATCCAGTGACAACCTCAGCTATATAAACCAGAACCAAGTAATTATTAGCTTCCTCTTAAAATTCAAAAGAATTTACTTGAATAACACTCATCCAAAATCAAGAAGCAATACAGATAAATGTCAAGATAACACCTCACTACCAAGTATGACAATCAAGAAAGGAACTGCCTTTACTGCACAGTAGCTACCGTTAACATCAATAACAAATTAACAAAACATTAAAATAAGATTCAATCCATCTTAAGTCATGAATTAGCAATGTACTATTCGAAGTATATGACTGGTTTTCAATGACTGTAACAAAATCATACTGCTGATCAATAACAAGCATAAACAGCTTCTTCAAGTAAAGCATATACCAAATAAGTCAAAGCAAGTGGCTGGTTCCCTGCTTGCTGTTAGCAATTACAAAAACTTAATCAACAAAGACCATCAGAAGAAAAACAACATATTGCAAAATAAACTAAAAGGAAGAATGAGATCACCATGAACTTATTCAGCTGCTGTTGCCTTTGAAATTCAAGCTTTATTCAACAATCACTGTCTTCTAATTAACTATAATAGCACAAATTGACTACTTTAGAGAAAAATCTTTTACTTCGGAAACAGTTATTGACGAAAACAAAGCCCCATAAAGGAAGAGTTATTAACCAATTCAACTGCTACCGCCCACAAAACTCATGCTGCATTCGACCAAAGTAACTAGAAGGCCAAATCTTAATTGGAAAATTGCCATTCAAGATACTATAAAATGAAATCCTAGAATGGCACCCTAAAAAAACTCTGATTTTAAGAAAGAACTACAAAGGAAGAATTATTGACTGACTCAACAACTATTGCCTCAAAAAATTCAACCTTTATTCAACAACCATTGTCTTCTAATTAGACACATAAGCACAAAATGGACACTAAAAGGACAAACTTTTTGATTAGGAACAATTGGTAATTGAATGTAATAAAGAATGAATACCCTATAGTAGTTGTACCTCAAAAAACCCTAATTTAAGCAAGCAAGAACATAATATCGTTATTCAACTCTTATTGCCTTAAAAAATTCAAGCTGCATTCAACTATCATTATTTTCTAATTATCCAAAATAGAACAAGAGATTTACAACATGGGGAAAAAAAAAAAAAACCTTGTTACTTAGGATAAATTGCACGAATTGAAGGCAATAAACAATGAAATACCCTAAATTGAGTGCACCCTCAGCCTCAAAATTCATACTACATTGGACTATCATAATCTACTAATTACCTAAAATAGCACTAAATGACTACAAAATAGACAAAAACGCTCTTTTAATTGGAATAATTATTAATTTAAAATTGCAGCAAATAATTAAAACCCTAGAATGAGCTTACCCCACACCCTCAACAATCCAAACTGCGAAAAACAATCATCATCTTCTAATTATTGTTAATTTCGATAATTCATCACAATTGAAGTTAACAAACAATGAAAACCCAAAAAACGGATATAAAATTGAAGGTAATAACAACCTTATTCCATAATATTACTTCAAATTTCTCAAAATAGAACAAGATTAAGCACAAAATGGACAACAAAAACCTTTTAATTAGGATTATTGGCCCGATTGGATGTACCCCATAAAACCCTAATTTCGCGCACGCATAGAGGGGATCCAAAGGGGGGGAGCGAATTGGGAGGATCCGAAAGGGTGGGGGGGGGGGCGGCGCTGGCTGCGCACGGCGGAGGGGGCGGGGCGGGCGGCTGGAGCGGGGTGGGCTGCGGCAGCGGGGTGGGCTGTCGGGGGGGGGGGGGGGGGGG
>CM055068.1:6554025-6724323 GCA_029204045.2 Tillandsia leiboldiana | reverse complement strand
CACGCCGGTGATGCCGCTGACGGGAGAGGGGAGAGTGGGTGGGTGTGGAAGGAAATGGTTTTGGGGGGAAAAAAATAAAATTTTTTAGGTGAAATGAAAAAAGGGGGGAAAGAAAAAAGATATCAGAAATTTTTTTTTAACATGTAGAGGCGGTTGTGCCAAACCACCTCTAAAATGTCTCTATGGTAGAACATAGAGGCGGTTCCAACAACCGCCTCTACACAACCGCCTCTACATGCGCCTTTTCTTGTAGAGCCCCTGCTGAAAATCAAAGGCAAAGGTTCCACCTACTGCTGCTGAAAAAGGAAAAGCCCCAATGGAACCTAGTCCAACCAAAACCAAGCGAAAAAGCGTTGCAAGAAAAAGATGAAGTGCTCGGGGCATTTCAATTGAAGAACCACTTGCTAGCCAGCCTCCTCCACAAGATTTTATCAGCTCTGCAAGGATCAAGGATTTTGAGAAAAGGGAGTGCATTGGCGAAAGGCATGTCAATATCAAAGCACTGAAAGAACGATCTACACTCTTTGGGACTCTGTATGAACAGACTGGTCTTGGTCCCATCTGCAGTTTCCCTGAGTCCACTGGGTATTGTCTCCATTCTGTAAGAATGTTTTATCAAAATGCTTCAAGTCTAATTGATCAGGAGGACAGACGTCGGAAATTTCAAACATCAGTTAAAAATGTCAAGATCAAAGTCACACCTCAACTGATTGGAGAGGTGTTAGGGATGAAGGCCAGAGTTGATGGACCTCATTATCTGAAAAGTCAAATCTTCTCCACCAACTCCTGGAGAGCGGTAGTTGATGGAATTTGTCTTCCAGATACTCTGTCGACGGGAAATTCCGTCTTTTCAAAAGAGCTTCGACCGGAGTATCACTATGTGAACTTCATTGTTTGCTATAACATTCTTCCAAACATAAATACAAAGGTTCTTCGATGGGACAGAATGTTATTTCTTTATCTTCTTGGAAACCCCACAGTGGCAATGGGAGCAAATTTAAACATTCCTTACCTCATCTGGTCAAGGATGGCACGCTATGTGGAACATGCTCACCCTTCAGAGAGACTCCCCTATCCTATGATAATTATGCGCATCTTTCGGAAATTTAAAGTCGACACAAGTGCAAGCTCCTACATGCACAGTCTAGGTACAATCAATGAAACGACAATAGTGAAGTCTCTCTCCACGAAACAAGATGAGCCCCCATCACCTCCTCGCCGACGACGAGCACAACCACAAGCAACAACCTCTGCACAGCAAGCAACACCTCCAGTCAAACCAGCACAAGCAGCACAACAAGCACCTCCATCAACTTCCGATGATGATGCATCGGTTACCTCAATCTATAAAGAACAATAGCGTCTCTCCAACGAGCAAGAACGAATATCTAACGAGTTCGTTCAGATGAAAGAGGATCTTAGAGAGGTTAAGAAAGAGCAAGCTTCAATGAACAAGCGCATCAAGAAAATATTTCAGAAGCTAGGATGCATCAATTCTGACGACTCTGCATAATGTTTTATTCTAATCTTCTCTTTTGCAGGTTTTATGTTATTCCCTCTTAAGCTCTCTAACTTTTGAAACTGTTTTAACTCTTCCTTCTTCTATAATTTTGGCTATCTTTAGTGACAAAAAGGGGGAGAGAGTGAGGAGAACGTTAAACTTTTACTTTTAAACTTTGACTTTGAACAATGGTTTGTCAACTTTGAGAAACTTGAAAGGTAAGTATCACAACTTTTGGTTTTGTATTGTGATTGCATGCATGTCTCGAATAATTATTTGACTAACTATTTGGGCATGTAATATTACTAACAAGTTGTTTGATTACTAACAAAGTTATGACATTTTGAATTTTATTGCTTAGAAGATATGTCGTTGGTTGATTGTGATCTTATTACATATCTGAATTCGTGAATGTCATGGTGAGTATAAACTCTATCTCTGTTAGGTTTTGAATGTTAAATATTCTTGAGGTATCTAACGTTTTTTTTTGTCAAGAATGATTTCTTTTTGCAGATAGTGCAGATGTCTAAGTTTAGAGTCTGTTTTAGGAGTTTATCTCATGTATTTATTTTTGGATCTCCATTGTAAATTTTTGTTGTATGGTGATAGCAACAAAAATATCTTTTTGAATTTTCTTAAGTTGATTTGTGTTTTGTCACGAAACCGCCAAAGGGGGAGATTGTTAAGGAATTTGTTTTGGCGCATTTCGTGAAAGTATTGAGTCTTGAAGATTGAAGATGAAAAAGTTTGGATTATATAACTCAATCTCAAGAAAGAAGAATTCAAAAGGATCAGGTATGTTTAACTAATTATTTTTGGTGATCCGAATACTTCTTATAGTGTAGAAACACTTTGATGAATTTTTAATTGCATAAAAATCAAAAACTGGACATGGGACATGTTCAGGATCCGGATCAGACACAGCAATCCGGATCTCGAAGGGTGTTGTTTCATACGCAAATCCAATCCGGATCCAAACCATTTTTTATCCGGATCCCGAACATTGGTTTTTGCTGAAATGTATGAACGATCCGGATCAGGCTTTTCAATCCGGATCCCGAACCTTTGTTTTCTGGAAATTGTCGGTTTCGTTACGACAATCCGGATCGCCGTAAATCCGATCCGGATCGTCGTCCTGTAAAATTCCACAAAAAGTTAGTTTTTGATTCTTATCCTCTTCCAACGGTTTCTAACCTATAAATAGACCCTACGATTCATTTTCTAGGGTAATCCAAATACGGTCAAAAATAGGAAAATCCACATATAGAGAAGAAAGGAATTCAATAGATTTAATCCTATGTTTCTTCATCTATATTGATTGATTTGATTCTAGGGTTTCATACTCAGATTTTGAGTAGAATCAAATCAATGAATACTTAGATGGTATTTCCGATCTATTTCTAATCTAAGTATTCGGCGGATCATCACCACCCAAAAACAATGATTTCCCCAAAATCGGCGCGTGGACTCGCGTGGCCTTGTGGATTCAAGGTGCTACCGCTCTCGTGGATTCGGAGCGAGGTACGTTCGTGGATTCGAGACGTGCTACTGGGTGAAGACCGTGGATTCGGTCAGACGTCGTGGATTCGGCGTTGGACGCAGATCGTGGATTCGAGAAGCGTTGCGGAGTGAGCGGAGAAGATCAACTAGGAGCGTATGGAAAAAGGTTGAGTCGTCTGTGAGTACGATATATCACCTTTGTACGTGTTATAATTCTAGTGGATTTCACCGTGTTATCGGTCCCGTGGTTTTTTACTCCGGTTTGGAGTTTTCCACGTAAAAATCTTGCGTGTTATTATTTATTTCCGCATTGGGTTTTATTGCGCAACGATTTTTGAGTGTTTAAACGTTTACACCTATTCACCCCCCTCTAGGTATTTTTTTCCCTATTTAGATCCATATTATACATAACCCAACACTGTGGAATCATCAAACTCAACCTCAAACAACTCTCCCGCTCAAGGTATCCGCCACTACAGTGGCTTCGTCGGGGTGATACCAGATGCTCATCAATAATCCAACGGTAACTCCGCAGCCACTATGGAAGGCGTCACTATAACTCGCAATTCCATCTCCCATCACTGGCAATACTAAATTGGCGCTGGTATCAGTCTAGTCATTCATTCGTCAAGCTCTGCTGGCACTGTCCAATCCAAGAAGCTCCTAGCTTCCACAATCAGTGTCAGTCTCGGCAAATCCCGAAGAACATCCATTTTGGCTGGATTTCCACAGTCGCTCCTACGACTAGAATAATGTGGCCTAATAAGATATGCTCCTGTCACGCCCGGGGGTTTAAAATAAGCGAAAAACGTGTACATTTTTTTTTTATAAGTACACCCGGCGGGCACGTGCGCAGATCCGTCACACATACAAATTCACCCCGCAAACGGACGGAGTCCCCTTTGTATATGCACGGCGTCGCAAGCATAAAACGTACTTTAACCACACTAGCCAAGAAGTTAAGTTGAGGGAAAAATATCATCATGCGCAATAACCAAGCCGGCCACCTATATTTTGAAAGGATAAATCCACGGATTGTAAAACGGTGCCCACATGACACCTAAATTTTATTAAACATTTTCGCAATCTTTTTATTTGATTTGAAAAGAGTGGCCGAAACAACAACTAGTAGGGGAAACGTTCATCCACGATAAAACACAGTTCAAACCCAACATCCACAATAATGCATCACACGCACATAAGCTAACTAACCGAAATAATCAAATGTAAGTAAAAGAAAGGTCACCAGCCCCTAATCAGGGGCTAAAAACCTCGAGTCGCGGCCTCACCGTCATCCCGGATCCCACCCCTGACCGAACCTGTCACAGTGTGGGAAGTCAGTGACCAAAGAGTAAGAGGTAGATGTAGAACATATAAGATGCTAAAAGTACTAAAAGGAAAGCAAACCGATAAACCAGAGCATCCAAAACTTCCCCTCATTAATCCACAATACACCTAAAGCGGGTAACTCTCACGACTGCGACGACCGGTGACAGCTGAAGCGGGTTTACGGAAGTAGAGACGGATCGCCGATTTTGACTTAGAATAGTCGAACCGGGTAGAGAGATAAATGTATGGCTAAGGAGCCGATTATAACTTTGAAACGCAAGAAAAGCAAATAAAGACACGGCCGATGAGCCGATTTATACTCTAAATGCACAAATAAAACACGACCGAATAGGCCGATTTACACTTTATATTAATTTGGAGAAGGGGATATAAGGAAGAAGGTAGGGATAGAAGTATTACAATTAAGCCCACTCCTAAAAAAGCAGTAAATGCATATATGAAACGTTAAGTTAGCCTACTTCTAGATAAATGAAGAAGCTGGGGTGGTACCGAGCTTACGAGATTGCTTGACCCCTTTTTCTTCGATGGTTCGGGTATTTATATTCATCCCGAACCATATTATTAGGCGTCGATTTAAATTATCGGCATGATTTGAGGAGAATCGTCGTGATATCCTCAACGGCTTCCTTTTGAGTTGATTATCCTTAATAGGATAGCAGTCGTTTTTTATCTACGTTCATCCCCTCATTCGTTGCGCCAGAGCGTGATTCTCGGCGCTGAGCATTGCTTGCTGCTTCGGAGTCTGTTACGAGATTCGCACCTAAATTTTGCCTTCCTTCTTTTCAAAATCTTTTCTTCTGTAGCTTCGAGCAGCTGAGAATCAACCTTGACTCCGCTTCTTTCGTCGCTTGACTGAGGCGATTTAATGTCTGTCTTTGGCCGACAAACGGCCCAGAATGAGGCGATAATCTTCCTGTGGACCGCTTTACTTGTGGGCTGACTCTCTTACCAGCAGGTACTTTCCACCGATATTGTTCGTCGTGCCTCTTGTCTTTGCGCGACTGAGATTGGTCCGGATCGGGATGCGGACCCTTCTCCGGTTGAGGTCTTCGTTCGGTGGCGTGCGTGTTGTGCTATACTGCTACACACCTAAAACCAGTCTGAAACAAAGCATTGGTCTTTCCTTCTTTGGCTTGATCAATCGAAGGTTGATTTCGCCTCTGCCAGCTTCGTCGACTAATCGGGGCGGTCGAATGTCTGGTAGCAGCCGAAGCTAATCCTGGACGAGGCATTGGTCCTCTTTGTCGGTTGCTTCTCCTATTGGTTGATGCTCTTAGCCGATAGCCTATATCGCGTGCCGCATTCTTGTATGACGACATGGATCACACGTTGTTTTGTTCCGAGACCGAGACCGATCTCGATTGAAGCGCGGGTCCCTTTTTGCTGACTCAACCCCCATCGGCCGATATCTTTTGCTGATGGTACACGCCACATGTCACTCCCTCAAGTGGCGAAAATTCTGATCTCAATAATAGTATAGTAGCATATATATATATATATATATATATATATATATATATATATATATATATATATATATATATATATATATATATATATAAAGAGAGAGAGCGCTAAGCTCCTATACTATCTATAGCTAGCACGGTAGCTCTAGTAATATAGTATTATTTTCGATCTTAGAGTGTTCAAATCAATGATCCATATTGTTAAATATGATATAGAATTTATAAAGTTCATAGTAATAAAATTTTAATTTTTTTCGACATCGTCACTTAGTAAGTAAATCATGTCAAAATAAATAGTAAAAATTGTACAATCTTTAAAATTTGAGGCTGCTTTTGTATTTAAGATCAATAATGATGATCTTGATTTAAATAGTTTAAAATATTTTCTATCAAAATTTAAATAAATTTAGAATATTCTACACCATTAAACTACAAACTCACCATATTAGCTATTGAAAATTAATAATTTTGAAATTGTTTGATCATAAAGTAAACTTTGTGAAAAATATATAATTTTTTTTCTAAAATCTTTAAATATCTTAAATCAATTTTAACAGTGTTGATCGTTAATTTGAATACCATAAGATCGAAAACAAGACTATATGTAGAATCGACTCGCTTCGGAGAGCCTTCTTTTGGAAAGGCCAAAGCTCCGCGTCAGGGGGCAACTGCCTGGTTAGCTGGAAAACGGTCTGCAGAAACAAAAGGAACGAGGGATTAGGTGTCATGAACTTGGAGAGCATGAACACAGCCTTACTGGTGAAGTGGTGGTGGAGATTCCTCTCAGCAGAAGCGACCCCTTGGGGACCTCTCGTCAAGGGACTTTACTACCAACGCAGAAGACCACTGAACGAAGGGTCCTCGTTCAAACCCTACTCTCACTGGTGGAGGAGTGTGCTAGGCACGAGGGAACTCTTCAAGTGCGGCACGACCCACTCGGTGGGAGATGGAGATTTGACTGGCTTCTGGTCAGATATTTGGATAGGGAATTCGCCTCTTTCGACCCAGTTTCCAAGCAACTTCGACTTGGCTTGCAACAAAGATCTTCGTGTGAATGAATGTTTTGGACGGAACGGCTGGAACTGGGTGAAAATCCTGGAGGGCTTAGGGGATGGCCCCACAGGCCTCGAGGATGTAATCCGGGACTTGAAGGCGACCACATCTAACTTGTCCCTCACAAACAACAAAGATGAATTCCTCTGGCGCTGGACCAACTCTAGATTTTTCTCAGTTAAGTCTATGTACCGCTTCTTACAAGATAGCGGGGAAGTCGACGACCGATTCAACAAACTTTGGAGCATCAAACTGTCGCTGAAAGTTAAAATCTTTGTCTGGCTAGTACTTCGAAGGAGGGTCCTGACTAGGGACATCTTACAGAAAATGAACTGGATCGGGCCCAGCTGCTGCGCCATCTGCCTAGGCCCCGAGGAAACAGCAGATCATCTCTTCGTGCCCTACACCTACGCTAAAACGTTGCTGGAGGCCTTGCTGCCTAATAAATTGGAGATCCGAAACTGTCATTCCGTCGACAGGCTGTGGGAGGCGAGCTCTCACAAGAGGGGGGCCTGGGGCAGAAGGACCCTAACCACCATCTTGGTTGGAAAGAAACAGAAGGGTCTTCGAAACTAAGATTCGTAGCCTAGGTGTTATCCTCGCCGAAATCAGACTCTCCCGCTCGTATTGGTCTAGGTTCTGTGCCTAGGCATAATCGGACTATCCCCTATTTTTTTTTTTTTTTTTTTTTTTTTGCGCCCGGCTACTCCACTGCAGATACCGGCTGTCCTGTTGCTTAATTCATCTTCGCCTTGAATGAAGCGGCAGTATGCTGCCTTTCTCTCAAAAAAAAAAAAAAAAAAAAAAAAAAAAAAAAAAAAAAAAAAAAAAAAAAAACTATTTGTAGAATCCTAACCATAATTTTTCTTGACATTATTTTAAAATTGGACATTATTTATTGTGTATTATAATATTTTAAACATATAAGTAATAAAGTGCACGTATCCCTTATATTTCTGCGCGCGGGCATGTATGAATAAGGTTGTTGACTATTCAAAATTTTATAAATAAATTTTACCTATATGCAAATTAACCACAGATATAATGATCCATCGGAATTACCCAACCTCTGTTTCTTAATTTAGTCTATATATATCCAACGGAATAGGCCCAAATTCTAATACACCCAAGAATTCTATTTATTTTTAAATACTAATTAATGAGAGCCGTTAAATCGAAACGGCGAAAAATAGATCAAAGAATAAAAATAATGTAAGAAAAGAAAAGAAAGAGCACACCAAGTTTTACGTGGTTCGGCCACCGGCCTACATCCACGGGCGAAGACGGAGCAAAGACTTTTATTAAAGCCAAAAGAAGAATACAAAGATTATATCTCTCAAGAAAACCGAAACTCCAAATAGATCCGAAATATCAAAAATTTGCATCCACCCTAACGATTCCTAAGAATCCAATCGTATGGACGCCCTCACCTTAGAGCTTCAATTTCTTAATTAATTGCCGGCTTCATTAGCAACATATGGCTCCTCTAATACGGCCTCTCTCCTCTTGGATTGCTAAATTAATTAGAGCATATCCTCTAATTAAAATTCCGGCTTCATTGATATGGCCGTATGTACCAACACCAACAACACGTATCTTCCTTGATTGACCTAAATTAATTAGCGCTTCGGCTAATTAAAAGTTACGGCGTCATTAAAGTGGCCGGGTATGCTATATATAATATATGCCTCCAAACTAGAATCTAATTAGGATTTGTAATTTAATTAAACTCCTAATTAAATTCTAGTTTTACCCAACAATCTAAATCTCATATTATCCTAATTAGATTAGGATTTAACTTAATTTAGATAAATACAAATCTAAACCAAATAATAACAATCTCCACCTTGGTTTGATTTGTAGTCTTTAGCCGCTGTGTTGAGGTTGCCACAAAACTCCACCTTGACTTGAATTTCACCTTAATGCTCCTTAATGCTCCGTGCTCCGTCTTCTCCAAACGCCCCATAGGGCCTCAAATGCTGCTAGTTGCCACCAAGTCCAAACAATGTTTGAACTTGGCAATTGTAAGAGACTTAATAAGTATGTCCGCCGGATTGTCCTCGGTACCAATTTTCTTAACAGTCACTGTGCGCTTTCCGATCACATCCCGAACAAAGTGAAACTTTACATCGATGTGCTTCGTCCTATCATGAAACATTTGATCTTTAGACAAATGAATAGCACTCTGACTATCTGAATAAACAATCGTCGGCTCCCAACAAGAAGTAAGCTCTCCATATAAGCCTCTTAACCACATAGCTTCCTTCACACCCTCTGTCATAGCAATATATTCCGCCTCGGTCGTGGACAAGGCGACAATGGGTTGTAATGAAGCTTTCCAACTAACTGCACATCCTCCAATAGAGAAAATATACCCTGAAAGTGATCTCCTCCTATCCAAATCACATGCGAAATCCGAATCAACATATCCAACCACACCATCCTTACACCTCCCAAACTCCAAACAAGTGCTAGTGGTACCTCGTAAGTATCTCAGAATCCACTTAACAGCTTGCCAATGAGCCTTACCAGGATTGGTCATATATCTGCTAACCATGCTCACTGCGTAAGAGATGTCCGGTCGTGTGCAAACCATGGCATACATAATGCTCCCGACAGCACTAGAATATGGAACATGTGACATGTACTCCCTATCATCATCGGACTGTGGTGATAACTCGGTCGAAAGTTTGAAATGCGCCGCAAAAGGAGTGCCCACCGGTTTTGCGTCTGCCATACCGAAACGCTTTAGAATTTTCTCTATATATTTTTCTTGTGATAAATGCAGAAGTCTTGAATTCTTGTCTCTTTTAATTTCCATACCAAAAATTTTCTTAGCAGCACACAGATCTTTCATCTCAAACTCACCCTTTAATGAAGCCTTCAACTTATTAATCTCAACTATGTCGTCAGAAGCAATCAACATATCATCGATATAGAGCAACAAATATATGAAAGATCCCTGATCAAGCTTCCTAAAATATACGCAACTGTCACGCTTGCTTCTTGAATATCCGTGACCCGTCATAAAGGAGTCAAACCGTTTGTACCATTGTCGAGGAGACTGCTTCAAGCCATAAAGCGATTTTCTTAACAGGCAAACATGGTCCTCATTCCCTTCAATAATGAATTCCTCTGGCTGCTTCATATAAATTTGCTCCTCAAGTTCTCCATGTAGAAAAGCTGTCTTAACATCAAGCTGCTCAAGATACAAATCATGCATGGCTACTAATGATAGAAGAACACGAATAGAAGTATGCTTCACAACGGGTGAGAAAATATCATTAAAATCAACACCTTCTACCTGACTGTAGCCCTTAGCAACTAAACGAGCTTTATACCTTGTATCTTCCACGCCAGGGATTCCTTCCTTTTTCTTGAAGACCCACTTGCATCCAACAATTTTCTTACCTGTAGGCGGTTTTACCAACTCCCATGTGTGATTCTTATGAAGAGACTCCATCTCTTCATTCATTGCTACCAACCACTCTGCAGAACTGGCACTAGAAATAGCTTGATTATATGTGGAAGGTTCTCCTTCTTCTTCTGTATCTTGTGCCACTGAAAGAGCATAGGCAACCATATCTTCATAACCATATCTCTGCGGTGGTTTTATCTGTCTCCTCGCTCTACTTGTAGCAATGCTCTGCCTCTCAACTTGTGGGGTTTCAGTAACTGAGGTGTCTGGCAACTGAACTTCCTTTGACTGAGAAGAATTCTGTGACTGAACTATACCATCGGTCTCTACCTCCACCTGCTTGCTAGCACTCGGGGTCTCATCAGAAGAATTTCGGTTAGGATATAGCATAATAGACTCATCAAACGTGACATCCCTACTAATAATTAATTTAGACGATTCGGGACACCACAATCTATATCCCTTAACCCCCGTCGCATAACCAATAAAGATACACTTTTTAGCCCTAGGTTCTAACTTACCTTCATTTACATGAAAATATGCAGGACAACCAAATATGCGCATATTAGAATAATCAGAAGGGCTACCAGACCATACCTCCTCAGGAGTTTTGCAATCAAGTGCCGAATGTGGAGAACGATTTACAAGATAGCATGCCGTAGAGATCGCATCTGCCCAGAAACTCTTCGCTAAGCCAGCATTAGAGAGCATGCAACGTGCTCTTTCTAAAAGAGTTCTATTCATCCGTTCGGCCACCCCATTCTGCTGTGGAGTATGCCTAACGGTTTTGTGTCGAACGATCTCTTCATTCTTGCAGAATTGTTCAAACTCTGATGAACAGAATTCTAAACCATTATCAGTCCTTAATCTTTTGATTTTCTTTTCAGTTTGCTTCTCGATCATAACCTTCCACTGCTTAAAATAACTGAACACCACACCCTTACTTTTCAGAAAGAATACCCACACCTTACGAGAATAGTCATCAATAAAAGTCAACATATATTTAGCACCACCATGAGTAGGAGTACGAGATGGTCCCCAAAGATCAGAATGAATATAATCTAGAGTACCTTTTGTTCGATGAACTGCGGCCTTAAAGCTGACTCTCTTTTGTTTGCCAATAACACAATACTCGCAGAAATCCAACTTTTCTACACTCTGATTACCAAGTAAACCTCTCTTGTTCAACTTCATCATACCATACTCGCTCATATGGCCCAGTCGCATATGCCATAATTTGGTGCTATCTGAATCTGACATAGAGCAAGAAGTCACCGCTGCTGAACCTGTCACAGCGGAACCCTGTAGAACATATAACATGTCGGTCAACTTGGCCTTCATCACTACAAGATTCCCTTTAGCGACCTTCATTAATCCATCAACCGAAGAATACTTAAAACCTTTAGCATCAAGTGTACCTAATGAAATCAGATTTTTTCTCATATCCGGAACATGCCGAACCTCAGATATAGTCCTCACTACTCCATCGTACATCCGTACCTGAACAGTGCCAATACCAATAACTGTACACTTAGAGTGATTTCCCATCAATACATCTCCACCATCAATAGGCTTGTACGTCGAGAACCAATCTCTATGTGAACAGATATGGAAGGAACATGCGGAGTCCATAAGCCACTCATCCTGCCTGCGTGTCTTATCCGTAACTGTGAAGACAATATCGCCGCCATCTGATTCTCCTGCTGCAACACTTGCTTCTGGTTTAGCATTGGTGTTTTTCTGATCTTGATTCTTATCACCGTTATTCTTCTGCTGCTCTTTATTTTTCAACTTGAAACAATCAGCTTTTATGTGACCCTTCTTCTTGCAATAGCCGCAAATCAAATTCCTGTGTTTTGACTTTGATCTCGATGTACCTCTATTACCGGAACCCCTTTCCCGAGACCTCCCTCTAGCAACTAAACCTTCTCCTGAAACTCCACCTGTCTCATTACTTCTCTGCATATCAATCCTCTCCTTTGATAATAAAGAAGATTTGACATCATCGAGACATAGAGTATCTCGACCGAATAAGAAGGTTTCGCGAAAATTCTTATAAGAGAGTGGTAGAGAACGTAATAATAAAAGGGCTTCATCTTCCTCATCGATCTTAACATCTATCGAGCGAAGATCCATAATAATAGAATTAAATTTATCTAAATGTGATTTAATAGAGGTACCTTCCGCCATGCGCAACATAAAGAGACGTTGCTTCAAATATAACTTGTTGGTGAGAGACTTCGTCATGTAGAGAGATTCCAATTTAAGCCAAAGCCCTGCAGCGGTCTTTTCATCCAAGACCTCTCGCAATACCTCATCGGATAAACATAATTGTATTGCCGTAAGAGCTTTGTCATCAATCTCCTCCTTCTGCTCCGCCGTTAACGAATCGGACATCTTTTCTTTTCCCAACAGTGCCTTTTTCAATCCTTGCTGCGTTAGTATAGCACGCATCTTGATTTGCCATAATGCAAAACTGTTGGTCCTGTCAAATTTCTGGATCTCGAACTTCGTCGTCATAATTCTTAATCCTCAAGGGAATAGAAGGCTCCGATACCAGTTTGTTAAATCGAAATGGCGAAAAATAGATCCAAGAATAAAAATAATGTAAGAAAAGAAAAGAAAGAGCACACCAAGTTTTACGTGGTTCGGCCACCGGCCTACCTCCACTGGCGAAGACGAAGCAAAGACTTTTATTAAAGCCAAAAGAAGAATACAAAGATTATATCTCTCAAGAAAACCGAAACTCCAAATAGATCCGAAATATCAAAAATTTGCATCCACCCTAACGATTCCTAAGAATCCAATCGTATGGACGCCCTCACCTTAGAGCTTCAATTTCTTAATTAATTGCCGGCTTCATTAGCAACATATGGCTCCTCCAATACGGCCTCTCTCCTCTTGGATTGCTAAATTAATTAGAGCATATCCTCTAATTAAAATTCCGGCTTCATTGATATGGTCGTATGTACCAACACCAACAACACGTATCTTCTTTGATTGACCTAAATTAATTAGCGCTTCGGCTAATTAAAAGTTGCGGCGTCATTAAAGTGGCCGGGTATGCTATATACAATATATGCCTCCAAACTAGAATCTAATTAGGATTTGTAATTTAATTAAACTCCTAATTAAATTCTAGTTTTACCCAACAATCTAAATCTCATATTATCCTAATTAGATTAGGATTTAACTTAATTTAGATAAATACAAATCTAAACCAAATAATAACAAGAGCAAATATAATTTAAAAAATCTTATTCATAACTGGGATTTGCTTCCATTCAAGATATCTATAAATTTAACCAAATCCTATTCAAATTTGAAATGTATAACATGAAACGAGAAAAAAAAAAAAAAAAAAAAAAAAAAAAAAAAAATTTTGACTGCTATGAGGTTGCTCTTGCACGCGTTAGTAAGGAGACCCACGACAAGCACGCATTCTACAGGTAAGAATATTTGTCTTGTTATGACTCCATTAAAGAATCAGTTATTTTATTGAGGTAGAAACTTAGCGAATTTATATTATAAATTATTTTGATTCGGTTAATTAATTTTTAAAATTTTAACTTTACTATCTAATTTTTTTAATATTTTAATTTGTTTGATTTGAATTAATCAACCATATTTTTATTTTAAAATTTAAACATGTTGCTAGTTTTTACATATTTAATGAGTATATGTACTATTTAATTTTGAAGTCAAAATGTCAAATAAATTAAAAAAGTGAATAGTAAAATTAGATTGGTTAAAACGTCAGCTAGTATATTCGAAGTAGTCCATACCTTAGGCATGTTTCATGCGTTTTTACTTTTATTAATTGCTTTTTGTATGTAGGGGTTGCAGTGTTGTTTGGTTCAATTGGATTCGAGTAGTACTCTATATAAGGAGAAACAGAAACGTTATACCAAAGCATAGAGAAGTGCAATAATGGACCCTGCAGGGTACAAAACCATATACTTAGATTGTATCCGAAACCATGCGGCGAACTTCGGCCTCGTCCACTACGACGGCTGCTGCGAGTACATTGAGGACAGGCATCGGCCGGGCAGCAACCTCTGCGAGGCGTGTGGCTGCCACCGCAGCTTCCACCGGCCAGTGCTGATCCAAACCAGCGGAAGGAACAATAACAACAATGCAACTGGCGGTGGCGGTGGCGGCAGTGGCAGAAAGGGTTGTGCGGCTGACCGAGGTGGAAAGAGTGCTGCATCAGGGCACAGTGACGGTAGAAAGCCCCCGACAGTCGGCGGTGGTGACGGTAGAAAGCCCCCGACAGTCGGCGGTGGTGGCAGCGGCGGCAATGGCAGAAAGGGTCGTGCTGTGGCTCGCGGTGGCGCTGCGGAAGAAAGTGACCAAAACTTTTCTTATGCCTAGTTTGATAATGTAGTGACTAAAAATAATATTTTTATATTATATAAGATTAAAATTTAAAATTTTAAAAATTCTGTCAATTTTTTTTTCTCAAATATTTAAAATTACGTGGTTATAATAGGTGTCAGAGAAGTATGTAATTATATATTTCTTCCGTGACGATTATAGCTGTAATTTTATAATATAAAAAAATTATAAATAATAATAAATTTTTTAAAATTTTTTATAATATTAAAAAAAAAATTTAGCCATCTCTTTAATAAACTAGATTTTAGGAGATGAGACTAGCGAGCAACAATTAATCTTTAGATAGAAGAGTGAATGCCTTATCTGGTTCATTTGCTTTTTAAGTTTTGTTAGGACAATGAAAACGTACCCCTCATCTTCTTCTTAATTAATTATTTTTTATGTTTGCACCATTGTTGCTTCGTGTCCTGTTGTCATATGTTCTCTCAATTAAAAGTAGAAGTTATTGTTTTCGTGGGTAATATCGAAGATATTATTTTTTTCTTAGGCACTGTTCAGTTTTAGGTTCGTAATATTATAAAAATATTGCATATTTTAATGAACGCTGTTTTTTATTTTTTTTTCTTTTTTTTTTTTTAAAGAAAGATTTCGGTCATCTGATATAAATAAATTATTTTGAAAAAATATAAATATTTTGATATTTTTGAGATTTTTCGAGATTCGCTTAAGATTATCGAAATTAGTTATCAGATAGGAAATGATCAAGAGATTCAATTTTATCAGAAAAATCAAATTTTGATTAGAATTATAGAGGCTATAAATACCGCACAAACGACTAGAGAAAAGGACCTACCTTCTTCCACAAAAATAATATATTAATAGTTTAGTTTTAGCCGAAGGTAATAGTAATTTCAGTATTTCTAGCAATAGCAGTTTCGATAGTACATCATCTGCCATTTGGAGATTTAGGCTGAAATTTCAGATCCACGGAATTCCTCAGCTCCAAATAGAAGATCAACTGGACCACATTCATCTAGGATCGGTCCGTCTCAAGTGGTTAAACGTGTCTTTGCATTGGTCAAGTCTTAGTAGAGAATTCAAACCGATTCAATAGGCTGAAATTTTAGGTCCAAGAAGTTCCTCAGTTACAAATAGAAGATCAACTGGACGACATTCATCTAGGTTCGGTCCGTCTCAAAAGTAGCGTGTCTTCGTAGTGGTCAAGTCTGAGTATAGAATCCAAATTGTATCTCCCACATCCCGAGCCCACAGCGGAAGCCTTCAGGCACGCAATAGATCCGCCCGTGTGTGAGGACGCATCCCATGCACGCGAAGCGTCTAAAATTATCCTACAAAAGAACTATAATCTACGACTAAACATATATCAGAGCGAAAATAAAAATTATACTAACATTGTACAAAAAATACATACATATCCACCATTCAAAAAAAAAAAAATACAAATAAATGATCCTAGTCTGGCCAGTCCTGATGTACAGTGCTAAAAACTAAACTATCAATATGGTGAACTATCTCTATCAAAATATGTTGGGTAAGGACTGCTATCTACAGTGCAATTTTCTTATCTCGGTCCGAAACTGGCTCAAAAAGCCCTAAAAAGTAGACGACAAGCGGGCATAAGAACTACAAAACAGTAGTTTTTAGTGGGTACAGTCGGTGATAATCACGGTCTACCCACTAGATCTACCAGAGATAAGATTGTGAAACTACGAAATAAACAAGTAACAGAGTATAATCAAAAATAAAATATAATATAATACTATGCTATCATGCCTCTACATAAAAACCCAAAATATCTCTACCTATATCCGAGCATAACGAAAACCTAACACTATCTGTCCCAACGTTACACCAGACTCAATTCTAAACTGGCCATCTCAACAGCTCGGTCAAGCCTGTGCCGCCTATAAATAGGCCACTGTCAATCTCTCCCTACTGTCCGGATTGCACCCCAAGCGGTGGCCCGTCAATAATAAACACCAGCCCACCTCCTAACTCCCTCTATCCGGCCCCTTGGCCGAATCAGTACCACGTAAAGCTCACAGTGTCATGCAGGCTATGATCAAATAGTGATCCCACGGATCAACAATGACACAGATACACGCACTAAAGTCAACTCACGAGTCCCCAACACTAAAGTACCACTTGTCTCGAAATTCGTGCCCCTGGCACATACAACCACGCGCACTGGCCCACGGCTCACGAAATCTCAAGATAATGCAACCTCTATGTCAGCATGACGTGGCATAAATATCACTATCTAAGAACTACCCATCTCTAATACTCTTGACAATACAAACAAACGATCAACTCAGACCGACAATATAGTTCCCCTGACAATCAGGCTAATACAATCTTCTACAAAAATAACATCTACTCCAAAAGTCCACACAAAACACCCTAAATCACTAACATGAATCCCTAATAATAGATAAACCCAAACATACAATAATAAAGCTTACCTCAAAATCAGCGCACCCAAAAAACCCCCAAGCTATCTAGTAATAAAATAATAATATTCTAGTCCTCTGATCTCAAACAATCCAAGTATAGATAAATCATGCAATTTCTACAACTAAAAGTAATAATAAAGCAGGTAAAATTAAAATTTACATCTAACATGCATACATAATCAGTAATCCGTCATTCTCAGCAACACCGAACCTACCTAAAAAATAACTCTTGGCAGAACACTGTCAACAGAAAGATTGCTCGCTCGGCGATGATCTCCACGTACGAACGACACAACCTGAAAAGCCCGGCGGCACCCCGCACAGCAAAACGAAACAGAAAACTCGCTCCTAACAGTTAAAAAGGAACAGAGTTCAAAATCCAAAACTCTAACGGGCTAATTGTAAAACATCCCATAAACTGAACCGAAAAACACATCAAATAAATAATAAAATAAAGTAAATGTTAGGATTTGATTCAATTTGTAGTTGAATCCTAGTTGGATTATGATTACTATTTAAATCTTAAAGAGATAAGTTTGTTAAGATTTAAATATTAATTAGAGTAAAAATCTATTTAGACTAGGATTTGGATAGCTTTTGATGTAAGCTATAAATATAGCATATGTGCTATTATTTGTCGGTGGTGTTAAGGAAGATAGTTACACCCAAGATGGTGGTAATACCCATGGAGGTGGTGGGGGCTAGGATTTAGCCACACCCATATAGTGGTATCCACAGCATGGTGGTGTTAACGTGGTCACACCCATAGAGACGGTGGTGGTGATACCCATGGAGGTGGTGGGGGCTAGGATTTAGCCACACCCATATAGTGGTATCTACACCCATGGAGGTGGTGGGGGCTAGGATTTAGCCACACCCATAGTCTTCTAGGTTTATAGAAGACGAGAGAAGGGTGAGAGAGATTCAGGAGGAGGGCTCGGGTTGAAGCTACTCTATTGCAGAAGAGAAGTCTGTACAATCGGTGTAATTCTTTTCTTGGTTAATGAATCTTATTTCACCCGCATATTTCTGTTTTGGTTTTCATTTTTTTTTGTGGTTGTATTGGTTCCAGTTTTGTTGAGAGGACGGGTTTATGGTAAAAATCCGATTTGACGTTTTCGCTGCGGAATCCCAACTCTAGGCGGTACCAGAGCGGATTGCGGTATCGAAGCGGGTTGCGGATTCAGAGAATCTAGTACCGGGGCGAGTACCGGATT
This sequence comes from Tillandsia leiboldiana, assembly GCA_029204045.2. Classification (NCBI taxonomy): domain Eukaryota; kingdom Viridiplantae; phylum Streptophyta; class Magnoliopsida; order Poales; family Bromeliaceae; genus Tillandsia; species Tillandsia leiboldiana. The sequence continues at coordinate 6,706,006 of CM055068.1, read as the reverse complement.
TTTCCAACAATTGGTATCGGAGCTAAAGGTTGGCGATCCTCAGGAGATATCGACATCAGAGTACTGGATTACCGATCATCACAGGAGGCGATCACAATTTGATCTCGCTAGGCGTGTTGGACTCGAAGGTATGAAATTTTTTGGCTTCAGATGGAGCTAGAGAGTCCAAAAGCGAGATCGGAAATGCAGTCGCTCAAGGTGGAGCGGAGGAGAGCTCGATGTAGCGATTGAAGACTACAAATCAAATCAAGGTGGAGATTGTTAGAATTTGATTAAATTTGTAGTTGAATCCTAGTTGGATTATGATTACTATTTAAATCTTAAAGAGATAAGTTTGTTAAGATTTAAATATTAATTAGAGTAAAAATCTATTTAGACTAGGATTTGGATAGCTTTTGATGTAAGCTATAAATATAGCATATGTGCTATTATTTGTCGGTGGTGTTAAGGAAGATAGTTACACCCAAGATGGTGGTAATACCCATGGAGGTGGTGGGGGCTAGGATTTAGCCACACCTATATAGTGGTATCCACAGCATGGTGGTGTTAACGTGGTCACACCCATAGAGACGGTGGTGGTGATACCCATGGAGGTGGTGGGGGCTAGGATTTAGCCACACCCATATAGTGGTATCTACACCCATGGAGGTGGTGGGGGCTAGGATTTAGCCACACCCATAGTCTTCTAGGTTTATAGAAGACGAGAGAAGGGTGAGAGAGATTCAGGAGGAGGGCTCGGGTTGAAGCTACTCTATTGCAGAAGAGAAGTCTGTACAATCGGTGTAATTCTTTTCTTGGTTAATGAATCTTATTTCACCCGCATATTTCTGTTTTGGTTTTCGTTTTTTTTTGTGGTTGTATTGGTTCCAGTTTTGTTGAGAGGACGGGTTTATGGTAAAAATCCGATTTGACGTTTCCGCTGCGGAATCCCAACTCTAGGCGGTACCAGAGCGGATTGCGGTATCGAAGCGGGTTGCGGATTCATAGAATCTGGTACCGGGGCGAGTACCAGATTTTTCCAACAGTAAACCTACCCCAAACACAACGTGTTGTCGAAACTCGCGCGCGCGTCCGTTCGACTCCCCGGATAGATCCGTGTGTGTTCCACGATACTTTCCATGCGCTCACGACCTTCCTCTCCCTCCATCGCACTCTGTTTCTCTCTATAAAACCCACCGTGGTGAGCAGAGGAGAAAAAAAGAAGAAAGAGAGGAGGTTTCCACAGGTTTATAGCCAAAAATGCAGGATTCGGGCGCCTGAAATCCTCTTTCGGGCACCCAAAACACCCAATTTGAGCTGCCTATCTCGGAGAAAAGGAGGCTCGGACATTTTGGGTCGCTATAATGAGTGCCTCGGGCGCCCGCTCATGCGCCTGCAGCAAGCCTGGGGTCGCCACGCGTCCCGCCAGCGCGTCAACACGCGCGTTGTGTTGCGTCGCGCACCCGCAACCAACCGGGCGGCGCCACGTGGCTCCCCCATGCCCGCACGCAAGTCACCCACGCCTGCACCGCGCGCTTCCCCGCACGCTCGCCACGGTCGCCGCGGCGCCTCACAGACCGCTCCCACCTCTCTCTCTCTCCCCTCCCTCCCAAAAAAGTCTCCTAAAACACTCTCCGGACTCTGTTTTTTGCACCGATTTGTGCTAAAATGGTCTCGGCTCGATCATGCACTCCTTTAATGTGCCAAAAAAACCAACCATACTGCGACTTTGCAATTTGCAAAAATTTAGTATCTCACAGAATCGTTAAGTCGAAATTTCATATGCACAGAGTTCCTCAATTACAAATAGAAGATCAATCAAACCACATTCATCTAGGTTCTGCTCATCTCTAGTGGCCAAACGTAGCGCGTCTTCGTGGAAGTCAAGTCTTAGTAGGGAACCAAAACTGAATCGCTTACGTTGGCTTTAGCAGTTATAAATAGAAGATCAACCGGACCACATTCATTTAAGTTCAGTCGATCTCCAGTGGCCAAACATAGCATTTCTTCGTAGAGGTCAAGTTTCAACAGAGAATCCAAACTGAATCGTTTGGCCGAAATTTCAGGCCCATGGAGTCCTCTTTTAGAAATAGAAGATAAATCATACCACATTCTAGGTTCGGTCTGTCTCAAGTGGCCAAACGTAACGTGTCTTCGTGGAAGTCAAGTCTCAGCAGAGAATCCAAACTAAATTGCTTGCGCTGGCTTTAGCAGTTACAAATAGAAGATCAACTGGACCACATTCAACTAGGTTTGGTCCGTCTCAAGGAGCCAAACGTAGTGTGCCTTCGTAGAGGTCAAATCTCAGCGGGAACCCAAACCGAATCGATTACGTTGGCTTTAGGCCGAAATTCCAAGTCTACGGAGTTCCTTAGTTCCAAATAGTAGATCAACCGGACCATATTCGTCTAGGTTCGATCCGTCTCAAGTAACCGAACATAGCGTGTCTTCATAGTGGTCAAGTCCCAATGGAGAATTCGAGCGGAACCGCTTACATTCCCGCTCATCGTAATTTTTACTTTGATCAATAAAAATTTTAAGTTTTACGAATAATTTTATATTTGAAGTGACAAGTTTATTACTAATTTATAAGTCACTTTGATTGAAATTTTTCTAAAAATTTGTATACTCTTATTAATGCTATTAATGATTTCTATCGAGTATGAAAATAAAAATATTTTTTAATTCACGATAATTAAATAATAATTATGCAAATATTTTTAATAAAAAAATAATTAATTATTAAAATATTATAAATGATGAATTTAATGATCTCACAGTAAACAGTATTTGGATAAAATCTTTTCTTCTGTGATCAACACCCGATTTTTATTTGATGGGAAGTGTTTTGCCACATAAATTGATAGGCGAAAAGGGTTGGTCGACTTTAGACTGCATGCATATATATATATATATATATATATATATATATATATATAGAGAGAGAGAGAGAGAGAGAGAGAGAGAGAGAGAGTTAGCCTTCTATATTTTCGAAAGTACGGGGGTCTCCGTATTTATAGGTTGTTTCCGATGATTAGTCTAGAAATTAAATTTTATAATTTTTTAATTTTATTTGCGTAGTGAACGAGTAGCCTCAAAATGAACGGCTAAAAAAAAAAATCTAATAAAAAATAGTGATAAAAAACTCAAATTTTAAATCTGAATATTGATCTTACTCTTGATATTAAGTAGAATTGTCTATTAAAGTTTCACTTAATTTGATTTGTTCTACACCGTTGAATTTACAAATGTGCCACATCGACCGTTAAAATAATCATTTTTAAGACTCTTTGCTCGCTTGGTAAATGATGTCGAAAATTATGAAATTTAATTTTTAAATAGTTCTAATAATGTAGATCATGTCTAACAAAATCGATCGTCGAATCGAATGTCCCATCATTGAAAACAACTTACAAGCTTGGACGCTCCCGTATTTTTAAAATCACAAGAGACTTACTCATATATATATATATATATATATATATATATATATATATATATATATATATATATATATATATATATATATTAAAGCTTATATACTTTTAAAAGTACAAGCCAAATTATACTTGTGAATATTTTACTATTGAATCTGTATTGGGATCCGTATTATTGTAAAACCATTTAAGAAAAGAGAGAAAGAAAGCATGATTGTATAATCTCAATACAAATCTAATAATTAAAAATTTATAAATATAAATGTGTTTGTACTTTTGAAAGTATATAAGCTCTACTCCTATATATATACAAAACGATCAATAGCAAAATTATCTATATATTTGTGTATATCAATTCTTATATTCTTTTATTTCTTATATATTCATATTGTATGGAGTAGGAGAAACAAACTAATTTTTTTTTTAATAAGCATCACACATATGATGACTTATAAATTCAAAATCCAACGATCACAAAACAACCACCGAAACTAAGAGATTTATGAGCAGAAAAGATCAAAATTACTTTTATATATATATATATATATATATATATATATATATATATATATATATATATATATATATATTAGATAATTCAAAGTAAATAAATCAGTGAAATAAGAAGAACGGGTGCAGCTAAGTGGAATCAGATAAAGAACCGATGGAATTAATGAAAACAGAAGAACCGTTGCAGCCAAGTAAAATCAAAAGTCTTCTTTGTAGCAGCACAGCAAAAGACGATAAATGTCTTAATATATAGGCATTTACATGCAAAGAAAAAAGACATAAAATAACCTTTCGAAATTTGTAGGGACACAAAATTGTAGCGACTAAGGGACCTCAAAATCAAAGCGGCAAAGGGAGCCGAACCATTTTGTCGTAAAGAGGGTTAGCAATAGATGGAAACGAAGTGGCAGCAACAAAAATTTTCTAGGAGGGGAGAGGGAGCGGTGTCCAAAGAGAGAATGCTACGAAGATGATGCGAGATGCGGAACTGGCAGCTCAGATTCAAGATAGAAAATCGCTTCACTGATAGCAGCAACAACGAATCAAACCAATCCAACGATAAGAAGAGAAACTGACGGTTCAATAGAAAGAAAAGAATAAGAAATATGAACGACGGGTCTCACATCTATAAGACACGAAATAAAAAAAACTTGCCACACGGACTCCCAAAACAGGGATTAGTAAGAATTAAATAGAAGAGAATTTTAAATTGAACTGGTTCAAACCCAACCCTTCATAGCCTTTTTATAGACCTCTGACATTAATTACAAAATTATGAACTTCTTGATTGATGAACCTAACCCCTAAACTCTCTAAAGAGTATTTAACATTAGTTGATAGTTGTAAAGCTAGAAGAACCACAAAGAGCTACAAAAATATTTCAATATCCACCCAAATTCTACAGTAGATTGTGAAATAACTGAAATTATGAATCATTGGAAAGTACTGTGAGTCTAGTTTACAACGCATCAAACAATATGTAATTTGAATACTTTTAGAGAAAGTTGCAATCAAAAGATTAAACAGTGTGCAAATTGACTGGGTTAATGAGAAGAGAAATCTGTTCAATAGGAAAAATATATGAAAAGAAAACGGTTCAATAGAAGGGAATGAATGGAAAATCGACAGACGGATCTCACACAGAGCATAAGATAACCAGAGATTACCATGTGAATTCGCAAATATGAGGATTAATAAGATTATATAGAAGATATGGCTTACGTAACGTGGTGGTGAATTGTGTTGATTTTCTGATCCATTCTCTAATTAATGGTAAAAAATAATTGGAAGGCAAAGGGTGAACTATGTTGATCTACTAATCATATTGCTGTGAAACAATCAGTGATGTTTAGTTTATCGCGGATGAGTTTCAGATTGAAAAATAATTTTGAATGAATTAAAATTTAAGTAAAACCTTTTTTTTTTAACTGTTTATTTGTAGAGCTATAAAACTAAAGTTTTTTTTTTCTTTTGTTTGGCAAAAAATAAATAATTTTTTACATAATTGATTTTGACCTGTGCTATTTTGAAAATTTTGAGCTACGACTAAAGATAAAATTTGGGCCAATCAACAATAAAATAAATGTTTCTTATCTAAAACCACTATATATATATTTTTTTTATTTATTGAAAGTGTTTTGCCACTTAATTTAAAGACCATATGACAAAGGAGATCGATCGATTCTATGGTGTGAACATGTTTGAATTGCATTGATCTTGTAATCACGCTGAGATTACATTTCATCTCTATTTTATGGGATGTGTTTTGCCACGTAAATTATTTGTAAGACCATAAACATAACAATTTTCTAATCATATAATTAAACAATATCCTCCAAATATAAGAAAGATGAAAAGGACTTTGTTGACATCATCCACAGTCACAAAGTCCAACCAATCATTTAAAAGTCGGATCAAGTTGGCGGGTTCAAATGGTCTTATCGTAAACCAGCCTATAAAACGGTTCGATTTAATTCATTGGATCAGATAAAATAAAAAACCATCTTGACTCATTCGAATAAACCGTTCAAATACTGAATCGATGAACTGATCCGATTTAATCAAATCATTCAAATATTTTTTGATTAGGTAATATTAAAATTCAATAGCTTAAAATCAACTTAATTAATTTTATTTTTATTAACACAGTTAGTCTTATAAAAAGTAAGTTGAAAACTTATATTTACTTAATTTGATTTAAAAATTAATGTTTTACGATTAAATATAATGATACTAAAAAAATAATATAAATATATATTTTTTAAATAATAAAATTAAAAATAATAGATACATATTTATCACATCATGCTGACATCATTAGTTCATTAAGTGATTGATCCATTAGTTGAATCAGTAGCCTTTGACCCACTAATATTTAATTTTTAGATCACTGTTCAAACTGGTTTTTAAAACATTGAGCCAAACAAGAAGAAGTTGGATTTCAGGCTAACGGGCTCAAAGCCCACAATAAGCTTGGAACTCGTAAACTTAAGAGGTTAGACCCACTTTGGGCCAATAAATCGAAACAGGTCTGAGCCTGACCCGAGCCAGCTAAATTATTTTATAGGGTTCACGTCTCTGGTTTCTTAACTTAGTTCTTTAAACGGACACTGAAAAATCTTTATTAGTAGCTTAATTGATATATCTTTAGTTACCTTCAAGTATTGTTCGAAGATGTGGGGCTAATTTTGGGCTCTCTTTCTCTACATCCTCAAATGCTAGGACAATTCTATCACTCATCAGCAACGAATTGCATCTAAACTATTTGTATCGGACGGATCCAAATTCAACCAGCCGCTGATGAGCTGTCCCCTTGGGGGGCTAAACCCAACCGAAGCTCGCCGATGGGGTCAATAACACTTGTCATTAGGGGGAACTACGGTAATACATCAACCTAGGATTGTAACAAAATTGTAGATTGTATTTGAAAAAGAATAAAAAATTTTGTAAAAAAGATGTAGATCCTACACATCATCCACCCAAATATATATATATATATATATATATATATATATATATATATATATATATATATATATATATATATATATATATATATATAAAGAGAGAGAGAGAGAGAGAGAGTCAGTCCGGCTACTATACTATCGATAGTATCAAGCATTTGGTGCTATTAAATTTTTCACAGTTAGATCAACCATTTTGATCATTTCCAACCGTTAGATCATTCTATTTTTCTAACTACCCACTAAACTCTCGGGGGCCCACTGTCATCCTAACCACACATCTTCTAATTTAATGGTCAAAAACTTAATAGCACCAATGATTTGGTGCTATTAATAGCATAGTAGCCTAGGTCTATATATATATATATATATATATATATATATATATATATATATATATATAGTCCGACTATTATGTTTAGACAAGCACCAAGTAATTTGTGTTTGTAAGTTTTCTACCATTAGATCTACTCCTTCGACTAATTTCATCTCTTAGATCATTATATTTCACCAACCACTCACTTAACCCAAGAGGTCCACTATCATTCTAGCCACGCATCTTTTCATCCAAAAACTAAAAACATATAAGTACCAATGACTTGGCACTTTTAAAAATATATAAATTCAATTTTATATATATATATATATATATATATATATATATATATATATATATATATATATATATATATATATATTAGGATTATAGGATTATAGTGGGCATCTTGGATTAAGTGAGTGGTTGGTTGAATGGATTAATCTAAGAGATGAAATTAGTCAAAAGGGTAGATCTAACGGTAGAAAACTTACAAGCACCAATTGTTTGGTGCTTGTAGAAGCATAGTAACCATACTATATATATATATATATATATATATATATATATATATATATATATATATATATATATATATATATATATATATATATATATATATGGAAAATGCTATGTGTACACCCCTTTCGGGGTGTACATCATACACCCCACCCATCTAAGGGTGGGGGTGTGATGATGGGTCACTCGATGTGACCCGTAAAAAATATCGCCACCATTAAAATGGTGGAGGTGTACGATGTACACCCCTTCGGGGTGTACATGTAGCATTGCTCTATATATATATATATATATATATATATATATAGAGAGAGAGAGAGAGAGAGAGAGAGAGAGAGAGAGAGAGAGAGAGAGAGAGAGTGTGTGTGTGTGTGTGTGTGTGTGTGTGTCTCGCTACTATGCTATCAATTGCACAATGCACTTGGTGCTATCTACCAATTATTTTCTACCATTAGATTTACCCCTTCAATCATTTACACTCCTTAGATCATACTATTTCTCCAACCACCAACTAAATCCAATGGGCCTACTATCATTCTAACCACACATCTTCTTATCCAATGGTCAAAAACCTAATAGCACCAAGGACATGATATTATCGATAGCATATAGCCTAGTTGTTCATATATATATATGAACTAGGCTGCTATACTATTCATAACACCAAGTCATTTGTGCTATTAAGTTTTTAACTCTTGGATGAAAAAAATGTGCGGTTAGGATGATGGTGGTCCCCTACGGTTTAATGGGTAATTGGTTGAATAGTATGATCTAACGGGTGAAAATGATCGAACAGGTTGTTGATCTAACGGTGAAAAACTTGGTAGCACGAAATGCTTTGTGCTATAGATAGAATAGTAGCCGAATTATATATATATATATATATATATATATATATATATATATATATATATATATATATATATATATAGTCTGCCTATTATATCTGTAAAAGTACCAAGTAATTAGTGTTTGTAAATTTTTTACTGTTATATCTATTACTTAGATCATACTATTTTATCAACTACCTACTAAATCTAAAAGGCCACTATAATCCTAATCCTAATCACACATACTTTCATGTAAGAGCTAAAAACCTACAAGCACAAATGACTTAATACTTTTACAAGTATAGAAGCTCAATTATATATATATATATATATATATATATATATATATATATATATATATATATATATATATATATATATATATATATAGTAGCACTTGTGTGCTTTTAGAAACACAAAGCCCTCCATGCTCTCAAATTGTTTTTAATGTTGGGACATCCGAATGGACGATCGGCTCCGTTAGACTTGATTTAAAATATTTGAGTATCTAGAAACAAAATTTTCTGATTTTTCGATATCATTTACCTAATAATCGAAATGGCTCAAAATCAATGGCAGAAAATAAAAATCTCACAAAATATGATGATATAGTACTAAAATTTTAGATCAAAAATATTGATCTTATTTTATATAGTATAAAAAATTTTCTATAAAAATTTTATGTGATTTGAATATTTCTACACAGCTAAACTTGCAAACGGCTCATCACAATTATTAAAAATATTAATTTTAAGCCATTTTGATCACTAGGCTAAAGATATCAAAAATTAATGAAATTTAATTTCTAAATCTTTTAAATACTGTAGATCAAGTTTAACGGAGCCGATCATCCATTCAAAAGCTCCAACAATAAAATTAATTTAGGAGCACGAAACCTCCGCGCTTTTAAAGGCGCGCGCGCGCGCACACACACACACACACACATATATATATATATATATATATATATATATATATATATATATATATATATATATATATATATATATATATATATATATATATATATATATATATATATATATATATATATATAGCGTTTGGCTATTATACTCTTATGAGTAAAATCCTTTCGTACTTATAAATTTTTATCTCTTGGATAAAGAAATGTGCGGTTAGAATTATAATAGTTCCTAAGAATTATACTATTTCACCAACAACCTAGTAAATTCTAGGGAGACCACTATTATACTAACCGTATATTTTTTCATCCAAAAACGAAAAAGTTATGAGTACAAAAGGATTTATACTCATAAGAGTATAATAGCCGAATCTTATATATATATATATATATATATATATATATATATATATATATATATATATATATATATATATATATATATATATATATATATATATATATATATATGGGCTCATTTTCCAAAAGTTTCGAAGGTAAGCATTGAAGAGCATCTTTACAATGATATCCATGTAAGTTTGATATTTGTTTTCATATATATATATATATATATAAAATATTTTAAGAGCTTTTATATTTTATAAATACAATTAATTACGGTTCAATGCAAAGATACGTGTAAGTTGCATGTATATTTTATAAAGAGCAATGCTACATGTACATCCCGAAGGGGTGTATATCATACATCTCCACCATTTTAATGGTGGCGATATTTTTTACGGGTCACATCAAGTGACCCATCATCACACCCCCACCCTTAGATGGGTGGGGGTGTGAGATGTACACCCCTTACGGATGTACACATAGCATTTTCCTTTTATAAATTACAGTTCAATCCAACGTGGCGGCTCTATGTATCTTTTTTTTCTCAATCCAATTCTCCTCTCTCTCTCTCTCTCTCTCTCTCTCTCTCTCTCTCTCTCTCTTTCTTGTTTTTCACCAATCTCTATGTAACGTTCCGACCGACCCACAGTGAGAGCCTTCAGGACACACAACAGACTCGCTAAATATGCTAACATACAAGAAAACTATAAATCTATAATTAAATATATATCAGAATATAAGTAAACGCTAAACTATCATCTATTATTGTATTAATACATATAAAATTCACCTCCCAAAAACATATAAATACAAATAAAAAGCTATGATCTTGCCCGTCCCAAGGTATAATATAATCTATCCAAAACTATAAAACTGATGGTATACCTCTACAAACCAAAACAGTAAGAGATGTTATATACGGTGCGATCCCCTTATCTCGATTCGGAGCTGTCTTGAAAGGCCCTGAAAAGTAAACCAAAATAGAGTTTGAAAACTACAAAACAGTACTTTTAGTGGGTACGGTGGGCGACAATCACAGCATACCCATTAGGTCTACTAGAGATAAGACAGAAAAAAGCTATAAACAGCGAGTAACAAAGTATAATGAGGAAAACCCTGTACAACACTATATTATCATGCCTCACACCAAACCCACAACGTCACTAACCTAGTCTAGCAATCAACGAAAAAACCCAAAGGAAACGCAAGGTCTCACTCACCCAGACTCACACACCAAGCACGATACCAACCGACTCGATCAATGGTACACTGAACCCAATTATGAACTGACCAACTCAACAGTCCAGTCAAACATGCGTCACCTACTGCCCAGACTACACAGCCGCCAGTGCGCCCAGCAACAGATGGGCACATGTCAACTCTTCCTAATGTCCGGGCTACACGTTCGCTGGTACGCCCCTCAACAGTAGATGCCAGCCTACCTTCCTCTATTATCCGTGCCACACTACCGCTAGTGCGCTCGCCGACCGGTAGCCAACTCCTATCATCTCTTTCTCTATCTCTAGTCCCATATCGATAAATCTCAAAAAACATAAGTAACCTGTAGGCTATGATCAACATGATGATCCATCATATCACCAACAACTTGAAACCAGAAAACCTAGAACACAATTCAGAAGCCTTCAAGGCAAGAAGTATCAACAACTCGATCTCAATGCCCTAGGCACACTCACAACCACACACTGGCTCACAACCCACGAAACATCAAGACAAGGATTATCATCTATATCAATATGACGTAGTACAAATATTACTATCTTGTTACTACCCATTTTAACTAACTAACTACACAAAACAGAAAGTCAAACGGATCACCGCCCATTAACCCCTAGGTCAACAACATGAATTCCCTGACAATCAAATAAACCCAATTATGCTATAGTAATACCTACCCTGAAACCCGCACACTCAAACAATCCATATAAGTCCCCTAACAATAAAATAATAATATTCTAATCTCGACCCAAACAGTCCAAATACTATAAATATCAACCAATTATTCACACGCATATCTCTCTTACTATCAATCATCATAGAAACAGTCAAAATACCTACAACTAGCAAGTAGATATAAAAAGTAATCCGCCATTCTCGGCGACACGGAACCCACCTAGATCGTAAATTCTGGCGAAACACAGACGACGGAAAGACCACACGTACAATAGTGACCACCACACACGAACGACACCACTCCAAAAAACTCTATAGCACCCCGCCTCAACAGCGCAACACCGAAAATCTCAGTCCTAACAGTCAAGCACAAAAGAGTACAAAACTCAAATCCAAAAAGTAGGACTAACGAGCTAATCCTACAACAATAAAATTCTTCCTCGAGAAACCCAAACAAATTATATTAAAAGCAATGCCTACCCCAAAGTCGACACGCCTTAAAATCACTCGCGCGCGCATCCGTGCTAGACTTCTCGGATTGATCCACACGCTCCACGGCACTCCCCATGCGCTCTCTGTCGCCCTCTCCCTCTCCCTCTCCCTCGCTCTGTGCTTCTCTCTCTAAAACTCCACTAACGCAAGCAGAAGAAAGAAAAAGAAGAAAATAGAAGGACCTCGCGCGTTAAATAACCAAAAAGAGAATTCGGGAGCCCGGGATCCAACCATCCACGCGGGCCAAGCATAACAAAGCGGCCCGAAACTTTTGAGCCGTTACAATACAACTTTCGGGTGCCCGAAAGTGTGCCCGAAACAACGCGGTGTCGACACCCGTTTGCCTACTCCCTGACAACGCCAGCTGCGGCGTGTCACGTTGTGCCGACTAACGTTAGCGCACACATCCCATCGGCCACCCACCAACCGGGAATCCATAGTGCCGCACTCGGGTGCCCGGTACCATGCCTAAATTGTAGGAGCACCACCATGTGTCCCCTACGCGCCCTCACGTCAAGCCCGTCGCGTCGCACTGACCCCGCTTGCCCACACGCCCGCAGACAACGCCGCGACACCATGTGTTCGTCCACCTCTGCCACCGAGCCGCCTCGCGCCTCAGGTCGCCCTTTTCGGGCGACAACATGGTGGATTCGAGCGCCCGAATCCGGGCCCGAAAACTACAAATTCAACTGTCTACACCCGATTCTGTCATGCCCCGAGGTCGAAACTGTGACCCGGGATCGCCAACAGATCCGCCACCTATACAGAAAACCCCGCATAGGCGAAGCGTCCGACCTGCAAGAATAAATCTACAGCTAAACAGATATCAGAGCAGGAAAGTAAACTGCTGTAAAACTAAAATCCAACCACTGTACAACTGGAAATAAAATACAGTATCCACCTCCCACAAATAATAATAGTACAACATCCTCTGATACAACATCTAAAACCCAAACGGGGAGGTAACTAAAATAATAATACATCAGTGTACAGGCTCACAGTACAAATCAGATCCTCACAATACATCAATCTCTCAAAAGTAAAAATAAACAATCTAACTGACTGTATAATAAATCTCCAATAAGGAGGGGTACAGCTACTCTCCAAAGACATGTAGGGATCTAGATCGCAACTCCCTCGCCTCGATCAGAAGTAGCAACAACAGCTGAGGTAGGAACTGGAGAAGAAGCCTCTGCAAAACTGTCACCGACAGAAGGTGTGAGAACTACACCAACACGTAGTTCTCAGTGGGTACCGCCACCAAGCCCGACGGTCTGCCCACTAAGTCTACTGGAGGCAAAAGATAACGATGCAGTAAAAACTGAATAAGAAAAGTTGGAAATACACAACAGCTACCATGCCTCTATCTAAATGCTCAATCGGTGATACAGATGAAAAGATATGCAACCACTTGCACACGAGGTGCTCAATCAACCCAATCGAACTGACTGCCACATAGGGTCCAGTCAAGCCTACGCCCACCTACTACCACACATCCACAAGAGGACGGGATTTACGTAGGGCGTCCCACGCGGACGGCGTCGACAAGTCGCGATACTAAAGTAATGGGCCCACTCCGGACGGGGCAGTCGAAGGGCACGACCCCACCGAGGAAATGTATCCGCACATCTCTGTCGAGCTCAAAGTGGCTCCTGCAGGCTATAATCAAAATCCACTCTCACTCGTAGAACGGAAGGACTCAGGATCCTCAAACATCTCGCACAACGGTCGGAGTACTCTCAACGACTCAGCTAATAAGCTCTCACGAATCTCGAGACACTAGCGAACTCAACCAACTCGTGGCACTAAACGCACTGGCTGGAGATACTTCACAGCCGGGACCACCGTCGACCCAAACGGCTCCCAACGAAACATCCAACTCGCCACGCCAAACATATAGGCTGGAGATACTCCACAATCGGGATCGCCCCACAACTCAGGGCTAACAAAACTGGTCGGATGACACTCAACGACCCGGGACCACCGTCAACCCAAACGGTTCCCAACAACACTGACCGGAAGACACTCGACGGCCCGGAACCACCGTCTACCCAAACGGCTCCCAACAACACTAGCACTGGTCTAATCTCAGCTACCAGACTCCACTCAGCCCCCTGGCATGAGTGCAACATACGTCCCACAATGACCTGACCTCTCGGCCCACTACCCGGGCGAGAAAACTTTATGTCCAGAAAAGATGCAAAGTGTGGGATGTCTAAAGCATAAAAGAACCTAGCCCAAGTGAAGGTTCTCTACTAGTCTGGTTAACATGCAACATATGACAGGGTGTTAGGTCAAGTTCTAATAATAGTATAATGTAACTTAGCATAAAATAGGAAACATCATCTCGCACAAGCATGCTTTCTATCTCATCTAGCATAAAGTGAACATAACCATTTACAACATGCGAGATCTCAAATCCACCAAAACATGTACAATAAATTAAGTAAGCATTAATCCACATGATCTAGGCCATTTCTCATGCTTACATCTCAATCCTATAGATTGTACATTAAATTATGCATGCTATCAATCACAGAGGGTAACATTCCCTTAGATAAGCTTTCATTAACCATAATCATGGATATCCAATATTGCAAGTTTTCATAAGACATAATATGGATATTTATCTTGCAGTTCTTCATACCATTACCATTACTAAGCTTACCTCTCAATCAAATATTAGTACACTAAACATGCATGCATTCTATCAAATAGAATTAGAGAAGCGTCTACCGGTTCTGGAGACGAAGAAACCCACCTGAAGTGCGCATTGATCCAAGGTTCAAAGGGGCTGAAACTGAACGGGGATAATCCTCATATTCCCACGATTCCAACGAGCCTAAAAACACCAGAAAACTCCTCCTGTGCACAAAGATACAATCCAAACATCGCGGTAAGCAGAAAAATCCCCACGATCACAAATCTGCGGAAAGATCAGTCCGAAAGAATCCAAAATATCACCTGCGAGATGATCTTCAAAAATTCCAATAAAATTATGGTTGCGATCCTCGCGAAGCCTAGATGTCGATCGAGTCCTCACAAGTCGAAATCTGATAACCGAGCGTGGAGATAAAAATTCGACAAGCTTCGATGTCCATGAAAATCACCAGCAAGAAAGGGGGTTTAAAGATGTTCCAGAAACCCCAATAAAAACCCAAAACTAAAAGGAGCGGAAAACATGAAAAACAACGATCTACCTCTCGTGAGACCGATGCCACAAAAATCGACGAAAAACTCCCGCCCGTCAGTCCTGGGGAGCTCGCGGAAGAAGCGTCGACGAAAAAACTCGGTATCAAAGGCGCGTATAAGCTCGCGATGTCGAGAAGAACGCAGATGGCATGACTCCCAAAAATCCCCGGGATCACAAATATCGAAGAAGAATCGCAGACGACACTCCCTGTCGAAGATGGGCTCAGAAGCTCGGAGGAAAAGCCCAAAAATGAAGCCCACATGGGCTATTTATAGCCCAAGTCCACCAAAGGAGGGGATCCAGATTCGGGCGCCGGATTTGGGCGCCCGAATCCGGCCCCGGCCCGCTACTATGCGCGCCCGAAATCCCCCGGGCACGCCCCGTGGCTTGGTCCGCGCCCCGAGCACGTGCGCCCGCCAATCGCGGCGCACCGCGTGGCAGCGCGGTCCATGGCGAGGAGCACGCCCCGCGGTTCACGGCAGGGCAGCCGGGTCGCTGCGCCGGCCAACGGGCAGGCGACACGTGGCTGGCGCAGTCCACCGTGCGCCGCGCCGGGCGCGGAACGCGCGCTGTCGCGCGTGCGTTGACTGGCCACTCCCCGCGCGCCATGTGTCCACCTCGCTGCGCCCGCTAGTCTCGGTGCACGCCCAAGTTCCGTGGACCGGCCTGCCCGCGGCCGCGCCCGCTCCCGCGCCGCGCGCGCTCCGCCGCCTGCCCGCCGCCGCCGGTGCTGCCCTGGCCTGCCGAAACATTGCCTCGAAATCCATGTTTTGGCATCCGGACTCCGAAAAATACAAGTAAATAGTCCATTTTCATCATTTTCTCACGCTGAGTCCAAATTCGATATCTGTTTTGCCAAATTCTACTTCAAAATTTTGTCGAATGCATCCAGACAGGTATTCTTATTCCAAATTTCGCGCTGGGTCCGATCCTGAGATCCGATTTGCATGCAACGATCTCCAACACACATCATAGGCCTCCAGAAGCCACAATTCACTCAGCAAAACCACCGTGAAGATTCGGGTCATCACATATTCGGTTCCGTTTTTGTATCAATTTACGTTAAAACGGTCCCGACGCGGCCCAACCTTCTCCAACATGCTGACCGACCTATTATACTACAACCTTGCCATTTGTAAAAGTCCAGTATCTCACACTCACTTACATTCCTTTTTTGACGGAGAGGACAAAATTTATTTAAATTTTTTAAAATAATATATTTATTTAAGACTGGAATTTATTGCTACACAGCTATTAAATCTCATATCTCAAGACAATTTAGTAAGTCAAAATTTCTTCCTTAGAGAGTCCAATTTTTATTTTTAATCTATTAACTAAAAAAATCATAACATGCGCAAAAAGTTACAAAAAAAATTTCAATTTCTTTGTTGAATTATTAGTCATATTATAATCATTTTAGCAAATAAATTGTGATATATATAATACTAAAAATTTAAAAAAAAAAAAATTACTAAACCCAAAGATGAAAAATTTTATTTTTGTTGAATAATATTTTGAATTTTTTTTTTACTAAAAATTTAAAGGGTTAATTGTCTGAACAATAAAACGTGGCGGGGGCGGAGGAGGAGCCCATTTTTATCATTTTTCAATCCAATTCTCTTTTCTAGCTTTCATTTTTCATCAATCTCTCTCACATTTATTTGAGCAAAAGAAAAAAATATATATATATAGAAAAAGTTTTCAAAATTATTCATTTATTAAGGCGTGAGATCTATTGCTTAGACATTATATTTTATATCTCACGGTAATTTGATAAGGTAGCTGGAAATTTTCTTTCTTCAAACTATTAGTAGGTCGAATCTTTTTTAAAAAAAAAATCATTACCTAAAAAAATTCATAACAGGCACAAAAAATTACAGAAAAAAATTTTAATTTCTTTGGTGAATTATTAATTCTATTCTAATCATTTTAGCAAATAAACTGTAATATTTAATACTAAAAATTCAAAAAGATTGCTAAACTATAGAATGAAAAATTTTATTTCCATTGAATAATATTTTGGTTTATTATTTTTATTAAATGTTGGAAGCATAAAAAATCTCTGATACCAATTATTGAAATCGATATTCACACTGATACCGATTATATAACCCAGTATCTAAAATTCTAAAATAAAATAATATAAAAAAGAGACATTGGAGAATAACTAATAAGAAATATTCAATTAGAACTTTAACGATATTCTTGACCTTATGCGGCCATGCGCCATGTCTACTGTCGCTCTCATTCATCTAATTAACAAGTCTAGATAAATATAGTTATCAAATCATAACAGATCACAAATCTAGATAATTACAAATAAACTTTTAAATATAATTTAGATAAGCTCTATCTCTAACTAACTTTTAGATTAAATTTGGATTATTATTTCTAATATCCTCCCTTAATTCAAATTTTATTTTCGAATTACAAATTCCGTGAAACGCGTATTTTGATTTTGCAATCTCCGTTGCCGTCGTTGTTTTAGTATTCGAGTTGTACAGTATAATACCCGTCCAATCTTTGCCACCTGTAATTCTTACTATCCACATTATTCTTAAATACCAACATTTTTATCCAAAAATATGGATCCGATATTTTGGATTTACTGATTTCAATCTGCACGCTTTGTATCATACCAAAACTCCTTATTTTTAATTTTATAATTTCATGCGCTTTTTTTTTTTCTTCATTCACATTATGATATATGAATATTTATTCAATAACATTAGAAAATGAGTCAACTATCTTTTTGACTTGATGCGTAATTATTTTATTAACAGAAAATTCTTTACTTATATCATCATTGTGAATTTTCTCGTCGGTCTCGACCTCATCGTTTTGATCATTAGCATATTTTTCACAAATCTGATTTTCTTCAAAATTTTGATCAAATTTTTCTTTCCAAATTTCTTTGCAAATTAGGGCTTCTGTATCTTCATAATTGGGTTTAATTTCTTCTTCTTCTTGAATTTCATTCTCCTCTTGCAAATCTTCTTTTCTAATTTTTGCTAAGATTCTCCATGTTTCTCGTGTTGTTTTTGTAGTTGAAATTTTTTCAACCAACGACAGATCCACTGCTTGAAAAAATACAACATAATTTTTCTGTCTCTCTTTCTAAATTCTTCTTTATCAAATTCCTTTTCATAAGTTCTATTCTCTACCACATCCCACAAATCTTAGGATTCTAAAAAATATCGAATAATAATTTTTCATCGTTTAATGTTTGTTCCATCGAACTTTGGTAAACTAGGTTGAATAAACCAATCTAAATCCATAACGAAACTAGAAAAATCAAAACTGAGTTTCAAACTTGTACCTTTCTGTTCAGATGACGTCTTTATTTCATCGAGATCGTGCCGATTTTTTTTTTTGGCTTGCTTGTCTAGCCCGGCTGACTCTTTGGACAAGTCTTTTTTATCTTTTCACGGGCTCTCCTCGCACTCTTCTCGTCAAGCGTCATAACCATCTTCTCTCGTGTGTTGTGCGGAGGCCAACTTCTTCGAAGCAATTCTTTTGCTTCGGTTTCACCTGGACGTCACCTTCTTCAATCTACTACGAGTTTGCTTTGGTTTCACCTGGACGTCACTTTCTTCAATCTACTACGAGCCGCTTGATTTTAATGTAGCTATCTGGTACATTGATTCTATATTTTTTCCAAATCTGTTGTCGTCTGGCTTAGAATTCATTCGGTAGGTTTCGGCTCTGATACCAATTGTTGGAAGCGTAAAAAATCTCTGATACCAATTGTTGAAATCGATATTCACGCTGATACCGATTATGTAACCCAGTATCTAAAATTCTTAAATAAAATAATATGAAGAAGACACATTGAAGAATAACTAATAAGAAACATTCAATTACACCTTTAACGATATTCTTGAACTTATGCGGTCATGTCTACTGTGTCTAGGGGTGTCAACGAGCCGAACACGAGCGAGCTGGGGTCGGCTCGTGTTCGACTCGTTTAATAAACGAGCCGAACACGAGCTGGCTCGCGAACAACAAGTTTGATTTTCATTCCTATTATTAGGTGTACAACTGAGAAAAAATTAAAAAATTAAAATTTATAAAAAATTAATAGCTTAAAATCTAAATAGTAAAGTTTATATATATATATATATATATATATATATATATATATATATATATATATATATATATATATATATATATATATATATATATATATATATATATATATATATATATATATATATATATATTATCGAGCCGAACACGAGCGAGCTGACTCCCGCTCGTGTTCGGCTCGTTTATTAAACGAGCTGAAAAATTCGGCTCGTGTTCGGCTCGTTTACTAAACGAGCGATTCGATCTCGAACTTATTTCGAGCCGAACACGAGCTGGCTCGTGAACAGCGAGCTGGATTGCCACCCCTAACTATGGCCCTCATTCATCTAATTAACAAGCCTTATATATAGTTATCAAATCATAACAGATAACAAATCTAGATAATTACAAATAAAGTTTTAAATACAATTTGGATAAACTCTATCTCTAACTAACTTTTAGATTAAGTTTGGATTATTACTTCTAACACTAAAAACCTAAAGGGTTGTCTCTAAACCCTAGAATAAAAAATATTTTATTTTTTCAAGTTAATATTTTATTTATTTATTTTTTTTTTTTGTAAGTGTTATTATTTTTGAGTTAATGGGTTTAAAAAAATTACTTTGAATTTGGAAATAGTTGAAGGAAGGAAAGTTTTAATATCTTATCAAATTGCTTCGAGATGTGAAATATAATCCTTGCGTGGCAATAGATTTAGATCCAACAGTTTCAAATAAATAATTAGAAAAATCCTCCGACACAATTTTTGTCCTGACAGAGGTAGGGTGGGGTCTACCATATTTTTTTCAAGAGAAGTGCTAGGTGTACACTCCAAATGGGGTGTATATTCTACACCCACCCGATCTTGGGGTGGGTATTCATCCACTCGTCACATCATGTGACGAGTGAAATTCACCCACCCCTAGTATGGGGTGGGTGTAAGATGTACACCCCATTTAGGGTGTACATCTAGCATTTTCCTTTTTTCAATCCATAGTCTATTTTACGGTACCGTTTGAATTGAGGATAAGCCGGAATGAGTTATACCAGGTATAAGTATAAAATAAAGGATAAACCTGGTATAAAGTAAAAATATGTTTGGTTGGGAATGAGACTTAAACCTGGTATAAGTAAAATAGTGTTTGGATTAGGGTTGAAGAATAAGGAGGAATAGAGAGTTGACTTTTGTGGTAAAAGATTAAAATATTAAGTGGGAGTAAAAAATTTAATTTTTATAAAAATTTTAAGTGGGAGTAAAAATAAATGTTAATTTTAAAATGTTAAGTAGGAGTAAAAATTTTAATTTATAAATTTATATAAATTTTTAAAAAAATATAAAAATATTGTATAAATTTTAAAATTAATAATTTTTAAAAATAAAATAAAATTTTTAGATTTATTAAAATATAAAATTTTTAAAAAAAATTAAATTTATAAAATTTAAAATTTAAATATTTTTTATAATTTAAAAATTTTAATTAAAAAAAAAAAAAAAAAAAAAAAAAAAAAAAAAAACCTGAAGCATAAATAAAAAAAAAAAAAAAAAAAAAAAACGAAAAAAAAAAAAAAACGCCCCTTCCCAAGGCAACTGCCTTGGGAAGGGACGGGGAGAGAGAGGGAGTAGAGGGGAGTTTGGTTCAAGGGGTTTGGGATTTGGGGTGGGATATCCCAACCCCAAACCGGGATATTTCCATTTGGGAAGGATATCCCCAAACGGGGATATCCCAAAAGTGTTTGGGTATAAAGGGGGATATCCCCCTTTATACCCATTCCAAACACCCCCTAAGTGTTCAATATTATAAAATCAAAATTTTTATTCAATACATGCAATCTAAATTATATAAAAAAAGCTGTGCATTAAAAATTACACAATTTTAATTTTTATAATAAGATTTTAGAATTACAGTGTATAAAATTTATTTTTACATCCGATGCACGAAATATTTTTCCTCCACCACTTTATTATTTTCTTTTCAACTATAAAAAAATTATTGGCAGCACTCGATCTATTAGTGCATCGTACGCACTAAACTTATTTTTAAAAATGCATATTATAAAATTAAAATCTAACATGACAGATGTAATTCACACTATAAGAAAAGTTTATATATAAAAAATTATGGAGTTTAAGTTTTTATAATAGAATTTTAAAAATGTGGCGTATAAGATGTATCTGTATATCTGGTTTACGGAACAATTTCGAACTCGTCAGTCTTGCCACATATCCGATCGCTCTAACCTATTGTTGCCACATCCCATCACGGGAGCACAAAACCTACCGATCAAGAAATTTGCTTGCTTCCTCTGTTCCTCTTTCTCCTTCTCTTGCCGCGCCGCAGTTTCAAGTTTTGCTCTCTTTCCTTCCCTCTCGCACTCTCTACTTCTTTTATATTTCTTATACTTTTATTCTAATGCTTTTACTGCATGAGCTGTTGTTGCTTCTTCTTCACCTTCTCCTACTCTTTTTTTTTTTTTGACTTCTCTTAATTTTATTCCTCTTTTTTCAGCTTGGTTTATTTATTTGTCGGAATCAACCCGTGAATGGTCTATATAAATTTTTGAGGTCGAAAATGCATTCCTCTTACACATTCCCCAAAGATATTCTGGGTTGATATTTGTTTCATTCATTTTTTTTTTTATAAATAAACTTAGCAAGAAATACAAAATAATTAGATATTGAATTTGAGATCTTGAATACTAACAATTAAACCTTTAGCCAACTTGTAGAGTATCGGGGCTCAGTAACTATTCGATTGTGTCCTTGTGAGCATCTAGAGATGCTTGGATCAGGTAAGTGTTGTTTAATGCGTAAATGGTGCGAAAAACGAACTCGAGACCGCAATCAGGAAGAAACTAAAGGTTTTAGATGTTTCGGGTGCCCTCGGAAATGTTCCGGACGCCTGATATAGTTATACAGTTGCGGATCTCAGGTGAGGACGCCCGAAAGTTACTATAGCAGGCCCGATGGTTGGATGGCGGAGATTTTCTTAGGATTAGTGCCATTTGTGTAGATGGTGAGATCTTGGGTGCTGTACTATAGCACCGGGTGCTAGGAGGGGCATCTGCAGGGTTGTCGAGCGGGTGCAACACTATTTCGAGGTTTAGAGCCCTCTACTGTAAAGGTGTGAGTGGCTGATGTGCGCCAGTTAATATTGTAGCTACATAGTTTAGGGCGCCCGGCCTTGTTCGAGGGCGCCTGAAACGCAGATTTTGCCGCGCGACAGGTTAGTGCTATCAGTTACTTCGTGGATTATTTTACCCCAACTATGGACTTTTGAGACGTGCTGTCACGTCCCGAGTTTCAAAACAGCGGTCTAAATTTTATTTTTTTAAAAAACCAGAGTTCAAACATTGAAATTCAGGATGTGGACAGACCGCCACATGCATAGAAAATTCTCTATCCACACGGACAGAATCTCCGCTATACATGCTCGTCTAGGCAAGTATAATAATCAATCAGAGGAGTGACAATCACTTAACTAAAACATAACATAAAGTTTTACATCTAAACACATGACATAATCCACAAAACTCCACACATCCACATCACAAAACGATAGAATAGCAAGATCAACTCTGTAAATAATTACACTGGGCCACTGAGGCCAATAGCATGGACAACTCTATCATGATAGCTCACTGAATCGTCCCAACATCTCAGCATCTGAATGACCTGAAATGGTGGTCATCCAAAGGGTGTGAGATACAACATAAATGTATCCCAGTGGGCATGACGGGCCGAGAAATAACAAGTCGTACATACTAGCTAGATACGGTAATAAGTGGATAGCAAAATAGGCTATAATCTGAGAGATAGATAATAATCATGCTGAAAATAAAGCAGGTACTCATGAAGTAAGCTGAATAGGCTATATCTAACCATCACATAAATCAGGACAATGTCAATATATCATGCTGTAGAATAGGCAGGTGTGACAATACATAAATGTCAAGCTGTAAAGTAGAGTACCAATAATCATATGCTAGTCATGCTAATAAATGCTGGAGTAACAATGCAAATCATGCATCAATGCTAGAACTGAAATACCCAATCAATGCCATCATCGGTTACGAGGACCTAGACCAATGCCAAAGCTGGCACGTTCGGCTGACATATAACCCAGCACCATCGGTGCACTCAGGGGCACACGTGTCGCCACTATTGTCCACTATGTGCAACCTGGGGCTCACGGGTCGCCACTATCGACCACTTTACCGGTAAAGAACGCATTGTGGGGGATCAGTCCCACGGCGTACGTGAAATGAGTAACTAGTGCTATGGCGATCACAATGCTGATACTCAAGCTCGCAATCAAAAGACTGAACAATCGGCAATAAGCCGGATAATCCCTGTCGGGATGCTGAAAGCTGTAATCTTAACTGAGGCTGTATATCTGAAGCTATATCACTGAAGTTGTATAACCAAACGGAATCTCTGATGCTGAATAACATAACTGTATAACTGAAGTTGTACTCCTATTCTAACATGCAGTATAAGAATAGAAAATACTGATATGAAGTGAACTGATAACCACTCTAGCTAATGTCCAATCAGGCATGGCATATGTCCAAATGTATATCACTATATATACTAAGTACTGAGAATAATAGCATATCGATAAGCTCAACTGTAAGATCAAGGCAACATAGCTATAATGCCTGAATGCTGGAATGAAAGCAAGTAGAGAGGCTCAACCATAGGATCAAGGCTACATCAAAAACAGGAGTCCGACCTACTACCATACCCAATAGGGCCGAAATGATAAAGTCCGGACCGAAGATAAACCCACCTCAATGCAGAAGATCCTGAAATCCGCTGGGAGGCTCACGAGCCGGCAGCTGACTACTGGGACCTGAATCATAAATGTAAGTCAGAAAAATAGACTCTCACACACGCCCACCACTGACTCACTGTACGCAGAAAGCTTAAACAAGGAACTTCATTGAGGTCCCGAGATTTACCAAAATTTTCAAAAATTCGCCGATCAATCAACTATGATCCGATCTGTGCCTACAGGTCTCCGAATTTAACGAAAATTGACGTGCAGCCCCGGAACGCTTCACTGAACACGTTCAGGCACTCAAACTCCATTGGGTGCAACTCTGTACTCAACTGGTGTCATAAACACTGAGACACCCCGAAAAGAATCGATTTCGGTTTCAGAAGTTGCCAACACTAAACCGAAGTCACTGGGCTAGCCAGGACAGCGTCGAGAATAGCCAAGTACATATAGCATCTATAAATAATCACCATAATTTCTCGAATTGCGTGATTTCACAATGAATCACCGTTAAACCGACGATATTGCCGATTTACGGTCCGGAATCCAATTCCCACTCAACAAAAGCCGTCGGATCTCCAACGAAGGGTTTAGAGATCATAGGCACACAGCCCAAGACAGCCCATGAGGCTACAATTGCAATTGGATCCCTAGGGTTTCACAAAATTGCATAAAAACATGCATTTTAAGGCTTTTTAAGCTTGCATTTCATTTCTAAATACCTTTGAACTGATCCGAGGCCACCAGTAGGTGGACCTCGATGCACTGAACGTCGTGCTCATCATTTTGGAGCACCGTGAAATCCGAGAACAACTTCGGGTCAACATACACTATGCAAATAAGCTTAAGTTGCTAATTTTCATACTTACACTTGACCAAATGCAAATTTAGGGTGAGCATCATGCTCAGTAGGTCGAAAGGACTCAGTGGCTCATCCCCGGGAAGCTGCGAAGCTGCTGGAACAGCTTAAGGAGCATCCTTTCTCTCACAAGGGTGTGGCATGCTAGGGCTTACAAACCACCCAACCATTTTTTGGTTTTAAGGTGAGCACCAAGCTCAGGGGGTGGAAGAGGTCTAAGGGCTCACCAATGGGTGGCCAGAAAGCCACCGGAACAGTAGCTAGGGTAAGCTCGACCAAGAACTCCAATTCTAGAGCTAGGTTTGGGACAACTCCACAGAACAGGAGTTCTGGAGCAAACAATGAGCAAGCAGCAGCATGGGGAGCCTGAATGGAGTGCCTAGGGTGCAACCAGCACCAGCTCCGGCGCCGGTAAGCGGCGGGTGGCCGAGCCCGAGCTTGCGGCCATACTAAGCACCAACAATGGTGGGTGTCACACCAGAGGTCTAGAGCTCCATGCAAGTGTACCATTGACTCTGTCTCGACTTGGTGGAGCTAGCTGGGCAGGTGGCCGGCGGCAAAAAGCGGCGGCAGCACCGGAGCAGAAAGCTCGGCCAAGCTTCCAATGGCCCAAAGCTGGGGCACGGCACCACCGTCTCCACTCTTCACCAAGTTTTCCCAAACTTTATGGGAAGCTTGTACAGGACCAGAAGAAACTTCTGAGCATTTTCTTTCTCGATAAAAACCATCGGATGCACTGCGGGCCGAAGGCTGAGCAAAACTAGGGTTCCGGCGGTGCAACTCCACTGCCGGCAACCCGATGGTGCCCCGGCCACAAGGCCGGGCAGGGAAACTCCCCAGGATGCAAGAGAGTTAGTGCTAGTGTTCCTAGACCTAAAGACCGAGAGAGAAGGGAGAGGCCAACCTGCTGGAGTTGGAGAAGAATAAGGAAGAAGAAAGCTTCTCCTCCCTGCGTCGCGCAGCCACGGCAGGCTGCTGGATCACCACAAACCGACTAATGGAGGTAGAAGATGACTGTAGATGGGTCTGGGCACAAGCCCAAGGACTTTGGTGCACTCCCCCACTCCTCACCCGAGATCAAGAGCTCTCTTGAGATCTCTTGCTTTTCCGGCGATGGGAAACGACGGCCGGCAGTGCTGGTGCTTTGGGAAGGACAGAGGGAAGAGGGAAGGGTTGCGGTTTCCTGTGGAGGCTGGGGTGAATGTGGCTAGGGTTAGTTCCATAGATGCCCTAAGTTACTACTTATATGCACTTGTAACAAAATGTTAGGTAGACCCTATACAGTAGGTACTTTGGCCTCGGTCCCTGGCTGTAGAACAAAATCACAGAGAAGCCCCTCCTCCACAAGTTTGGTGCACTTTAACCAATAAAATGTTCAGTCTTTTAACAAAATACACTAAAATTTACTGTATTTTGCACTTTTTGAGGCACTAGAGTCGTCAAATGGAAAAACGAACACCACCACGACGTCCGGCTCGACGAAACCCTTCAGGTAGCGTATTTGGTTAGTTGAGGTTGTGCCTTAACAAATTCTCGATCCACCATTATTTAGTGCATTTAACAGTTTGGCATGCACTACGATGCCCTAGGCTCGTCAAACACAAATTTTGTCAGCGCCACTGCGCTCAGAACGTCAACGCCATTTAGATCGACTATTCGGATCGTGAAATTCGGACTCCACACGGTCAATCGACCGACGTTGGCCGGCGAGGGAATTAAATCAGGGGTTACTATTCATAGTTACTATCCCCACTACACTCTTCACTGATTTCGAGACGATTCAACCGTTAGATCGAAAATCGGTTTACACTATTTTTAATCAATTCGACGAGACGGTCGCACTAGTGATTTCAGCTTTTTGAGATCAGACTCGGATCTGTACGTCGGGGAATAGTGTCCCGAAAATTGTGTAATTTGCACACCGGTATACCTACAACTCTGGTTTCCTTTCGCAACTCTCACTCACATTCACATTTGAATTTTTCAAATTCAAATTTGAATTTCTCAAATTCAAATTTGAATTTCTCAGGTACTACATGTGCTTGCCACACGTGTTGCCCCAGGTTGCCTAAGAGTGAGTAGTCCCTACCACATCTATCTTCTTCTTTCCTTCTCTATCTTCTTCTTTCCCAGCCTAAGTCCTAGAGTACCAGGGAGCTGCGTAGCTGCTGCTTCACCAAGAAATTCCATTGTGAAGCTCTGACTTGGGAATTGGTGGAAATTACTTCAGCACGACGCTGCGGACTTAGTCGTGAGCATGATGGAAAGCTTGTCCTATTGAGGAAAGCTCGGTTGGATCTTTATACAGCAAAAATTGGAGGAATTAATTAGGTAAGTACTGGGATTTTTCGATTTCTGTTGGATTTCTCAGATTTCCATTTTCTTGACTGAGATGAGTTTTTGGAGACCTTGGTTTTGAGTGAGTTTGCCTCCCATTTTATATTTCGTAAGGTGTTTTTGAGCTGGGATTGTTGGGGATTGAAGAGGACTGTGGAGTTGTCCTGTTCTTTATGCTGTGAAGAACCTGAAGCTTGAGTTTTGTGGAACATGTGGTGAGTTTGGTGAGTATATTTTGGAGCTGAGGATTTGGGTGCTTAATTGATAGAGTATTTAGTGGAAACTATGTTTCTTGTTATCTTGGCTGAGAGCTAGGTGTGACGGTGCATTTGGCCGACGGTCCGTTCTGTTGATTTCTTAACAGTGAGGAGCACCTCACTAGTTCGGTTTCTTGCGAAGTTTGGATAGCAATCCAAGTGGGTTGGAATTCTTCCAAACTTTATGGAATAACCTCTAATTCTATTATTTAGATTTTCAACATGATTATTTTAACAATTGGTAAAATCTAATAGTTGCCTGAAAAATTATTGAAAGATATTCTTGAACCCCATATATTTTTAACATAATTTAGAGACTATTGGACACTAGAAAATGTTGCTTATTTATCAGTTGAACTGCATAGAGACCTTCATAATATTTATAGAACATTTTTCAATAAAAACCTTATTTTTAATGATTTTTAATTATAATGATTTTTAATTAAATAAAAGATTATGAGTGGTCCAGGGCCGATTGAGGTTTGTGGATCAGTTGTTGAGATACTAGTGTCTTGTGAGTCTGGGGACATAGAGATTATTAGTCGTCAAGAGTTCTCTGACACCTATTGTGAGCTAGTTGAGCTTATTGAGTTCCGACCTGTTTGATCGTGGATTATAGCTTGCATGAGCCGCTTGTTGAGCTAGTTGAGGCACGCTGTTTTTCCTCGGTGGGGTCACTCCCCTCGAGATGCTGCTCCGGATGCTAGGCCTGGTGAGGCAGTTTTGTGTGATATTGAGATAGTCCGATTGGACACTCTACGTTGGAGTAGTAGTAAGCGCAGGCTTGACTGGACCCTATATGGCAGTCATATAGATTGGGTTGATGAGAACATCTCATGATTGAGTGGATGAATGTCACTGTCATTACAAGTTTTCATTCCTTTGAGCATATTGGTTGAGGCATAATAGCTGTAGTTTTCTTTTCAGCTTATTTATTTTCAATATACTTGTTCCTTTGCCTCCGGTAGACTTAATGGGCATATCGTGGAGACGGTACCCACTGAGGACTACTTGATTGACGTAGTTCTCACACCCCTTGTGGTGATTCTTTTATAGAGGTTCCTGCTCGTGCGGATTCCGTAGATCGAGATAAGGGCGTGGCGAGCTAGTTCCTTACCTGAGTACGAGTAAGTGTTAGGTGTACCCTTGGAGACTTTTATATTAATACTGTACAGTCTTGATGTATTTTGATGTATTTTGTATTTTTGGAGATGGAAATGTATATATTGTTACTCAGATGTACAGTTTTGAGAGTTTTATTGTAGTTATTTACTTTTCAGCTCTGATATATGTATAGTTATAGATCTAAGAATTGCAGGTTAGACATTTCGTCTTTGCAAAAAAATTTATATAGGCGATGGATCTGTTGGCGAGTTCATGTCGCAGTTTCAACCGTAGGGCGTGACACAACTGCGCTAGGTAATGTGGTAGTTTTAATCAAATTAGCAATCAGTTTAGCTTGATTGGGTTTGACATATTGAAAATCGATGGAATCAAATTTACAGACTTAATCGAACTGTTCAGATTTTGTTTCTAATTCTGTTTGATTTGATTTTAAAAAATAATTCAAAAACTGAACCAATCTAGCATATTGTTATTAAACTAAAACATATTCATTTTTCTCTAGAAACCTCAAGACATACTATTCTAATACTATATTAAATTATATAAAATAATTATTTTTCTTCAAAAGTTTAAAACTATAGATACGATATTCTATATGGTAAATACTAGATGTACACTTCAAAATTGGTGTACACCTTACAGGTAGCATTGCTCATTTTATATAGTTAAAATTGACCTTAACTACGACACAATTTGATCAAACTACCTCACCTTTAAAAATTTTGATTTTGCTATTAGTCTTTTAAGTTTATTTGATTTAAGCCATTTGGTGACTCTTAAACTTCAAAAATTTAATCCATCATTTACTATTGCAGGCATAATTAGTATATTTCATATAATTTATGCAACTATATGTAGTAACCGAGAATTTTAAAAGGTTTAAATAAATTTCTGGATTTACAAATAGCAGAAAATAAATAAATAAAAACTCCAAAAATATTAATTTTTGATCGGGGTCTGATCTCGAAAATCCGAGTTTACCATTGCGACCGTCTCGTCGAAACATGAAAAATTTATATTCACTTGTCAACGATCCAACGGCCGGATCTTCCAGAAATCAGCGAAGAAATTGTGGGCCCGCAACTTAAGTGTGAATAGTAAACCCGGGTTTTCGGTCCCCTCTCGTTCGACCGAAGGCCTATTCACTGTCTGCAAATTAAGACTAGCAGTATGAGTAGTCGATCCTAGCTATTTTCGACGTTCTGGACGCAATGGCACTGACGGATTTCGCGTTTGGCGATCCGGGTGCATTGAAGTGCGTGCGTCGGATTGCGACATACAGAACAGAATGGCCCGAGAATTCATTTGAGCACCAAATCAAGCAAATGAATAGCCTATCTTGAAGGTCTCGACGAGCCGGACGTCATGGCGAAGTCTGTTTCGCATTTCGTCGAGCGAATTTTCTCGAAATGCGTGAAGTGTACCGAAAAGGGGGTATTTTCGAGAAAACTATAATATTTTATGTACCAAATATTTAGGGGATTAAATATAAAGGTGTTGGGTGCATTTTTCACCTACTGTGCAGAGCTCGGGGCTAGGGGGTGTGTGTGAACCGGGTTTGAGAGAAAATCTCAAAGAATCTTGCATTTAAAGTTGGTTGCCTCTTGGACTGCCCTGGGCCAGAGCACGAAGGGTTTTGGGGTGTATTCGAAGCACCAACCTTCTCTGAGTTCCCCAGACTTAGCCTGTGCATTGGAGTTGGCCAAGGACAAACACCATTAGAGAGGAACTCGAGAGAGAGAGAGGAAGAAGAAGATGGAACCAACTTCTTCCAAGTTTTGATCTGGAGATCCAGTGGTGTTCCATAGTACCAGAGGAGTGTTCCTGGAGTTTGTCGAGGTTGCGCGTGGAGGAGGGACCAAGAACCGGCTTCTTCCTCTCTTCCACAACTCCGGCCAAGGTGAGATCACCCTAACCACTGGTTGGTTGCACCCTAGACCCCTAGCAGTAGGTTTGTTAGGTCTTTGTGATGCTTCCTGTACAAGCCCGAGTCCCCATGCACTCTGGTTGGTCGGCGGGGCCACACCCTCGCCGGAAACCTAAGTTGCTCCGCCTCGGAAGAACTTGGCAACCGATGAACCGAAGTGGGAAATTAAATGATGGGCTTGGACTGTAGGAGCCTGTGATCATCTCCACCAAAATTGGTGAAGTTTGGTCAAGTAAGGAAGTCGCAGAATGGAACCCTAGTTTTCGGGTTTTCGCATGTTGGCCGAGCTTGCTGCTCCGGCGCCGGCGCGCTTCCCCGCCGCCGGCCACATGGCCAGAGGTGCTCCTGGGAGTAAGAGGATCACAACCATGCAAGTGCATGGCATCCATGCAGCACCAAAGGGTGGCGGTCATGGATGACCCGAGATTGGACCAAATCGCGGCCGCCGGCGCTCCGGCCATCTCCGGCCGGGATGGGATGGTCGGAAGCTTCCAGGGATGATTTAGAAACTTTCCATCCATGTTGGAAGACTTCATAAAGCCTCTGGAAAAATTCACCATTAGAGGTGAAAAAGCTCGAAATGAAGCTTTGCTCCGCCGCGCCGCCGCCGTGCCCTGTCGCCAGGCACGGGTACAGGAAAGTTTGTAGTAAGATTTAGCACCTGTTGGTGCATTTGGATGAGGTCCAGAAGCTCCGGCCTAGTGATCACGAATTTCAAAGCAAGGGAGTCATCTTCTCCACCTTGCCCGCAGCCAACCATGGGTGCAAAGATGGCCCAGGCTTGCAGGAATTATAGAGGAAGCTATTTAGAACATTTCTACCCAAGTTTGGAAGCTTTTGGTGCAGTATTTGCAGAGAACCAACCTGGGATTTGGCTTGTGTGCTTGGTTATGAAATGTGCGCACCAAGTGTTTGATGAAATGCCACAAAGAAGAAAATGATGGAATTGGGTTTCGAGTTAAATATGAAACTTGCTCCAAATTGTCCCCTGAGCTCAATTCTCACTGCAGATCAAGTTGGATCTGTGTGGAATAATGTTTGGAGCATTGTGAACTTGTAAGTGTGCAAGGTTTTGGATCTGGGTGATCCAGCAGTGCTGGGCTGCAAATAGAGCAAGCCCAGTGATTCTTGAGGCATTTTGAGCATGTGGCTAAAGCAGAATTTATTTTGGCACACTAGAGGTTAAGATTTAGTGTTGTCAAGCTCTAAAGATAATGTTATGACCCAAACACTGAACTGGTCTGTTTGAAATATTGCAACAGTGTACTCCTGGCTAATTTGGGGTCACTGGACGCGATGCTCGCGTTTATTTTGGGTTTTGGTGAGCCGAAGAAACGAAAATGCATTTCGGCTAGGTTAGAGAAGTAATTCATGGCCCGAAGTTTTCCTCGGGTATCGCACTGCCACAAATGTGTGAGCACGGCATTCAGCAAGTTAAATGTCACCTACTGGAGGAGACGGCTCGTAAAGATGATTCTCCGTTTAAGAGAACGAGCCAAAACGGGGTTTATTTAGTGTATAAAACACATTAGGATTAAGCCCGAGGGGCTTGCTGCAATTGTAACAATATGGAAAAGTTAGATGAATGCTCTAAAACATTGTTGACCTTTCGGTGGGTTTCCCGGGGTCCTTGAAAAGCTAAATATACTTAATAATGCGATAATCGACGAAATGGTCGATTCGCGCTAGTTGCACTTTGAGGATTTGGTAGATCCTGAGTTGTCACCTGGTGTTGTTGTAGGCCCCAGTCATCAGGAGCCAGCCCGTGATCCGTCTTGTGGTTATCGCGACCGTCTACCTTCTGGCGGAGTCGTTGTTCCTCCTATATACAGGTGGGTTTATCTTCGGTCCGCGTTTTATCAGGTCGGCCCTATTGGGTGCCGTGGTAGGTCGGACCCCTGTTCTTGGTGTAGCCCTGAACCTATGCTTTAGCCTTACTATATGCTTTCATTCCCGCATTCAGTCATTACAGCTACATTGCTTGATTATACTGATGAGCCTTTCGTTATACTCTATTCTTCACTGCATGTTTAGAATAGGAGTTCTAGTCTCAGTATCTGGCATGATTTGCATCAGTATCGATATCCCGATGGGGATTTCCTCGGCTTCTCGCCGACTGTCCGGTCTACTGACCGTGGATTGAGATTTAGCATTATGATTGCTATTGAGTTATACCTGCTCTTACTACTTGCTTGCATATCAACACAAAATCCTTACATCTGCATAACCTTGATCCCACAGATGAGCTTTTATTATGCCTTGATTTCCAGCAGTAGTTATACATCATGCTTATATTCCAGCAGTTGCTTGTTTATCATATTGAGATATATCATGCTTTCTTCAGCAGTAGATATGCATTTCCTGGACACATGCCATGCTTGATTGGTCACTAGCATAGTTCTATACCTGTCTCTATTCTTCACTGCATATTTAGAATAGGAGATACTACTTCAGTATGTGGCATGTTATACTTGTATCCCGGTGGGGATTTTCCTCGGCTTCTTGCCGTCTATTTGGTCAGTGGACCATGGTTTGAGCATCAACATTATGATCGCCGTGTCGAGCCAGCTTTCAGTCGCGCACACCAGCAGATTAGCTACCCGTGTGGGTGTTCTTTACCGGTAGAGAGGTCTGATTGACCCGTGAGCCCTGTGGGGTTATGATAGCTTGCTGGGTGTCCAACAGTGGCTTTAGGCCTGAGGCCCCAATGATGATAGCTTGCTGGGTGTCCAACAGTGGCTTTAGGCCTGAGGCCCCAATGATGATAGCTTGCTGAGTGTCCAACAGTGGCTTTAGGCCTGAGGCCCCAATGATGATAGCTTGCTGGGTGTCCAACAGTGGCTTTAGGCCTGAGGCCCTAATGACCAACAGTGGCAATTGGCCTGAGGTCCTTATGCTCCATGGCAGTTTAGCCTGAGGCCCTTGTGGCCAAAAGTGGCATTTGATTGGGTATATTCGTGGTACTACCTTTGATGCACCTTCTTGATATTCCTGCTTGTTTGATTACCTGCATTTCATATCTGTTATAGATTTATCATGCATAGTATGATTGTGTTATATATGCATACTCTGTTCTATTGATCCATATTTGATCTTATTTGGCTTACACTGTATACCTGCAATGATCTTCAGTATATCCTACTTCTGTTTCCACTTATTATTGTATCCAGTAGGTACGGCTTGCTATTTCCCGGCCCGTCGTGCCCACTGGGAAACACTCCGGTGTGTCTCACACTCTCGGGTGACTGTTTTTCAGGTCCTTCGGGTGCGGGGACCTTTGGACGTTCTGTATGAGGACGCGTGGTAGATTTATCCCTGGTAGGATGTACCTCTTTTGATTTAGTAAAACATTGCAACTGTATTTCCATTTTGAGAACTGGATGTATTAACTTATGAATCTTGTGGTTGTAATAGAGTAGAACTTATTTAGTATAGCTATCTCGTATCTACTCTGATTGACTGTTTCTATTAGCCGAGCACATATAGGGAAGGCTCTGTTTGATGTACAGAGACTTTTCTATATGTGTGGCGGTCTGTTCACGCCTTGGAGAAATCAAGATTTTAAACTCTGATTTAAAAAAAAAAAAAAAAAAAAAAAATATTTAGACCCACTTTTGAATCTCAGAGCGTGACACTATAATTTTAGCAAATTAAGCAATAAGCTTAAAATTTGTACCAGACAAGCAATCAAATGACTTATATTAAATAAATTAAAAGATTAGGTATCAAAATTAAACTTTTAAAATAACGGATAATTGAATCAAATCAGTCCAAACTTTAGTTAGATTTTAAACACTTTTATCTTTTTAATTTATATATTCAATAATTGTCATCCCAAATTTTCAGTACAAAATAGGTGATGCCAATTAAATACACTACTTCAACAATAAATACTCAATATAAGAACGTTTCCAGACAACGCTCAGGAAAAGTGTTTCCAAACATTTTTATAATATAGTAAATATCGACGCTTCAAAAAATATTCTTATATAAAATGTTTATTATATCAAATCAAAAATTATAATATTTTAAAGTGTTATAATATATTTTACCGACACTTATATGTTGCGACTCTTTATTTGTAGATAATTTAACCGATACTTTCAAATATGACGCTAGATTATATTAAGACGTTTTTAAATATAATTAAATATTAAAAAATATTTTTAAATATTAATTTTCTTGCTGCAATTTACACGCAGCGAAAATCAAATTTTTTTTAATAAGAAATTGACTTTTTTTTTTCGAATAAATAAATAGAGTCAGATCCAATCCATTAATTGGACCATTTGAAGCGAATCCACTACACATGCGGTGGATCCCTATAAAACAAGAAAGTAGCCGTTACACTTTTTTCTCTTTTTTTTTCAATTTTGAAAACTAATTAATACATGGGGGAGCGTCGCTATAATCTCTCTCTTTATAAAAAAAAAAATAAATAAATAAAATAAAAGCGTAATCTCTCTCTTACAAAGAGGTGTAGGAATTAAGAGACGAGTACAAGCCAAAAAGGCCAAATTTGAATCTCCTTTCACAGCTTTTTGCAGTGTGAAGAGACCAAAAGAAAAAAGAAAAAAAAAGTTGATGGTTTTCATTAGACCTCTCTCTTCTCCTTTGGTACACTCTCTCTCTCTCTCTCTCTCTCTCTCTCTCTCTCTCTCTCATGTTCATATTCATGGTGTTGGTATAAATATAGAAGCTTTATTTGTTTTGTAGGAAATTATGGATATAAAGGAGGAAGATGGAGATGAGGAGATTGATATCAATTGTGATATGGATATAGAGGAAAATGAAT
This sequence comes from Tillandsia leiboldiana, assembly GCA_029204045.2. Classification (NCBI taxonomy): domain Eukaryota; kingdom Viridiplantae; phylum Streptophyta; class Magnoliopsida; order Poales; family Bromeliaceae; genus Tillandsia; species Tillandsia leiboldiana. The sequence goes on along the minus strand of CM055068.1, from coordinate 6,670,437 downwards.
ATGAAGCTTTAGAAGAAGAGGAAATCGAGTTCGGGCCGATCGAGCATCCCGTCGAACCTCCTGACGACGACCGCCCCGCCAAGTGCCCCATGCCGGAGTCTTGTCCCTTAACTGTAAGTTGTTTTCGAAACTGATCGAGTGATATCAACAGCAGAGCTGATTTTGATATTCACGTATAGATCACCATTTACTGACTGATTTTGATCGGATTTAATAAATTTGACCTGATTTTAGTAAAGCTGACTGTAGAGATTTGTTTGGTTCGCGGTTCCTAGTATTTCAGTAATTTTATTATTGAAAATATTTAGGTGGTGTGTCGTTCCGATTATTCTGTCACGATTACTGTGTTTGGTTTATCTAGTCTGTAATCCGTTCAATAATTTAGCATTATAAATAGTGCAAAATTACACCGATAATATTATCGAGAGGAGGTGCGAGTATCTTACATTACTAAAAGCGGAGGCGGATAATATTATATATCATATAAAATTATAATTTTACATTCTAATTTCTTAACCCTTTCAATATATTAATTTAAAATTTTGAATGGTCAAATTTCAAATTTTATATTTCAAATTATAATTTTAAATTTTAAATTTTTAATTTAAATTTTAAATTTTTAATTTTAAAAATTTTAAATTTCAATTTTAAATTAAAATTTTTAAATTAAAATATTAAATTTTATATTTTTATTCAGATGTTAAATTTAATATTTAAAATTTAAAATTTAAATTTAAAATTTAAATTCAATTATAAATTATATTAAAATTATAGTTTAATAAAAAAATATTATTAAATTTGACTAAGAAAATTTTTGAAATAAACTATTCATTAGTATGAGGATTACTGAATTTTATAAAATAAACTAAACATAATAATTCTATATACACTGTAATTTAATATTATATTACTGTATTAAACTAAATGCGATAATACATGATTAATAGTAATTTGATTCCTGAAATTTCAAATATCTTATTATGTCGATAATCTGTAATATTATATAGCGCGAATCAAACGCGTACTTAAAATATTACTACTCAGCTCAAATTGTATAGTTGTGAAAGTTATTAGTAAAATAGCGAAATTATTATAGTTTCCCAACCAGTAATAACACTAGATTGTGGTGAGCGGTGGCGGATCTATATTGGTTGGAGTGGGCACAATTGATCCCAGCTCCTTCCTCCACATCTCTTAAAGTGGGATTTACTTTGTACTTAAATTTATTTTGTTGACTAATTGGCCTCATTTTATTTTAATGGATAAAGATCGCCTTTTGATTCCGTACGACATCTTTTTAAATTTTAAACATCTATTAAAATATTAAAAAAAAAAAAAAAAAAAATACACTTTTTTTTTCAAAATAAGTGGTTTGATTGAAAAAGAAAATTTTAAACTAATGACACTATTATACATCGTTTTCAAAGTAAAAAATAAAGTCAAAATAATTATAAGGTATTTCTCTTTCATACAATATTTCTTAACAAACATATTTATTAATTTTTAAATTTTTATATTTTTTTTTTCTTATATTTGATCCTTTTAGATCGGCCACTGACCATGAGCTAGGGAGTATCCTCATTTTCATACTTGGTGAGAATCATTAATAGTTTATTAATAAAAATATACAAATTCTTACCAATCTCACAATCCAAGTACTACGATAAGTTAGTAAGATACTTGTAATTCTAAATATAAAACATATAACATTTTAGGAATATTATAAACCTTGAACCAACCAATCCTTAAGAAACTATATATATATATATATATATATATATATAGAGAGAGAGAGAGAGAGAGAGAGTCCGGCTAGAATACTATCGATAGCACCAAACAATTGGTGCTATCAAGTTTTCAGCCGTTAGATGAAAAGATATGCGGTTGGGATTATAGTGGTCCTCTAAGATTTTTACTATTCAACCAACCACCTAGTAAACCCTAGAGGCCCACTATAATTCCAACCGCATATTTTTTCATCCAACGGCTAAAAACTTGATAGCACCAATGGCTTGGTGCTATCGATAGTATTCTAGCCTAATTCTATATGAGTCCGGCTAGAATACTATCGATAGCACCAAACAATTGGTGCTATTAAGTTTTCAGCCATTGGATGAAAAGATATGCGGTTGGGATTATAGTGGTCCTCTAAAATTTTTACTATTCAACCAACCACCTAGTATTCTAGCCTAATTCTATATATATATATATATATATATATATATATATATATATATATATATATATATATATATATATATATATATATATATCGAGAGAGAGAGAGAGAGAGAGAGAGAGCTCGGCTACTATGCTTGTAAAAATACCAAATAATTGGTACTTATAAATTTTCTACCGTTAGTTTTATTTCTTTAACTAATTTTATTTTTTAGACCATGTTTTTTCACCAACCACCTACTAAACCTAAGGGGTTCACTATCATCATAACCGCACATTCTTTCATCTTAGGGCTAAAAACCTACAAGCACTAATGACTTGAACTTTTAAAAACATGAGAGCTCAATTATATATATAGATATGTTCCTTTAATCTAAGTACTAAAAATCTACAAGCACTAATGATTTGTTATTTTTAAAAGCGTAGGTTGATCATCAAATTTCATCGTAACTAAATTTGGGCTCGTCGGGTCGAAATGAGTGAGACAGCAGAATTCGGTTTCATCAGACTAAACTTACTTGAGAGAATGTCTGAAAATCTCTGAACTTATTTACGTATGGCTTGTGATTCACTGAGTTGATTATTTTTTTTTTCCTTTTTTTTTTTTATCTGTAAGGATGAAGGAGAATTGAAGGAATCATTCAAGGAGATCTTCCAAAAGGAAGCAGAATTGTTGGTAGAAATCGAAGAAAGTGCAGGTCCGCGACGTTCTGCGAGAGCCGATCGGAAAAGGAATCACAGTGGTGCCACTGGAGATCATCCAAAGTTTCTGCAGTACAATATTTTTCAAGTGTTTCAACAATGTAAACAGTATTAAGATAAAAAAAAAGCGCTACCTCATTGTATTAAATGATTGGTTATTTTTTGTAACTAGATTGGTTCAATCATGAAATTTGTATTATCTTAACAAAACTGTACTCGTAGAGATGCAGAATAAGTTTTAAGACTATGCCCCCTACTAAGCTGGGAAAAACTGCTGATGGTACTTTGGGAGGAGAGAATTGGACTTTCAAATTTTGAATGGAAATGTAGCCCAATGGTGAGATAATTCCTTTTTTCCTTTTTGTCTTTTTAAATTGTGTCTGCGCAGGCCCTTTAATCTGAAAAAATATTCTCCAAATGTAGTGGGACTAAAATATAATTGATAGTAGAATAATAGTATTTTTTATTTAGTTTCTAGTTTTTGAATGTCGAAAAATTTACTATTCGGTGCTGGTACTATCTATTATGATCCAATCCAGATGCTTAAAAGTTAATAATATACACCATTCATCAACTAGTAATAGTATTCCAACTGGCTTCTCCAGATACCTTTATTTATTAGTCTGAAGCAATAAACAAAAGCCCCAAAGTTTAAGCTCAGATAGGAGCTTAAACCCTTAACCTCAAGATTAGCATGCAGTTACTTAACTATTGAACTGTGGATGGTTAGATGGATCTAAGAGTTGGGCAAATTTTGGTACTATAGATTTTGTCTGCTCTCCTCTTTGCTACACCTGGGGCGAGGAGAAAAGATATTTTCTACAGCAGCGTTTGTTGAATCAAAGTTGAGGAGAAAGCGAAGAACTGCAGAAAATATGCTGTTTCTATCTCTCTCAAGCATATAGTGGGTACTTAAAAAGAGAATACATTTTGGCGATTCTTCTTTTCTGTGCAAAATCAACCGATAACCATCCAACTCCTCTAGCATGCAAAACCATCTGGCTTTCCTAAATACAAAATTGTGTGTAATAGAACACGATGTTTGGAACACGAGTTGCATGCAATCTTTTCATCCACAAAATTTCGCACGAAAAATTATAAAATCTAACAATCGCTTGCCGTGGAAAACCATAATTTAGGCTAACAATGAGAATTTGCTGTAACAACATCAATGTCCATTTTGGCAGCGGAAAAGAGCGACAAAATCCAAACGCGAGCGGATTCATTGAAGCCTAGCTCAATCATAGATACATATTTATGTTAAAACTACACATACATAGACTAATAGTTACAACAGTACCACAACACCAGGCCTAGAGCATTCAGAATCAGTCTGAATGAACTCTCCGCCATCTAAACTAGATGCTAAAACAATTATTTTGAACCAAGGTTCGAAGTGCCGTGGCACGGGGGCGTGCCGTTCGCCGCCTGGCACGGTACGGTACCGGCACGCTTGCGTGCTAACACGTGGCACGCTTGCGTGCCGATGGATACGCATGACCTTCCAGTAGCACGCTCTGGCATGCTTTTTTTTTATTTTTGTTGTTCCCAATAAATTCTTATAATATTGTTTTGAAATGTTTAGTCAAAAAATTATAAATATTAGCTATATATAGTTTATTATACTCACCAATTAATATATTAATATTTTTTTATATATATAAAGTACAATGGAGTTATTTTTTAAAATAACCTTCTAAAATTTTATAATTTGCGAAATAATCTTATCAAAATTTTATTTGTAAAACTAACCTTATTTTTGTCATATCAGCTTGTCATATTTCACGATTAAGTTAATTTCAAACAAAATTATAAAAAAATACGTAAATAAAATGAGAATGGGATACGAGTTAATTTTTTAAGAGATTTAAGTTGTTATTGTAGAAAGATAAGATAAAATGAGAATATGGGTAGAAAGATAAAATAAAATGAGAATGCGGATACCGATTAAATTTTTAAAATATTTAGATTGTTATTATTTATTAACTAATATAAGAAGAAAAAGAGATAAAAAATATTTTTAATCATAAAATCTAAATCTTTAAAAAATTTAGATTGCTATTAGTTAGTAAATAATAACCATTTAAATTTTTTTAAAATCTGATTTATAATCAGATTCTTATTTTATCTTTATCTCTTTACTTTTTATATTAGTTAGTAAATAATAATAATGTAAATCTCCCAAAGATACTCATATTTATTAACAATCTAAATTAATTAGTGAAACAAAATAATCTAAATCTCTTAAAAGTTAAAATAAAAAATATATACCGTACAATATGTAATTTTTTTTAAAATAATAATAAAAAATACTCCACGCATGTGATTAAATATATATATATATATATATATATATATATATATATATATATATATATATATATATATATATATATATATATATATTACCCTATGGGTATCGCGATACTCCTCCTGTACCGTGCCCCGTTTGAGGGGGCACGGTACGTGCCCCGTTTGAGGGGGCACGGTACGTGCCGCCCGTGCGGCACGGGCGGCGAATTTTGATACATCATTTGAGAATAAGGTCAAAAAAAAAAAAAAAAAAAAAAAAAAAAAAAAAATTGATTTGCTCATTTCAGAATTAGAACTTCTCACCAGGGAAATGTTGGGTGCCGATGAGAAGGCCCGAAAACAGCTGAAGAAGCAGAAACTAAGCACATCATCCCGACTGAAAATGAAATTCGGCAACTTTGAAATATAAAGACAACAACATTCACATCTAACAATTCATCTAGCTGAACATGGAATTTGTTTACATGGAGGTTGGGACTAACATAAAAATTTACGCCGCTAGTTTAGCAAGAATGCCCATGTCTAATATTTTCACGTCATATGTGTCGTCCAATTTCACTATGCCATCGGTGCCGTCGATTCCAATGAGCTTCCCGGTGACCCCACGGAGCGAGCTGCTGAGGATCTTGATCCTGTCGGATTTCTTGGGTTGCACCATCTCAATTTCCGTGGGAAGAGCAATGACGGTCTCCCCGTTTCCAGCCGCTCCAAGGGCGACCTTGCAAGATCCGTCCTGTGAAGGACAATGTTTCTCTATGTGAACAAAGCAAAATACTTGAGAAAGAAAACAAAATACCAGAGGAAGAAACCAAAGTGCATGTTTAGCACGGCTGCTATAGCGACTATTACTCAAACAAAGTTATGTAGAATCACCAGTTAGGGCAAACAAACACAAAGAAGATTAAGACTCGAAATCGTAAATAGATTCATCTACACAATCAAGTGTGCACATACCGGCAGTACATCTCTAACTACTCCAATATGAGGATCCTCTCCAGGCCTTACAATATTCACCAAAATGTCGGGCAGGTACCAGATACCATCGCCTTCGCCACCTGCACGCAGCATACACATAAAAATGAGACCACTCATCAATCTGCAAATCACATTGGATCATTAAGATAATTCATTCGGGCTAACCAGTGAAAGGGGCCACTCACTTGAAGAATTATAAACAATGAGTAAACAACTGTTCAAGCATACAAAAAAAAGGATAAACAGACCTATTAAAGGAGACATCATATCCATTCCAACATTCCCAGGTGTCATTGGCTGTCCGCCAGGAGTACCAGGAAGATAAGACGCAGAACTAGGGGTCATCGGTTGTCCGCCAGGTGTTGATGGCAAGTAAGGGCTTGGAGCATTTCCTGGAGAAACAAAAAGGAAAAACAACATTTTTTTTAATGGTTAGTTATTTCTCAAGTAAATAAAGGATACAAAAATTCTCAGATTAAGCACCAAGTTCTATTACCATAGCTGTTCTCCCTGGGAGTTGGAGAGTCATTATAATTGCCACCTGGAGTGTTAGCCCAACCTGAACCAGGAGTAGGTGCTTCATACGGCCGGGCCGGAGGTGTTCCTGGCTGAAATTAATTAGGAGAGCATATAACATTGATTAAGCTTTTCAAATCCAAGAAAGAATAACAATGCATGTAAAACAAAACAGTTTCTTCCCTGCAATACTTTTAGCTACAGAACAAAACAGCGAAAAAAAAAAAGAGGAGAGATACAAGAAAAGGGGAGAAACACTGCGTTAGGACAAGGACATCAAAAACCTGATAAGGCGGACTGCTTCCCCAAGTGGCAGGATTTCCGTCTTCCCAGCTATCCCTGGCATAAATTATTGAGATCATGTTAGTCAGCCAACTTACAGTCTGCTAGTGGCAATGTGGAAAATTTTCATGAACGATCTGATTATTGCAAAATTCCTGCTTCCAGGTGAAAAATGTAGATTTGGCTCAGCACTACACAACGATTTTCAGTGATGTTCCAATCAATTTCCTCAATATGGAGGAACCTGTCAGTGATTAACACGCAAACACAAAAAAGAGATATTGGGAGAACCAGAGAAGTGATCTTTTGCTGAATTCCAACACCATTCAATATTTTGGGGCATATGACCTTGGGACAGAAGTTAAAAAGTTGCAAAAGGCAACCAAAATAGCAAAGGGCATAATACCACAGCCAAACAGCCATCATTGCCTAAATTACTATATTTTATTTTAGGGGGAAAAGATCTCAGAAACAATTGAAGTTTGCTCAATTGTAGTTAACCACATGAACTTGAAAGGGCTGAAGTTCATCACCTGAACAATAATTCCACAACAATCCACCGAAAAACCCTCAGTTCCATTAATTAGAAGCATCTGAGTCAAATTTTCAGTGAAATGATCAATTTTCCAATCCATATGTTCAGCTCGATATTTAATTTTCCTGACAAATGTCTCATCAATTTGATAGACATGGGGTTTTCGTGGTGAATTGCAACAAAAATCATTGTTTCATAGTAAATTGCAATGTTTCAAAGTTCAAGTGGTGAATTGCAAATTGGGCAGAGTGCAAGACTAGCATGCAAAGATTGATAGGAGAAACTATAACGATTGGGTGACTCCCTTACGCGTATGTTGATTCTTCAATGAATAAAGATGCCTCATTTCATTCAATTACCAATACTCCAAGCCCTATGTTACTCTTAATCAAATTACTGGTAAATTTATTACTTCTTAAAACCAGACTAAGATTTAAGAGAGGCCTCATATTTATAGGCCTAATGCTCCATGATAAGAAAACAAAATAAAAAAGAATAAATCAAAGATACTTCTAATCTTATAAGATATGCCAAATAAGATTTTAGCTAGAGTATTTCCACTTCATTTTTTTATGATGGAACATCCAAGTTGACGATCAGCACGGGCAAATTTGATCTTGAGTACTTGAAGTCCATGAGATTCAAATTTTATGATTTTTTGACGCAATCATAAGATAAATGACCAGGTGATCTCAAAATGAATGGCCAAAAGTAAAAATCTCACAAAAAATAATGATACAATACTTAAATTTCATATTAGAGATGCCGATCTTGCTGTGCAGAGTGAAAAGAATTTTCTATCAAAATTTCACTCAATTTGGAATGTATCAAATAAATTCCAGATACGAGACGATGAACTCCTTGTAAATAGTGAAAAAAAAAATCTATCAAAATTTCGCTCAATTTGGATAGCTCTACACTATTAAACAATCAAAGGGCTCATATTGCAACTAAAATTGTTGATTTTGAGACCCTTTAATCACTAGGTAAATAATGTCAAAGAATTATGAAATTTGGTCGTTGATACTTCAAATAGTGTAGATCAGGTACAATGGTCGTGTCAATTGCCAATTAATGCCCCATCATCGATAATGAAGTGGAAGGACAAAGGCCCCAAATTTTGAAAATGAAGTGGAGGAACAAAGACCTCTGCACTTCCGAAAGAACTCTAGCCCAACCAGTCAAATTATCTTAACCTTCTAAGGAAAGGGTTATGCATTTGGATATGCTGGGTCCTGTTAAAAGGCTATCGCAACAAACCCCTCCCCTTTGAAACACACCTTCTCTAAAGGTGTACGCACGCACTTTGTTCTAGCAGTTGATGTTTTTCTTCTTGAGACAAACAAAACATTTTAAAGTGTATGAATGGAGCCTTTGAATAAAAGCACACCACCAAATGCCTCCATAATTAGGATCCTTTTCCTGACAAAGTGTCGAAGATACGGTTCTCATACAACTTTGAAAAATCAACTTACATAGCTTCGATTGTCTTTGTATAGTCCTCAGACTTCGGTGGAGGGAATGATACGTCAGTTAGGAATAGATCTTCAAAGATGGCTGAAGGGTTTATTAAAACATCTAGGGCTTCTTTTTAATCATAGGTTGTCAGATCCCCATCGTTTTCATTGCTCAGCATTTTCTTATTTTGTATCTTCTTCAATTTCCACAACCAATGTGTCTCTTTGATTAAACATCTATATGGATTTGTGAACTCATGTCATTATAATCTGATTCAGCATCCATATTGATTTTCACACCCATGTGCTAGGATCAGAGAATGTTAATAGCTTCTAACTTCTTCATCATCTCGGTCTTATGACTCAGCACTTGATCATGTTGCTGCATATATGCTTGTACTGTATTAGCTTCTGTGCCTAATTGAATTCACAGTTGATTATGGCTTTCTTAGATGTAGTCAGAGGCCTGTTTGCATCTTTCTTGAGCATCAGTAAAGTCTCGGAAGCATTGGAGAATACGAAAACTTACGGAACTTTTCTAAAGCTAAGATTTCTTAGGAATTTTCCGAAGGGTTCTGGAAAAGTAAATAGGATCTAGGCGAGCTTTAGGAGAGCCTTAGAAGTATGATACTTCGCATCTAGTTTCTAGAGCATTCTCTTTTTCCCTTTTTTCAACCCCAAAAGAATTATAGAACAAAAAAAGAACAGAAGATATTGGAGAATAGTATAAACAAAAATTAACTAAATTCCCTACGAACAAGAAGCCACAGTCAATTAAATTACCACTTCTCCCAAAACTAAATTACACTTAATCAAAAACTGCTCTAAAATTTATTACTTAGCAAAATCATACTACAATGAAAAAGAGAACTCTTGTTCCTGGGCTCAAATTAATAAAATACTGCTAATGATAAGAAAGCTACCTAAAGAAAGGATAACCCAAAGATACTACTAACCTAAAGTTATTTCGAATATAAATTATTTTCCTAATCTCAAACAAAAAAGTCATGCATCTGATTCACGTACGCAACTCGGTCTGGTTTGAAGGCGAATGTAACACAAACCTTGGAGGACTCATCGGCGCCCATGCTCGGTTGCGCAATGGTGTTCTCATACCATCATGTATGGGAGTTGCTGCAAAAAATTAAAACACCCAGTAAAAATTCATGTATCGAGAACATATTTATAAATGAAACACCAAGTAAACATATTTATAAATAATTTGCACTGGAACATTTATCCCCTGATCAAGACTTGCAAACTAGACACTGTAAGTGAAATGACATATAGCTAGAATCAAGAAAATATCAGCATCATGCCCAAGACGTTAAAGTATGATAAGTATATTTTTGGCAGACATCTAAGTAAAATTTTCACCTAGTATTAAAGAAAGAACAAAAATTAATAACCAGACCAAACCACACCTGAAGGATCTCTCATTGGTGTCTGAATTGGATGAAGTGGCGTCCGCGATGGATGCATTGGAGTTTCACTACCCGAAGCAAATCTTGATTCACTGATGTGTATAAAATGTCAGCATAAGCAACAAAAATTTTAGTTTCGATGAAAATAGATACATCACAGAATCATTACCGGAATGGTGTTGTAGCACCAGCAGTATCAGAAATCTCGTCTCTTTTGACTGCAAATTCACTTCTTATATTAAACTACGGAAAATGTTAAGAGTAAAATAAGCTGCAAAATCAAAGTTTACCTGTGACAATCTTCATCTGTGAATCCAGCTCCACGCGCACAAATCCACTGGTGATCTCCTTAACACGGCCACGATAACCCTTATAGGGACCAGATTTAATTTTAATACATCTACCTACCAAAGTATCATGCCCTCTTCCACCTCCAAACCTTCCACCAACTGCACCAAGTAATTTTCTCATATGATTATGGTAATTCTAACCACAAAAAACATTATAATTTAGGTTGGCAGTGAAACTGAATAAGATCATATCAAGAAATTTGACAGACATTAATGTTTAGAATCAAAAGTTCGTCGAAAATTTAAGTCATACAATTTGTAGGAGGTCCTCTTGGAGGAAGCCTTCTTGGGGACTGCAAAATATTCGATGAAGATCTCAAACCACCAAATCGAGAATCTAATGCATCAACACCCTGTAGTACAATAATCATGATGAATTATAGCTTCGACCATTATAAAGCTCTAGTGATAAGTAAACAAAAGCATTTCAGGCATACATTCATGCCGTGACCCCTATTTGATCCACCAACAACTACACAAGACTGTGCTTTAGCACATATAAAACCAGCATGCTCAAGGTGGTGCCGATCATAGATGAACAAGATTCCTTTATGTATGTGCTCAACAGGCCCTTGCTTCCCCTAAATGGAAGAAAAAATAAACAAAGAGCTGTGTCAAGCTGAAAGCATCACATATTTATATAAAGAAAAAGGCACCAGAAATTCACTAAGTAGAAAAATTATACTGTATCTCACCTTACATGATCCTTCAATTACCCTAACAACATCCTTAACTGACACAATATTATTCGATCGATCTTTGGCATTGGTTCGTCTGTCAATCTTGCTCTTTATTTCCCTCAGTTTAACAAGCAAGACCTCAGGTCTATCCGGTACTCCTTTGAGAACCTAAAGACAAACAACTATTACTTTTTTTTACCAAACGTAAAAGGCCCATAATCAACTTCCGGAATTTTCTAGCTTGCCTGAAATGCTTCACTTTCCACACGTATAATTACACCAAATGACATGTTGCTGCAGGGGATCAAACAAAAGCATAAGACAGAGTAAGACTGAAACCAATGACAAAAAACAATGTCCGAACAATCTCGAAAGTAAAACTTACTCTAGCATCACAAGATCATGCAACTCGTAATCCCCAATTCGTGTAACCCCAGTAGTAATTTCAGAACTTTCAACAACATGGTCCGCAAATACACGGATCTGAGATCAGAAGGAATTTATCACCTGTTAAAGTAATTGTCATTTTCTTAAAAAGGAAGGGAAAAAAGTCTGCTTACATCCTCTTTTGTAGTGTCTGATAAGATAATCAAAACATGCCCCTCAACTTTTACAACCATACCAGTTGCACCTTCTTGAACACCAGAAACTACTTTTACATGGTCTCCAGGTTTAAAGTACTTGCACAGCTCCTTCTCATTGAAAGCCAATGTTTTCTGCAAAGACAACCACATTTAGAATTCCTTTGGATTGAACAATTTGCAAAAATAACCGATATAGCATGAACATATGTTTGATAGGTTATTACAGGAAGGTCCGGCATTTTGGGTCTGATATGGACAGTGTCCTCCTCTACTTTCTCAACCCAGCCTTCCAGATTCTTAAGATCTCCTCGAACAACAATGACAGCATCACCTTTCATGAAATGGCCTTTCTTCCTGTTTGCAAACAAAGTGGACAAGCTAGCCACGTCTCCATTAACATCATCTCCAGGTTTCCGAAATTTCTCAAGCTCATCAAAGGTAGGCTGAATATTTTGTGAGCTGATTGACTTAAATGATATTGTTTTGTAAAGGAATCCATCTTTGAACATTAAACCATCAACCATCTCAAAATACTCCCCTGAATCTCTGTCCCTCCTCCTCTCCACACGGATACGCATCTCCCTAATTGCATTTCGGAGAAAAAGAAGAAAATTAAAATTAAAATATGATTTTGTTATGCAAAACTCTATTTCAGTATAAATTGGTATTGGAGCAAAAATAGTACCTTGCTTCATCAATGTTAAAAAACCTTGGTGGAGGTACAAATGTCTTCTTTTTTCCAATATCCCTACCTTCCTGAAAAATATTAACCTCTTCAGTATGAAAAAGCATCAACACAGATACAACCTTAATCAACAACATTCATAAAACAAGGTGCATAGAAAACATGTATAAATATATTGTTGTTAAAAAGCAAATTAGGCTATGCAGAGAAATTTTGTGAATATAAGTGTTTGAAAAAGCGCAAGGCGCAAAGGCCTTTTGGAGCCTAAGTGCAAGGCGCGTGCCTCAAGAAAGTGACGTGCAATTATAATAAAAAAATAATACTCTTAACAAGCCCAATTTAAATTGATATTTTACATAAGAAAAAATCAAAATAACCGTACAAAAATAAAATAACCATAAAAAAAATACAGAAATCACATACATAAATGTTCTCAAACTAAAATAAAAAAATTTATGTTTCAACTTTCAACTTAAAAGCGCTTACTGTCTTATTGCCACTGGGAGAAGAAAGAACGACCAAGAAAAAAAAAAAAAAAAATGAAGAAAGGGTTCTAATTAGGAATTTTTTTTCAATCCCTTAATATTTTAGAATATATATTGAAAAAATCCAAGACCCGAAAACCCAAACCCTAAACCCATTAAATTTAAATATCACGAGGCACGTCTGAGGTGTGCGCCTCAGGCACGCCTTTTCAAATACTGGAGAATATAATGTCTGGAATTAAAAGCAATTTTGTTCTGGACATCAGGATCACTGTTAAGGGTTCCATCAATATGATGAATACATATAATCTAGAAAAGAACAAGTTCTCACAGTTTAACATCAATGAAGTAAAATAATGCAAACAATACTGATTAATGAAGGATACATAGTAGAAACACAGCTTTATATAGCAGAAAGAAGAAAGCAAGTTTAATTCTTCTTTTATAAAAAAAGTAGTAAAAAGAAAAAAGAAAGAGAGCCTACCAGTTTATTGGCAAGAGTTTGTAAATCAACTCTTGGAATTAGCTTAACGGTTACTCTCTGGCGCACATTGTCAACATCAACAACCTGCAGAAAACAGCTTTGGTTAATATAGAAAGAAGGTAAGAAAAGCAGAAGCTAGACAGCCAAAAGAGATAGCCGTACTTTAGCAAGATCTCCTTTATATATGCGTATCTTCATTCTAACCCATGTATCCCTAGCAAGATCAACAGACTTGCTTTCAACTGATAGAACATCAGTCATCTCCTTTATAGGCACGAGCATAATTTTTGCTGAAGAATATATATTTCTTAGACCTTTGCAAGCCTGAATACACCAAATAAGTAGTAATCAAAACTCAAGGATAAAGAACAAAAAATTGCATGACAAATCAAACATATCCAAACCTCTTTAACATGAGCTTCCTTTTCAGCTTCAACATATATGTAGTTTTTTAGATGGTCCAACGCAACAGCCGACTTTATCTGGAGATCTGCCCTATCTATGAACTTTTGCATGAGACATATAGCTGTCTCGCGCTCATGACCAATCTGAGATCATCATTAAAAAAAAAAAAAGTTCATGCCTTGTAAAGCAAAGAAGACGCAGAGATAATTAGCACTAAGCAGTATTCACGTTAAACTGGAAAGAGGTGACTCCATCTATGGCTGTTAATAATTATCTACACACAAATAAATCCCTGCAAGTATTAATTTCCATAAATGCCCCAAAAAAATTTGATATCTTACATATATACACCCCTGTAACTATATTAAAAAAAAAAACTTTAAAAAACTTTCTTTACCACAAAAACCAACTTCCCCTTATGAATTTGGATCACTTCCCAACCTACGATAAGGACATTTTTGCAAGAAACTGCATTTTCCAGGGTATATATGAAAGTTTAGATTTTACACAAGAAAATATTTTTAAATAGATTATTTCGCAGGAAATCAGGTATACATATGTTAAAGCCTGAACATGAAAGGAGTATACTGAAACATCATACCGCACATTTCACCATCCACAACTTTGGATCCTTCACAGATGGCAATAAAGCTTGCTGTTCAACTTCTGTCGCGTCATCGCCATATTCCACATGGCTTGACTTTGCATATCTTTCATATACTTGTCTCTCTATCTCATCTACATCTTCCTGATCCTCACCCATAAGGATGGACGGACGATGTAACCGTCTACCCTCCTCCTCATCAGGTAGATCAGCTCCGGCATCATTGATGAAATCTGCAAGTTTTCTTTTACCAGTTAAATCCATAGTTTCTAGAGATATGTGGGACGGAGAGAAAAGATGCTGCATGTAGAAGGGATAGTGCGAATGTAACCCTAACACTACATTTCCTATTATCTCCTTCAAATGATGCGCTCGCACGCGAAAGCCATGCGTGCAGATATACACAGGGGGCAATTAGCAATAAAGAGATTAGAAATCGACAAGCTAATGTTACCTAGACACTTGGCAGGGAGTAAGTACCCAAAAAGGGAGAATGGTTAGACATCTGTAGACTACTAAAAACTACAAGTAACAAAATTTATATTCAAACTGATAAATGCCTAAATTTCTTGAGGCATTAAGAATCAATCTTATATATTATTTAGATTAGTCTTAGGCTGGTTTAATTGTACAAAATTGAGGAAAAAGAAGAAATTTTTTGCATTAAGTACCAAGAATAGGAAAAGTCCCCAGATTCGATAGAACTATTTCGATTGGAAACTGCAGAAAGAAATAAATAGAAAACTATGGCGCGACTGTCGTTGACTTGTCTCTCCAATCCAATCCAATCCAATCCATTTCTTTGCTCGATTTTGTTTCTATAACCAGTTCCATTCAATGTGCAACTAAATATACAGGATTGAAGCAACGCCAAAGGACCAAAGCATAGCAGCATTTATCTAGACAAAGTTGGCGAACTCGGCTATATCTGAGTTCTTGAACCTGGAAAAAACTAAAATTATGAAATTTTAGTAATCAGATGCTAGTTGATTATGCTCCCAGCAGATTAACCAAGATCCCTATAATTGGGAATTTTCCCTTATACTCGATTTACTAATTATAATCGTTCAATTTCTTTCTTCTTCCTTCAAAAGTGTCTCTGAACTTGAACAAAAGGGCATCAAGACGAAAAAAAAAAAAACCCGATTTTTATCCTGCAAAAGAACTAAAATAACAAAGATGATTGCGAATTACCATCCTCCCCCTCTTCATCATCCTCCTCCCCCTCGTCGCTGTCGACGGCCGCTTCGAGCTCGAAGAACTCCGACCCCGACCGCCGCTTCTTCCCGCGGCCGCCTCCGCCGCCGCCGCCGCCTCCGCTGCGGCCAAAATCGTCATCGTCCTCGTCCTCGTCCTCCTCCTCTTCATCGTCCTCCAACGCAGTATCATCAATAAAATCGGATCGCGCCCGCTTCCTCCCTCCGCCGCCCCTTCCCCTCCTCTCCTGCTCCTCTTCCTCCTCCTCCTCCTCCTCCTCCTCCTCCTCATACGCCGCGTCCTCCTCCTCCTCCTCCTCCTCCTCCTCCTCCTCGTCGCGGCGTCGGTTCCGAGCCATGGCTTCTCCGATCGGGGATCTCCTCCTCCGAAGGCTAGGTTTTGGGGATCGGGGACGACGCCCTAATTCGCGAACTTCAACAATTGGGCAAGGGAGTAAATTGTGAGGAGCGATAAATATCTTCGTATTCAAAATCGAGAAGGTTTTGGATTCGAGAGAGGTGGGGTGTAGAGAGAGAGAGAGAGAGAGAGATAGAGGAAGGGGCACCCCCTAATAAGGGGCAGGGGAGGTGGGAGCGGAGAGAGAGGGGAAGAAGCTCTGTAATGATCAGATCATTAATCATGTAGTAACGGGTCATTAGAATGGACGGTCGAGATTAAAGATTTCTAACTAAATGGGCCGGGTTTGGATCGAGCCCGGCCCAAAAATGGCTTATTTCTTTACCCATAATTGATTTTTGGAAAGTGCATTTTATATATCCCTGGAGTATACATCTTACCTCCCAAATTGGATACCCCTTGGATACCTCTCTTAGGGTGCAGTAAATTTTACGAAATATTTCAAATTTTTTTATAAAATCCACATTTAATATATCCTCAAAAAATATTTAAAATAGAGATATATGAGAAAGAAACATGTATATTTGAAATACTAGGTATATAACAAATTTTACTAGTTTTCAAGGATACATAAAAAATTATCCCTTGATGTTTAGATTGAAAATGATTTCACTTGAACTAATGTTCATGAGAAAAATAAAATTAGACTACTATTTGTTTGTTTAATAGAAAATTAATGGTGAACTGTAATTATTCTATTTTTTATTTATTTTATTATAAATTTTTACATTAATATATAAAAGAATGAGAAAAAAAAAAAATAGTTATATTTTTATTATTATTTCGTACAGAAAGTGAAGTCAATTTCAGCGTTTTGAAAACACAGAATAATATGCAACTTTAATTTACGATAAATCAAACAACGAAAATAAACAGCGGAAAACAACTTCACATGTCTCTACTTTTGGTGAAATGATCATGCCCTAAGTGTCGCTGCTGATTTTAATCAACGAACTAACACTCACATGAGTCTTTGTACCAACTTCGACTAAGAAACACAAAAAATGTAAATGGTGATTAGAAATAAGCCTATATATGAATCTTATTTAATCTTATTTTAGTTTATTTACCCCTGTAAACTTAAGTCAAAACTAAAAATATTTTTTGAAAATTTTAATAATTTAAATAACAAATAAAAATTGCAACAATTTAGTTGTCGATCATCCGAATTCTGTGGAGACTCTTCTCGTTGGGTTTATTAATATTTTTTTAACTTTTTAGTATTTGTATTATAATAATTTTACTTAAATATTCAATTAAACTTAATAGTTAATTTTTTTTATAAATAAATTTTTTAATTATAAAGTTAAAATTAGAAAATTAATTTTAAATTACCGAATATATAAGAATATCTTTATCTTGTTAAAAGTGATTAAAAAAATAAATTATTATATGTATCTGTGTATATTAACACACCATATACGTATATTAGAAAACTAATTTTTTATATCAAAATTTAATTAAATATATTTTATTTATAAAAAATTAATAATTTAAATATATTTATTGAATTAAATTTTAAAATCTCTATTATAGATTTTAAGTATGTAGTGTATATATTTATATACACCCGGTATAAAGAATACTTAATAAAATATTCTCATAATTTAAAGAAAGAGAAAAAAAAAAAATTTCCTTGCACCTAATATATACTAATGTTTCATACACCGCAAAATATATTAGAAAATTAATAGAATATCTGATACTCATACACCGCAAAGTATATTAGAAAATTAATAGAATATATAATACTTAATATTTTAAAATAAAATATAATATATAATATAAAATATTTAAATAATTTATTTAAATATTTAATAAATATTTTAGAATTGGTTCACCATGCACCGAGTGCATCCAATATTTTTTTTGAACATATTTAAGTAATCTTATTGGCCCTTTACTTAAAATGCTAGGTGGCTCAATGTAAGCACAATGTAAAACTCTCAAATTATATATCTTATAGATGATTCTTATATATAAAGGGGCAACTTTGCTAAATATACAATAAAATAATAAACAATTACCATATATGGCAGTATTATTATGTTGCACAACTTAAGCCAATAATAGTCAATATTTTTCTAATAGAAAGATAATATTTAGACATTATTAATTGCACTAAGATGGAAAGTCCAATCCTAGTCAATGGAGAATAAATCTTATATATTTTGTGGATATTTCGCACTCATCCTCTTTTATAACTTGCCAATGCCAACTTGAGTTTAGAGTGGAGATCCGGTTTGCGGTTGGCAGCTCGATTCTATGGACATTGATATGAGAACACTTTAGTTTTGAGTGTTAGAGTTCGTTTGCGCGTAAAACGGACGCGAGAAACGGATCCAGCGCGAAATATACTATTTGTGTATTTTTCAGGAAATTCGGGCGCCCGAAACTTTGATCAAGGCGTCTGAATCCTGTGGTGGTCATGGGCTGGATCGGACCGGGCTGCTACAGTGTTTCGGGCTGCTACACTGCCGAACCGGGTGCACTTCCGGGCGCGCACCACGTGGCGGCACGGGAGCGCGCCAGCGTGCGCGATGCGTGGTGACACCGTGGCGACGCATGGCGACGCCGTGGCGATGCGTGGAGCGACGGGCGCGCTAGCTGGGGCGATGGGATGGTGACATGTGGCGGCTGGAGCGAACAGACCTGCGGCATGGTGACACATGGATTAGTGACTTTCGGGCGCAACCCAATGTTTTCGAGCGCCCGAAACCTGGTGTTTCAACTGAGAGTAGGATATGGCTTATTTTGATCTGAGGGTGCATCTTATCCAGCCTTTTGGACTATAAATTGGACCTTAGACTCCAAGAGATTTTTTTCCATCCCTCTTCTCTTCCACCCTGGTTTGAAAGCAATTGGAAGCTCCATCTTCTTCTTCTTCCTCACCTCATCACCATTGTTGAGCTAGGAGCAAGCTTGCAGAGTTTAGCAACTCCGTCGGCACTTCTTCCTCGGCTTTTTCTGGACAGTAGAAGTGGAGTTTTGAGCGGATTTTTGATAAAAAAATTCCAATATTCGCAATTCTACAAATTTCATATTTTGAAGGAATTCCAGCTTGGACTTTAAGCCAGGTAATTTTAGCCATCTTTGAGACTCTCGTACACAGTCTGGATTTATGAACAGCATTCAGTATTTTTCTTCCCCTCGGCAGAATACTTGGAATCTTCAGCTAATTTTTGGAAGGGAGTTGCACCTCTTGTAGATCTACAACTTTTCTTTTGATGTAGGTGGCCAATTCCAGCATTTTAATAGGTAATTATGCCCATCTTTGAGCTTCTATGTACAATTTTCATATTTTGGACAGACTGTAGTATTTATAGGATTTTTTTATTTTTTTCTTATGGAATGGAGAATTTCAAAGCTTGGTTTTCTTCTAGACTTCAAGAACAACATTTGGACACCTTAATTTTGAATTTTTGATGGTATTTGATACATTTTATTAAGTCTTCTCTCAAACTCATGATGCTGAAATTCTGCAGCAGATTTGTTGGTATACCCTTTTGTGTTATTTTAGTTGTGGGTTTAATTTCGTGGATTAAAGATGGTTTTATTGAGAAATTAAAGATTGGTTTACATCATCAAGAGTATGGTAAGCAATTTTTTTATTGGTTTCAACTTGCGATTATGCTTAATTTGGATTCTACAATAAGTTGAATTTCAGCTTGTTGATGCATGCATATTTTGGGACAGCAATTGCAAGAGTAGGTTTTGAGTTGAATTTTGGAACTTAATGTTAGCTTTTTGTGGATCCTTTGATATTTGTAAGTTAAAAGAGAACTTAGGAACCAAATTTGGGTTGTTATATTGAAGTATATTGAGGTATATACAGCAGATCTTGTATCCTTGATCACTGGTTGTAAATACTGAAATTCTGCGCAGCAGTTGATGTTTTCGCAATTATGTTCAATCCAATAGAAATTTTTTGGGAGATTTGGATTCTTGGAAAGCTAAGAACCAGGGGATTACGCACGCCGAATTTCAGATCGATAGGACTTCGGATCGTTGGACAATCAGATGGGTTATTAAGCACATCGAAATTGCGGTTTATAAACTGGTTCAACCAATTTCAGCATAGTGTGGTTGTTATGTTTGTTATTTTTACTTGATCAAATCATGCTTAAACTTGATATTTATGTTGAGAGCTATACTTATCTTGTATGAAAATTATTTCATACTTGTTTGGACATCTAGATATGCCACACTCTTTTCTATTGCTATACTATTCATGTTTGAATCAAACTTAGGAGAAAACCATTTTTTCTTCTTTATGATATTTGTTGCTTGGGGTTTTGAGCAGGGTTGGGGATAGTATAGCTGTGTTATCGAGTCGGGTGGGATAGCACCGGATTATCGACTCGAGAGTTGTTCGGCAACCGCGAATTGTGGGTGGTTTGGCCGATTAGTGTTTATGCATCAGTTTGGGACCGAAATTAAATTAGTGGATAGAGAGTCTTTCATTTTGAGCATAGTGATGACTTTTGCCTACTACATACTCGATCTGGTTACTTGTTTACTCAAGCAGGGTCGCGCCCCTCGAGTGCCACTCCGGAATAGGCGGGACCGGGTTGGTGTACCAGTCGGTTAGATTAATACTTGAGTATGATTCCACGTCGTTGAGACACGACGGTGAGGGTGAGCTATTATGATGTGAGCATAGCAGGGCCGGGTTTTAGTACCGGACGATTTGATTGGGTTATATCTCGACAGTTTTCTTCTAATGATGCATACATACATACACTTGACATTATACATTATGGCATTGAGATATAGTAGTGTTAGCATTCATTACAGTTATTACTCCCTTACTTATTTACTATTTCTTACTATTGCCTTTGGTAGACTCGGTGGGTAGGTCAGAGGTTCGATGACATACCCACTGAGGACTACTGGTTTTCTAGTAGTTCTCACACCCGTTGTTGTTGCTCAGTTTTTTTTAGATTTCTCCGCGGCTGTTGCAGTGCCGGCGGATCGAGATAAGGGGATCATGGGCTATATAGATATCCCACTACTCTTGAAAGCTAGTTGTGGACCCAGTGTTATTTTATTTTGTTTATAGTTTAGTTGAGCATACTGATGTATTTATTTTGGGTCTGTCTGGAGCCAGCAGGTTGTACTTTATTCTTTTCTGAGAGATTATACTTGTACTGGGATATTTGGAGTTTTCTTTTATTTATTGTGAAACTTATATATTTATATAAACATTTGTATAAACATTTGGAGATTTATATATTTACAGTTTCAGTCTGCATTGGATTTATTTAGTTTCAGCTCTGTGATGCTCTGATCCATCTATCTATCTATTTTCTCTCTCTCTCTCTCTCTCTCTCTCTCTCTCTCTCTCTCTCTCTCTATTTGAGCAAATTGTATCGCTTCGTATACGTGAAAAATTCTTCATATACAGCGAATCTGTTGGCGAACTCGGATTCTGATTTTCATCCGGAGCGTGACAGTAAATCTCTAAATCGTATAGTAGAATGAAATTTGATGAACATGCCCACATTTTGATTAATCGAGGAGATTGAATAAAAATGAAGTGTACCCTACACTAGATGATGGCTAATAAAATGACAATCTATTTCAATATATTTAGCCATTTAATAAAAATTATTATTGTGTGTAATTTGAATAGCACTTTGATTGTCACAATGTAATTGAGTACTTGAATGCTGAAAATATATATTCATGTCAGCAAGTAATCAAAATAACTCGAGATTGTATTAACAAAATTAGCTCACAAAATATAAAAGCTTATGATATATATATTCGATTGAGTGACTATGAGATAGATAAGATTGTCGATTAGCGGGATGAAATTTTTTATTTGGTTCTAATGATGCATGAGAGAGTCTAGCATAAGGCAAAGCTTGATGTTATTTCAATGCCCAGAAAATAACTATGTGTGCCCAAATACTACATTATTTCGAATTGTTGACTAAGAGAACATTCGAGATCCTAAGAATGATAATACTCTTAGGCTGCGGTTGGTTCGGATATAAGCGAAAATTAATTATTCTCGAGATAGATATAAGTTCAAGTACAAGCATTAATTAAAGTAATTTTGCATTTGGTTGAGTTTAAGAGTTACACCGGGAATAAAAAAAATTATATTTGGTAAGTTAAAGATGATTAAAAATTATAAATGGGATTAAATTGTGTTTGGTATGATTTTAAATATTTAATTTAAGATATTTATTAAAAAAAAATTATTAAAATTTATATTTTATTTATATATTAAAAAAATTTATTAAAAAATTTTTGGTTTTTGAAACTTTATAAATTTTTAAATATTCAAAATTTTGTATATAAAAATTGGTATAAATTTTAAAATTTTAAAAATTTAGTATAAATTTATTAAAAATTAAAGTTAAATTTTAAAATTTTATATAAATTTTAAAATTTTATACATTTTTAAATTTATTAAAAATTAAAGTTAAAAATTTTAAAAACTATAAAATTTTAAAATTTTCTAAAGTTAAAAATTTATAAATGTTAAAAATTTTAATTTTAATTATCTCAAAAAATTTAAAAAGTGGGAGCAAAAATTTAAATTTTTAAATTTGTATAATTTTAAAAGTTTTAAAAAATAAATTTAAAAATAAATTTTTAGATTTATTAAAAAGTAAAGTTAAAAATTTTAAAACTTATAAAATAAATAAAAAATAAATAAATTTTATAAATTTAAATATCTTAAATTTTTTAAAAAAATTAATAAAAAAAAAAAAAGAAAAAAGAAAGAGGTGGATTGGGAAACAGCTGTTCCACCTGTGGGGGGAACAGTTGTAACCCCATACCGGGTTATTTCGGGATAACCCGGTATGGGAGGAACATTCCCCCCTTCCTTTTTACCGTTTGAATATAAGGAAATATAAGGGGGATAAGGGGGTTATCCCTCTCTTATATCAGTACCCAAACGGTTCCTTATCGAATTTTCGTAGAAACAAAAATAAATTATAGCCTATAAGTAGGGATGAAAGTGGTTAATTAGGATATAGTTTGATTGAATCCAATATTAGATTTGATAAGATGTTAATACATATGTCAAAATTTAGCCTTTGAGACACATTCTTATCCGAATTGGCATCCCAAAAAAATATGGATATAGACATGGTTTCGTCAAAAATCCAATGTATTTTATCGTTTCACCCCTATGACAAAAGGGAGGATTTTAATATATATATATATATATATATATATATATATATATAGAGAGAGAGAGAGGAGAGAGAGAGAGAGAGAGAGTAGGGCTCCTATACTTTTATGAGTATAAATTTTTTTTTATACTCATAACTTTTTTATTCTTGGCTGAAATAATGTGCGGTTAGGATGATAGTGGTCTCCCTAGGGTATACTAGGTTGTTGGGAAAATAGTATAAATTCTAGGAACTACTATAATCCTAACCGCACATTTCTTCATCGAAGGAATGAAAATTTATGAATACAAAAGAATTTTACTCATAAGAGTATAGTAGCCGGACCCTCTATATATATATATATATATATATATATATATATATATATATATATATATATATATATATATATATATATATATATATATTATTAGTGAAGTATCTGCGCGTTGAGGCGAATAGATATTATTGATGTAAAAAAAAAAAATTAAATATCAAATGAGGACAAACGAATGATATAAGTGTATTATTTGCATTGTAAATAAGTAAATTATTTTAAAATTTGAAAATAAATAATAAATGATTGTAATGATTTTCACATAGACATCCATATTATCGTGTCATCTAAATTTTCTACTACGAATTTGAAAAGATAAAAATTTGAAGAGAAAAAAAAACCTCATGAAACCTTGCAGCATATTTTCTCATCAATTTATATCGCTTATGACCATGTATTGATCTTTTGATTTAATTCAATCTGTCATTATCGTCTATATATTATCAAAAAAGAAAGTTTTGAGTTTATTCTTTGCCTTTATAGTATGTTGAATAACTAAAAAAAAAAAAAAAAAAGATAACATTATAAAGGCAAAGAATAAACTCAAAAGTTTTTTTTCGTTGGGGGCACCTTCAATCTCTGCTTGAGGATCCTTCTCTGTCGCTTGATCCGCACCACCTTCGGCCACTTCACCAAGCGGGTGAGGTCCTTCTACAACGGCAAGGCCCTGCCGATCCCAAACTGCTTCGGTCTGCTCTCAAACAACGGATTCACAACTTTCTCCTGTAGAATTCGCATCAAAATAACAAAATGTATCATCATCTAGGGCAAGAAAAGAAAAAAAAAAAAAACACTAATAAATTCTTAAAATAAGACGGTAATGTAGATCAATACCGTCTTCTTATTCACCGCAACCGACGCCTTCCCATCTCTCTTCGGAGCTTGTCAGATTCAAACACATGGTAATCTATTAAATCCTAAAATACCAAAAAATGCCACAAATTAAACAAAAAATGAATGTTTTATTTGATAAATTTAAAGAACCAACGATTTTAAGCGAGAAATTGTAATAAAAATACCTAGATCAATTATTACGACGCAAAAAGAGGTTTAGGGATCGGAGGAGGAGCAGCAGGAGATCGTACCATAACGCTCCTTCAAGTAGAGCAAGGGTTTCAGAGGTTACGGAAGATGCGGAGACGAAGAGATTCTCATTATTAAAGAAGAAAGAAAAAAGGTAGAAGGAGCAGGAGATCGTAACGCCGCTTCGAATAGAGCAAAGGTTTCGGGGGTTATGAAAGATGCGGAGACGAAGAGATTCTCATTATTAATGTCGCTTCGAGTAGAGCAAGGATTTCGGGGGTTATGGAAGATGCAGAGACGAAGAGATTATTCTTATTAAAGAAGAAAGAAAAATAGGGTAGACGAAGAGATTATTCTTATTAAAGAAGAAAGAAAAATAGTATAATGCGTAAGAAAAAACAACAAGTGGTAAGTTTTATCTGAGATTAATATAATGATGATATAGAAAGTTATATATATATATATATATATATATATATATATATATATATATATATAGGGACATAAGGTGATTTTTTATTTTGTTTTTTATTTATTTTACTACAGTTTTTATATTAAAATTATATTAATTATATATGCTTGTTAAATATTAGATTTTTTTGAAGAAAATATAGGTATGTGAAATTTGATCGAACACAAGTGCAGAACTTTAATTGGATTGTGTCTTATTTGCTCTAATTCTAGTTCATATATATATATATATATATATATATATATATATATATATATATATATATATATATATATATATATATATATATATATATATATATATATATATATATTATTAGTAGATATTATTATCTAAATATATCTGAATCCGAATCCATTTATAGCGGATATGGTAACGAAAATTTAGCATTTGAATTCAAATTCACATCCGAGGACAAATATGGATGTAGATATAGTTTTGTCAAAAATTTATTCGTATTCAATCATTTTCACTCCTAATTAAGTAAAAGAAAATCCAAAATGGCTGATCGTAAAGCAAAATTTAGAAAATAAACCAAGATCTCAAATCTTGTTTCAACCCATATAATGCTTTTTGAAGTCTACAATAAACCTTATTTAGAGAATGATTTAGACCCAAGATGGTGACTATATATAAACTTCTTCATCAATATCACCATTAAAAAATGCATTCTTATAACATTCATTTAAAAAAGAGATCATCCCTAAACCGTAACTACTGCAATAAGAAATCAAACTGTGGTGAGGCAAGCAGCTGAAGCAAATGTTTCTTCATAATCAATATTATATTTTTGAGTAAAAGGTGAGTTTTATATTACTCAATCACTACAATAAAATTATATTATAGCGATATTTTTAAGTATTTCTAAAATCTGAAAAAAACACCGCTAGCAAAAATACCGACATTTATAATTAGTGTCGCTATATGTGTAGTCGCTAGGGTGTATAGCGACACAATTTTGTAATGTGTCACAAAAATATATTCCTATAACCTAATTTTGGATATAGATGAAAGATAGATAGAACACTTGTACAAAAATATTATAAATATGTGTTCCTATAACCTAATTTTATTATAGTGAATATTGTCATTTGAGCAAGCTATGATTTTGTAAATTCATTTGCAACCGACTTTTAATTTTTCGAAAGATAAATCAACCAATTAAGTCCGAATTTACTATTTTTCTGAAGAGTATCAAATTTGTCTTTCGTTGGTTGTTGCCAAAGGAAGATTAAAAGAGGCCTAACGAAATGTATGAGACTAATGCAAAGCGACTAGTGCAAAATAGAAATAGTAATCTTTAAGTTTAGCCAGTGAAGCTCTATCCATACTAAATTTAAAAACATTGACAGAAAGGATAGGATCAATAAAAGGAATGTCTTCATTCCTTGACTCATACACAAGTTGCTCGTAGGAATCATCGATCCGACCTTCTAGATTCGTTGAAAGGGTTATTTGTGGTAATCGTTTGACCTTGAACAACATCACCTACGCTAGTATCATTACTTTCAAGAAAGAATTCAACAACTAAACTTGAAAAAAAAAAAAAAAAAAAAAAAAGGGTGAAATTAATAGAAAATGATGAGATAGAAAATTTAGAGAGACTAGAAAATTGTATTCTCCTAAAAAATGACATGTCTAGAAATTTGAAGGCGTTTACTATTAGGATCAAAAACACCTATTATCTTTGTGTTCAATGGCATAACCAAGAAAATAGCACAAAACAAAGAGAGATCCTAATATGTTGCATTTGTAAGGTAACATGCACATCCACAAGCCTTTTGATCGGAATATTCAGGTGATTTACCAAACAAAAGCTCATAAGGAGATTGATTATCAATAACATTAAATTGAACTCTATTGATGATATAAGCTACAGTAAGTGCACCTTCCCTCCAAAATTGTTCGAGGATAGAATTAAGTAGAGAAAAAAAGAATACTAAGTGTCTGAAATGTGTCTGTCACTACAAGAAAAACCCTATATAGCTTCGCTTTTTTGCCGATGCATGTACAGGGCGTCGACGAATTTAACATCCGTCGCTAACAACGCGATTCTTGAGTCTCGTGTCGGCAAGTTAACACGCGGGAAACTTTTTTCTATTCGCGCCTTAGGGATCCAGAGCAAAAAAAATCCCACCTTTTTTCCCCCAAAACCCACAACATATTAATTTTCTATCCATTCTCCTTCTCGTCTCTCTCTTTCCTTCTCTCTCTCTCTCTCATTAGCAAAAGCAGATTGTTTTCCCCCAAAACCCACAACATATTTTCCATCCATCCTCCTCATCTCTCTCTTTTCCTCTCCCTCTCTCATTAGCAAAAGCAAATTGCGAAGGAAAAGGAAGACCTCGGCTGCTGCCATCACTGCGGCCTTTGCCGTCGCTGCCGTCACTATTGAGTAACCGCGGCCTCCGCTCTGGATTACATCTGGGCCGCCACTGTCACCGTGGCCTTCACTTTGGATTACATCCAGCCTCAACTCTGCTTTTGCCCCTTCTTCTCTAGGTTACTGTCTTTCTTTTATTCATTTATTTTATGAAAAGGATCTCTTCCTCTTTATATTTCTTTGTTGCTATTTTTAATTTTATCTCTAAAATTTTACTACTGTCTTAAAGGGAAGACCAAGGTCATCCAAAAGTATTAGGGCCCCAATCTTCTTAATTAGTGAAGTGTGCATATTGGGCTTAATTTTCTTCTCCAGGTTACTCTCTTGCTATTTATTTATTTATTTTGTGAAAAATATCTCTTCCTCTTTATATCCCTTTGTTGCTCTTTCTAATATTGGCTCTAAACTTTTACTTTCTTGAAGGGAAGACCAAGGTCACCCAAGAATATTAGGACTCTAATCTCCTTAATAAGTGAAGCATGCATATTGGAGGATTATTATAATCTTCAACTGAAATTCACCACCCTTCGTGTCACCTACTTGCTACAGACTGGAATTTCATTCTATAATTACAGTCGACATAGAAGGTTAGTTTACTATGTGACTATTTTAGTTTGTCTTCTTGATTCTAGGGTAGGCATGCTTCTTTAATTAAGAATGATAAGTGTGATCTTTTCTATAATGTAGAATCTGATGGGATTTTTTGAATCTTTAGGGCTCCTATGGTATTTGGTTTTTTTGGATGCAATTTGTTGTTTCAGACTTTATATATTTTATTTATTATTAGTAATAATTTTTAATTATTGATGTGGCTTTGTTCTTTCTTCCTGTTTTTCTCAAAAAAAAAAAAAAAAATTGTTTAGATGCACACTAGATCAACCTGCAAAGAAAAAAAAAAACATTCACAAGAACAACTATCATACAATAGCTAACCTTTGTAGACCATTGTTTATATATGTGCTTTTCTCCCTTTGTCTTCGCTCTATTCTTTCTTCAGCGCTCTGCATAATGTTGATTTGAAAAAGAAAGTGACTATTTTTATTTGCTTAATCTAAATCTATAAGTTTTATTCTATTTGTTTGAGAAGTAGAAGTCAGAATTCATTAAAAAGATATGACTCTTTTATGTTGCTTTTCTTGATCCTCTAGTCTTGTTGTTCCTTTAGTGTTGTTGGTATCATTTGACAAGCATATAACATTGTAGACTTTCCATTGAGAGATAATTAGGCATGATACAGTGCATAGTCCATAATCTAATGCAAATACAGCAAAGACCAGTAAATCTCAAAAGGCTTTCATTTCTTAATTGTAGCATTATATTTGAGACCAAAATTTAAAGAAACGCAACAATACTATATATATATATATATATATATATATATATATATATATATATATATATATATATATATATATATATATATATATATATATATGATAGTGTATCACTTACAAGAAATATCTATATATATAGATATAGATATGCTTGTCCTAATGATTGCATGTTATATTGGAATGACAATGCGAACCAAGAAACTTGTCATGTATGTGGATCTTCAAGGTGGTTAAGAAATAAAGAAGATGGAGAAGATACTTTAGGAGATGAAGAAGATATGACTAAGAAGAAAAAGCCGGCGAAAGTATTGCGGTACTTTCCTCTGATTCCAAGATTAAAAAGAATTTATATGTCGTCGGATATGGCTTCCTCTATGAGATGGCATGAAGAAGGCCGTACAAAGGATGGAATCTTAAGGCACCCAGCCGATGCCTTAGCATGGAGATCATTTAATGATCACCATCCAGATTTTGCTTCTGATCCTCGTAGTATTAGACTTGGACTAGCAAGTGATGGATTTAACCCTTTTAGAACAATGAGCTCCACATATAGTACGTGGCCTGTTATGTTGATCCCATATAACCTTCCGCCATGGTTGTGTATGAAAAAATCATCATTTATACTATCTATGGTTATCCCCGGTGGAAAGGGTCCAGGCAATGATATTGATGTCTATTTGCAGCCTTTGATACATGAATTGAAAATGTTATGGGAGGGTGTCGATGCATTTGATTCTTTCACGAAGCAAAACTTTAACAAACGAGCTGCTCTACTTTGGACCATCAATGATTTTCCTGCTTATGCAAACTTATCTGGTTGGAGTACTAAAGGACGAATTGCTTGTCCTTGTTGTGGAAATTCAACTCACTCACGCTGGCTAAAACATGGGGGAAAATTTTGCTATATGGGCCATCGTAGATGGTTAGAACAAAGTCACCCATTTCGATTTAAAAAGGATGACTTTGATGGTTCCGTAGAGTTGCGATCTGCTCCAACTACTCCATAATGCCATTCCAATATAACATTTTTGGAATGGCAATATAACTAATATACTACTCGTATATTAGTTATTGGTCTAATCTAATTCAATTTATGTAATTACAACTTGTTGCAAGATAGCAACTTATTTTTGGAATACGAGCTATTGAAAGAGCACTTTTAGGCCAAATTTAAAATATTACAATGTAACATCAAATTTTTTTTCCTTGATCAATTAGTAATTTCTCATATAGAATTTGTATATATTGATTTTACAATAAATTAGCAAAAGCAAATATACTCTTTATGTTGGTTCTCATATCATTGTGATGACTAGTAGTATCTTTATTTTTATTTTATTTTTATATAGTTTTTGTAATTATCATAATTTTCTCACCATATTGTTTTGCTATTCTTAGTAGACAAATGGATAAAAGTTGGATAGAAAAGCCAAGAAATAGCAAGGCTTATATGGATGGAGTGGCCAATTTCATTAAATTTGCCACTGAGAGATCTTCTGTTAGAGGAAAGATTGTATGTCCTTGTAGGAAATGTTCCAATTGTTCCTCGCATATTCCAGAAGTTGTTGAGGAGCATCTCATGTGGAAGGGTTTCTCGTTAGGCTATACCGAGTGGATATTTCATGGGGAATCTTTGAGTTCATCTTTAATAGAAGGTTCTCATAATATTTTTACTCCAAATAGTCCAGCGTCCACGAATGTGAATGAGGGTATCATAGGACAAGATGACATGAGAGGATTGCTTCGAGATACCGTGAGGATACCTAATATAAGTTTGAGCAGTAATCCAATAAGTAATGAGGGTAGTAGACAACAGAATTCATCAATTGACGACACGGCTTCATATGCTAATTTAATGCAAGACTGTGATCAAGAACTTTATTCGGGGTGTTCAAACTATTCAAAAATATCTTTCTTGCTACACTTATTTCACCTCAAATGTTTGAATTCGTGGTCTGGCAAATCTTTCACTATGTTGCTCGAATTATTAAGGAATGCTTTCCCGCAAGGCAATTCTTTACCATCATCTTCATATGAAGCCAAAAAATTGATAAAACAATTGGGTCTCGGATATGAAAAGATTCATGCTTGTCCTAATGATTGCATGTTATATTGGAATGACAATGCGAACCAAGAAACTTGTCATGTATGTGGATCTTCAAGGTGGTTAAGAAATAAAGAAGATGGAGATGATACTTTAGGAGAGGAAAAAGATATGACTAAGAAGAAAAAACCGGCGAAAGTATTGCGGTACTTTCCTCTGATTCCAAGATTAAAAAGAATTTATATGTCGTCGGATATGGCTTCCTCTATGAGATGGCATGAAGAAGGCCGTACAAAGGATGGAATCTTAAGGCACCCAGCCGATGCCTTAGCATGGAGATCATTTAATGATCACCATCCAGATTTTGCTTCTGATCCTCGTAGTATTAGACTTGGACTAGCAAGTGATGGATTTAACCCTTTTAGAACAATGAGCTCCACATATAGTACGTGGCCTGTTATGTTGATCCCATATAACCTTCCGCCATGGTTGTGTATGAAAAAATCATCATTTATACTATCTATGGTTATCCCCGGTGGAAAGGGTCCAGGCAATGATATTGATGTCTATTTGCAGCCTTTGATACATGAATTGAAAATGTTATGGGAGGGTGTCGATGCATTTGATGCTTTCACGAAGCAAAACTTTAACATACGAGCTGCTCTACTTTGGACCATCAATGATTTTCCTGCTTATGCAAACTTATCTGGTTGGAGTACTAAAGGACGAATTGCTTGTCCTTGTTGTGGAAATTCAACTCACTCACGCTGGCTAAAACATGGGGGAAAATTTTGCTATATGGGCCATCGAAGACGGTTAGAACAAAGTCACCCATTTCGATTTAAAAAGGATGATTTTGATGGTTCCGTAGAGTTGCGATCTGCTCCAACTACTCCAAAATGCCATTCCAATATAACATTTTTGGAATGGCAATATAACTAATATACTACTCGTATATTAGTTATTGGTCTAATCTAATTCAATTTATGTAATTACAACTTGTTGCAAGATAGCAACTTATTTTTGGAATACGAGCTATTGAAAGAGCACTTTTAGGCCAAATTTAAAATATTACAATGTAACATCAAATTTTTTTTCCTTGATCAATTAGTAATTTCTCATATAGAATTTGTATATATTGATTTTACAATAAATTAGCAAAAGCATATATACTCTTTATGTTGGTTCTCATATCATTGTGATGACTAGTAGTATCTTTATTTTTATTTTATTTTTATATAGTTTTTGTAATTATCATAATTTTCTCACCATATTGTTTTGCTATTCTTAGTAGACAAATGGATAAAAGTTGGATAGAAAAGCCAAGAAATAGCAAGGCTTATATGGATGGAGTGGCCAATTTCATTAAATTTGCCACTGAGAGATCGTCTGTTAGAGGAAAGATTGTATGTCCTTGTAGGAAATGTTCCAATTGTTCCTCGCATATTCCAGAAGTTGTTGAGGAGCATCTCATGTGGAAGGTTTTCTCGTTAGGCTATACCGAGTGGATATTTCATGGGGAATCTTTGAGTTCATCTTTAATAGAAGGTTCTCATAATATTTTTACTCCAAATAGTCCAGCGTCCACGAATGTGCATGAGGGTATCATAGGACAAGATGACATGAGAGGATTGCTTCGAGATATCGTGAGGATACCTAATATAAGTTTGAGCAGTAATCCAATAAGTAATGAGGGTAGTAGACAATAGAATTCATCAATTGACGACACGGCTTCATATGCTAATTTAATGCAAGACTGTGATCAAGAACTTTATTCGGGGTGTTCAAACTATTCAAAAATATCTTTCTTGCTACACTTATTTCACCTCAAATGTTTGAATTCGTGGTCTGGCAAATCTTTCACTATGCTGCTCGAATTATTAAGGAATGCTTTCCCGCAAGGCAATTCTTTACCATCATCTTCATATGAAGCCAAAAAATTGATAAAACAATTGGGTCTCGGATATGAAAAGATTCATGCTTGTCCTAATGATTGCATGTTATATTGGAATGACAATGCGAACCAAGAAACTTGTCATGTATGTGGATCTTCAAGGTGGTTAAGAAATAAAGAAGATGGAGATGATACTTTAGGAGAGGAAGAAGATATGACTAAGAAGAAAAAGCCGGCGAAAGTCTTGCGGTACTTTCCTCTGATTCCAAGATTAAAAAGAATTTATATGTCGTCGGATATGGCTTCCTCTATGAGATGGCATGAAGAAGGTCGTACAAAGGATGGAATCTTAAGGCACCCAGCCGATGCCTTAGCATGGAGATCATTTAATGATCACCATCCAGATTTTGCTTCTGATCCTCGTAGTATTAGACTTGGACTAGCAAGTGATGGATTTAACCCTTTTAGAACAATGAGCTCCACATATAGTACGTGGCCTGTTATGTTGATCCCATATAACCTTCCGCCATGGTTGTGTATGAGAAAATCATCATTTATACTATCTATGGTTATCCCCGGTGGAAAGGGTCCAGGCAATGATATTGATGTCTATTTGCAGCCTTTGATACATGAATTGAAAATGTTATGGGAGGGTGTCGATGCATTTGATTCTTTCACGAAGCAAAACTTTAACATGCGAGCTGCTCTACTTTGGACCATCAATGATTTTCCTGCTTATGCAAACTTATCTGGTTGGAGTACTAAAGGACGAATTGCTTGTCCTTGTTGTGGAAATTCAACTCACTCACGCTGGCTAAAACATGGGGGAAAATTTTGCTATATGGGCCATCGTAGATGGTTAGAACAAAGTCACCCATTTCGATTTAAAAAGGATGACTTTGATGGTTCCGTAGAGTTGCGATCTGCTCCAACTACTCCATCGGGAAATTTATATATATATATATATATATATATATATATATATATATATATATATATATATATATATATATATATATATATATATATATATATATATATATATATATATATATATATATATAATCAGAGCTTAAAACTATAAAAAATAGGACGTGAACAGGTCGCCACACGTATAGAAATTTTTCTGTCCATACGGACAGAGTCTTTCATGTACATGCATAGCTAGGCATGTATATTTATACAATCAGAGAGGCAACAGATGCTAAATAAATAACTGAACAAAATCATAATCCTCTACAGCTAAAGACATCCTACAATCCATCCACATGACATCAACATAATCCACATACTCAAAATCACATAACGATAGATAATAATCAAAGAACTAAAACTGTAAAAATATAGCACTGATCAGCTGTGGCTGACAATAGGGACGACTCTATCGTGACTACTCTCCTGATCGTCCCGACATCCCAGCATCTGACTGACCTGAAAAAGAGATCACCAAAATGTGTGAGATACAACATAAATGTATCCTAGTGGATACGACGAACCGAGAAGTAGCAAGTCGTACCTACTGGTATACTATAAATAGCGGATAGTAAAGGCAGGTATATAATCTCAATGTTGAATATGAAAAGTACTGGTAGCTGCTCTAGCATGCTGATAACTGAAGATGGCATTATGAAAATTCTGGTAAATCACAGTGCTATATACAATAGATACTGATCAATAGATAGTAGAGCATGCTGAACTAAAATCGACGTACATAACTGAAGGACAGTAATAATAAGTTTATGCATCAAAGCTACAAACGAAAATACCCAATCAATGCCGCCATTGGTCACTAGGACCTCTGGCTAATGCCAAAGCTAGCACGTTCGGCTGACATATAACCCGGCACCAACAAGTGCACTCAGGGGCACACATGTCTGCCACTATCGTCAACTATGTGCAGCCTGGGGCTCACGTGTCGCCACTATCAACCACTTTACTGGTAAAGAACACCAATGTGGGGATCAATCCATAGGCGTACGTGAAATGAGCAGCTAGTGCTATGGCGATCACAATGCTGATGCTCAAGCTCGCGGTCTAAAGACCGGATAATCGGCATAAAGCCGGGAAGTCCCAAACGGGATACTGAAAGCTGTAATATCAACTGATGTTGTATAACTAAAGCTGTATAACTGAAGTTGAACTCCTATTCTAACATGCAGTACAAGAATAGGAAATGCTGATATGAACTGAGCTGATGATAACTCTAGCTAATGACCAAATCAGGCATGGCATATGTCCAGATGTATATATATATATATATATATATATATATATATATATATATATATATATATATATATAGTATGTTAAAGAAATAAACCATAAATGTTATACTGAAGAAATAATCGGAAAGCTCAACCATAGGACCAAGGCTAGCATGAATCACAGGGGTCCGACCAACTACGTTTACCCATAGGTGACGATATGATAAAGCCCAAATCGAAGCACCTACCTCAATACAGGCGGTCGAAGAATCCGTTGGAAGGCTCGTGTGCTGGCTGCTGACTGCTGGAGTCTGAATCATAACTATGGGTCAGTAAAAGACTCACACACCTAACCCACTGACTCACTGTATACAGATAAGCTAAACGGGAAACTTCACAGAAGTCTCGGGATTTGCCAAAATTTTCGGAAATCCGTCGATCGACCAACTATGGTCCGATCAGTGCCTACGAGTTTCGAATTTAACGAAACTTGACATGCTGCCCCGAAATGCTTCACTGAAAATGTTCAGGCACTAACATTCCACTGGGTGCGACTCTACACTCAAACGGTGCCATAAACATTGAAATCATTTCCGAAAAAGCCAATTTCGGCTCCGAAAGTTGCCAACGCTAAACTGAAATCACTAGACCAGCCAGGAAATCGTCGGAAACAGCCAAAGACATCTGGCAACTATAATTAACCATTTCAATTTCTCGAATTGCGTGATTAATGTCGAAACGCAGATAAACCGACGATTTTGCCGATTTACGGTTCGTTAATCAAATTTTGCTCAACGATGGATCTCGAACTAAAGGTTCAGAGATCACGTGCATACTGCCCAAGACAGCCAATGTGGCTACATTTGCATTTATATCCCTAGGGTTTCTCAAAATTGCATAATTACATGAAAAAATAAGCCTTTTATGCCATTAACTAAAATCCAAGGACCTTCGAATCAAACCGAAAGCACCAATAGCTGGGTCTCGATGTGCTGAACACCGTACTTGCTGTTTGGAGCAACACGGAGCCCGAAAACAATAATGGGTCAACATGTACTATGTTGTTGAGCTTAGATTGCTACTAAGACCAAACTACTCAACCAATCTCAGATCTGAGATGAGCACCATGTGATGATCCGGATCTTCACGGTGGTTTTGCAGCGTGTTCAGTGGCTTCTGGAGGCCTATGATGTGTGATGGAGATGGTTGCGCGCAAATCAGACCTCAGAATTGGACCTAGCGCGAAATTTGGATTAAGAATACCTGTCCGGATGCCTTCGACAAATTTTAGAAGTGGAATTTGGCAAAACGGACATCGGATTTGGACTCAGAGCGCGAAAACGATGAAAAACAGCCATTTACTTGTATTTTTCGGAGCACGGCGGCACAGCCGCGGGCAGGCGCGGGCCGACCGGTCCACGGGACTTCCGCGTGCACCGGGACCAACGGACGTCGCAGCAGGGCCACGTGGCAGGCCCTTATTGGCTGGTCAACGCCCGCGAGGCAGTGCTTGAACCACGCCGGGCGCGGCGCACGGTGGACCGCACAGGCCACGTGTCGCCGGCCCATTGGCGAGCGCAGTGACCCCGCTGGCCCGGCGCGGACCGCGACGCGTGCACCCCGCCGTGGACCGCGCCGCCACGCGGCGCGACGTGATTGGCGGGCGCTCGTGCGCGGGACACATGGCGCGCCCAGGTGAATCCGGGTGCGCACAGTAATGGGCTGGGCCAGATTCGGGCGCCTGAATCTTGCGCCCGAATCCTGATCCCCCTATTGTGTGGGCTTGGGCTATAAATAGCCCATTTGGGCTTCGCTTGGGTTTCCTTTTTCGAGTTTTCTGAGGCCATCTTCTGCAAGGAGCGTCGTCTTCGAGTTTTCTTCGATATTTGGGACCCCGGGAATTTTTGGAAGGCGTTTCATCAGCTTCCTACTCGACATCGCGAGCTTCGACGTGTCTTGGTTATCGATCTTCTCCGTCGACGTTTCTTCCACGAGCTCCCCTGGGCTGACGGGAGGGATTTTTTGGCCAATTTCTTCGGCATCGGTTCCACGAGAGGTAGATCTTCATTTTCCATGTTTACCGCTCCTCTCAGTTTTGGGTTTTTATTAGGGTATTCTAAGAATCTTTGAACCCCTTTCTTGCTGCTGGTTTTCCTGGACAGCGGAGCTTGTTTGATTTTTATCTCCATGCTCGGTTATCGAATTTCGGCCTGTGAGGACTCGATCGACATCTAAGCTTCGCGAGGATCGTAGTTATATTTTTATTGGAATTTTTAGAGCTCATATATCAGGTGATTTTTCAGCTTCTTTCGGACTGATTTTGTCGCAGAATTGTAACCTTGGGAATTTTTGCTTACCGCGGTGTTTGGACTGTATCTTTGTGCCTGGGAGAAATTTTCAGGTATTTTTGGGCTCGTTGGAATCGTGGGAACTTGAGGATTATCCACATTCAGTTTGGACCTTGGATCGATGCGCGCTTTCAGGTGGGTTTCTTCGTCTCCAAAACCGGTGGACGGTTTTCTAATTCTATGGAATAATAAGCATGCATGATTATGAGATGTGTTAGGAAGCATGTTAGAAAGAGAGATGATGTTTTTCTTGTGTTGTTATTGAGATCATATCAGTTAATGCTTCCTCTTTGTGTTAATAAATACTAGTATTGGAACTTGGACCTAGCACCCCGCCATATGTTTGCATGTGTAAACCAGACTAGTAGAGAACCCTCACTTAGGCTAGGTTCATTTATGCTTAGACATCCACACTTTACATTCTATCCCTAGACATAGTGTTTTCCTCGCCCGGGTAGTGGGCCGAGTGGTCGGGAGTTATTTTATT
This sequence comes from Tillandsia leiboldiana, assembly GCA_029204045.2. Classification (NCBI taxonomy): domain Eukaryota; kingdom Viridiplantae; phylum Streptophyta; class Magnoliopsida; order Poales; family Bromeliaceae; genus Tillandsia; species Tillandsia leiboldiana. The sequence goes on along the minus strand of CM055068.1, from coordinate 6,632,502 downwards.
ATAGGATACATGTTACACTCGTGCTTGGGAGCCGAGTTGAGTCTGGTAGATGTAGCTAGTCTTGTATTAGTGGCGGGAGTCGTTTGGGTAAACAATGATCCCGGGTTGTCGAGTTTCTCCGATTTATTTGTCGTCACTGTGTTCGTGGCAGTAATGTACTGGTGATAGCAGGACCTTGAACCCATAATATTTTTTGGACACAAATGATTTCAGTAAACCAATGTTTTCTTTCCAAAGGTCGAAGGGACGCCAGAGCATGTTCTTGTTTGATTTTGGTGAAAGCAATAGGCCTTCGGGGTTTGGAAAATAAAACTTATTTTAAATGATTTTTCTTAAACAACTAAAATTCATTAAATTGGGCTTCTTAAATAAAAATAGTTTTTGATAATAACTGTCATCTTTTCATGCAAATTAACTTCCCCGCCTGAAAAGGGGTTTGATTGATCTGGGTTCGAGGAGTTGTTTTCCCAAACTGTAAGGGGTCAAGAACTTCGAAGGGCAGAGCCTGGAGTCTATTCTTGTTTGTTTGGGGTTCTAGGCACCGGCCTATCAGGATTCTCGGACCCTTATGGTGTCGGTCCGTTCTGTGTCATTTGTGAGTTGGGTGTTCTGTTTTGGGAGCCGTTTGGGTTGCCGATAGTCCCGAGCCGTGGGGTGTCTCCGGCAGATGTTGTCAGTGTTGAGTTATTGTTGTCGATCTGATTGATCGTAGATTTGGACTATAACCTGCATGAGCCATATTGAGCTCGATAGAGATGCGCGGATACTTTCCTCGGTGGGGTCGCGCCCCTCGAGTGCCGCTCCGGAGCTGGGCCTGTTACGTTACTATCGCGACTTGTCGACGCAGTCCGTGTGGGACGCCCTACGTAAGTTCAGTCCTCCGTGGATGTAATGGCAGTAGGTGGGCGCAGGTTTGACTGGACCCTATGTGGCAGTCAGTGTAGATTGTGTCACCCCCCGGGTGTATACCAGAACCCGGGCCCATCTACAGATCCGCCGTGCACGCGGAATTTTCCGCATACACGAAGCGCCGGTAACCTGCTCAGATATAAGATATACAATAAAAGAGCACAAAGTACAGAGCTAAACTAGAAACTACAACATCTCAGACTGAAACCGGAAATAAATACAACTGTAATAAATACAATAAACTCCTAGCTCACCAAAATAGTACAACCAGCTGGCTAAAGCCAGACCCAAAATAAAAGGGAAAATACAATAGTCTGAGTGAAGGGTGCATCAACTGTCTAACTGCAACTCTCAGCCTCACAGGAGATCTATCTACTCAGCGATCTCCTTACCTCGATCAGCCGCCGACGGCCTAGCAGCTCCCCTAGAAGACTCTGCAAAATAAAGGGAAGAAAAAGAGAAAAACAACAATGGGGGTGAGAACCACTAGTAAACCAGTAGCCTCCCCATGTGGGTAAAGCCTCAAACTCTGACGTACCCACTAAGTCTACCAGAGGCAAACAGGGAAGTAGAGTGGTAAGCTAGAATAATCTGCTGATAAGGAAAAACTACCACTACTATGCCTCTAATGCAGTGCCGAAAGGAATGACTATATGCATGCATCAGTAATAGTGTCTGCCTGAATAAACCCACTCAATGAACCAGTAAAGAACCGGTACTGCCCGCTTTGTCATCATCATCGGGCATGCCAGCCAACACATAACGCCGATGTGATATGGTCCCCATCATCGGGTATGCCAGCCAACACATAACACGATGTAATATGGTCCCCATCAACGGGTATGCCAGCCAACACATAGCACCGATGTAATAGGGAACTCAAGGACCCAATAACTGACCGGCACTGACTCGGTATAGTCGCACACTCCGGAGTTGCACTCGAGGGGAGCTACCCACACGAGTAAAGTAACCATGTCACAAATATCACAATACAGAAGGGCTTAGTCACGACAATGCTCAAAGTGGGAAACTCCATCCACTAATGAAACCCAACCCCAATATCCGGTCAACCACCCAATATCCGCAGTTGCCGCAACATCCCATAAGTCCCCAATCTGGAATAATAATCAATATCCGGTCAACCGCCTACTGTCTGCGGTCGCCATAATACCCCACAATCTACAATCAAGTACAACCTGTCCCAAACTCCAAGGTCCCGACTACATTATCCCAAACCCTGCTCGAACCCGAGCAACATGTATCAAATATCTAGAAAAGGAGAAAAGAGCAACATGGTTTCTCCTAAGTCAAGTCCCAATATGATAGTGTAACGATAAAAGATGGCCTATCTAGATGTCCATACAAGCATGCATGTGTCCTCATGGAGAATAAAAGAAAGGCACCAAGTAAAACTCTCACATAGGCTAGATCATAATGTCCCAACATGATAGTCCCCCTTTTTGCGAAGAAAGCTAAGTACTAACATGGCATGCAAATATATCCCACCATAATATTCCCACAATCATGTTCTCACAATAATATTTTCCCACTAATATTCTCACATGGATAGGCTCATAAATAATATAATCATGTATGACTCTCAATAGGGTGCCAAATCAATAATAATTTAGGGGTCTCTCTTGTTGGGTTATATGTAATAAGGATCTAAATAGGGGAAAAAATATCTAGAGGGGGGGTGAATAGGTGTAAACGTATAAACACTCAAAAATCGTTGCGATAAAAACCCAATGCGGAAATAAAAATTACTCGCAAGATTTTTACGTGGAAAACTCCATCACCGGAGTAAAAAACCACGGGACCGATAACACGGCAGAAATCCACTAGAATTAAAACACGTACAAGGTGATTTACCGTACACACTTACGACTCAACCTTTTCCATACGCTCCTAGAGGATCTTCTCCGCTCGCTCCGCGACGCTTCTCGAATCCACGATCTGCGCCCAACGCCGAATCCACGGCGTCCAACGTCGAATCCACGACGTCCGACCGAGTCCACGGTCTTCACCCAATAGCACCCTTCGAATCCACGAACGTGCCTTGCTCCGAATCCACGAGAGCGGTTGAACCTTGAATCCACAAGGACACGCGAATCCACTCGCCGATTTTTGGGGTAAATCGTTGTTTTTGGTGGTGATGATCCGCCGAATACTTAGATCAAAGATAGATCGGAAATACCATCTAAGTATTCATTAGTTTGATTCAACTCAAGATGTGAGTATGAAAACCTAACATCAAACTAATCAATATAGATGAAGAAACATAGAGTATTCTCTAATGATTTCCTTTCTTCTCTATATGTGGATCTAGAGCCGTATAAGATGATATATGAAAATGACGGCTATCTGGATTATCGGCTTCCCTTTGATTCACCCTAGAAAAAGAGTCATAGGGTCTATTTATAGGTTAGAAACCCTAGGAAGGAGATAAGAATCAAAAACCTAACATTTCTGGAAATTTTACGGACGGCGATCCGGATCGGATTAGCTGTGATCCGGATCGTCGTAACGAGTCAGGCAATTCCAGAAAAACGAAGGTTCGGGATCCGGATCGAAGTGCTTGATCCGGATCGTTCATACAGTTCACCAAACATCAACGTTCGGGATCCGGATTGCGAAGCCTGATCCGGATCGTTCAAGGAAGATGGTAAACTCAGTGTTCGGGATCCGGATCAAGAGAGGCTACGATCCGGATTGAACTGGTGTGAACGAACCACCTTCGGGATCCGGATCGAACAACCTAATCCGGATCCTGAACATGTCCCAAGTCCAGTTTTTGATTTTTATGCAATGAAAGATTCTTCCAAGTGTTTCTACACTACAAGAAGTATTCGGATCACACAAAATCTTTAGTTAAACATACCTGATCCTTTTGAATTCTTCTTTCTTGAGATTGAGTTAAATGATCCAACATTCTTCACCTTCAATCTTCAAGACTTGAGACTTTCACGAAACTATGCCAACTCAAATTCCGTAACATCTCTAATAGTCCTAGTGAGCAAGTCGTAGAAAGAGGTATGCAACAACCACCCACGTGGAACGCACAAATCCACAACTGTAAAAGACTCCTCGATGTCCAACTACCGTCCCCGCAACACCCAAAATCCGCGAGCCATTGCAAAAGAATTGCACTCGCCATAAATGGACCTCCCACAAAACAGCACTTGCTGTTTTGCAAAACAGCACAGAAAAAGGGGATTTTTCACCTGTAACCAGTCCTCTAAAAAATCCAAAAAAATCACGGCTGCGATCCTCGCGACGAGTAGATGAAAATTGAGTACTTATACGCCATGTTCCGACGCCAGAAGGCCAAGATATAAAAAGAACACTCCAGCGCTGTCTAGAATATTGCAACAGAAAATGAGGTCAAAAGATGCCTCGGAAACCCCACCAAAAATCCAAAACGGAGGAAGGTGATCATCACGGAAATCGAAGGCCTACCTCTTAAGAATACACTACCATGAAAATCGTCTAAAAATTCCTTCGGGGTAGCACAGGGGACCTTTTTGGGCATCCGGACTCAGAAAAATGCAAGTAATAGCCATTTTTCAGCGTTTTTCCGCGCTGAATCCAAATCCGGCCTCCGATTAGCCTGAAACCACTTCTAAAATTCGGCAAGAGTAGCCGGATGACAGGCTTGATCCAAAACCCTCACTGAGTCCGTCTAACACGTCCATTTGACGCGTTGCGGGCCTGACACACCAATAATAGGTGTTCCTCACCATGGATCACGGGGGAAAGCTACACGGGGATCTGGGCCACTACAGATTGGGTGATTGTTTATCGAGAGATAGTAGATGCATCATGTTTCATCTGTTTTCCCCTTTGAGCATATAGATAGAGGCATAGTAGCTGTAGAGTTATTTCTAGCCTTTTTTTTATAGCACTGCATTTGTTACTTTATGCCTCTAGTAGACTTAGTGGGCAAACCGTCGGGCTTGGTGGCGGTACCCACTGAGAACTACGTGACAGTGTAGTTCTCACACCCGCTATTGGTGACTTTTCCAGGGATTTCTTCTCCAGTTCCTGCTGCTCCTGTTGCTGCACCAGCTGATCGAGGTAAGGGAGTCGCGAGCTAGTTCCCTACCCATCTTTGGAGTATAGTTGTACCCCTTTTTGGAGCTTTGTAATACAGTCTGCTGGATTATTGTAGATAGTTGCTGTTGAGACTTTTATTTTCGAGAGACTTATGTTGTGAGGTTCAGACTTGTACTATTTGGAGATGTATTTTCTTATTTCAGTAGTTTATTTTTCAGCTCTGATATCTGTATAGCTGTAGTATTATCTTTTGCAGGTTAGACGCTTCGTCTATACGGGGCTTCCCGTATTGGCGGCGGATCTGTTGGCGAGCCTGGGTCGCAGTTTCGACCCTGGGGCATGACAGATTAGAGTGGTATCAGAGCCTAGGTTGTAGGTCATTATGGACTTAGAAACCCTAGGCATGTGGATGGACCTTAGGATAACTGCGTGAGAGTCGTGATTTATAGCGAGAGTCCTGATTGAGTTTTATACCTCTCCTTAGGGATGGGATGAGTGATTGGCATGTTTATTCTCCTAAGCAATTATGTTGACTGCAGACAACATAATGCTATGGAATGGATGACATGTCCTTGACTTTCGCTGGATTGGGTCGAGTATTTGTTCTGTCCTGATGTTTGGATGTTGTTGCAAGTGAGCACGATGCCTCCCCGACGCAGGATACTGACGCGTTCTCAGCCTTCTTCCTCCGATGAGCCTGAGTAGGAGGAGTCAGGGCAGGGCCGGCAGAGAGAGGTTCAGGAGCTTCGGGCTCAGATGGCCCAGATGGCCCATCTTCAGCAGGGAGTGTCGACTTCGAGTTTTCTTTGATATTTGGGATCTCGGGAATTTTTGGAAGGCGTTTTATCAGCTTCCTACTCGACATCGCGAGCTTCGACGTGTCTTCATTATCGATCTTCTCCGTCAACGTTTCTTCCGCGAGCTCCCTTGGGCTGACGGGAGGGAGTTTTGGGCCGATTTTTGCGGCATCGGTTCCACGAGAGGTAGATCTTCGTTTTCTGTGTTTACCGCTCCTCTCAATTTTGGGTTTTTATTAGGGTATTCGAAGCATCTTTGAACCCCTTTCTTGCTGCAACGCTCGTGCACGAGCCGGCCTATCCGGGGCCGCCACGTGGCCCACCCCGGTCCATGCACCCAGCCGCGCGTGAGCCCGCCAATAGACGGCTGCCACGTGTCCCCCTCCCCGTCCACTACACCAGCGTCTCATTCCGTGGACCGCGACGCGTGCGCAGGCCAATCCGCAACCGCCACGTGTCACCCCCACCGGTCCACGGCTCCCCCGTTCACCAAAATGCACCGAAAACTTCCGAGTGTCCGTTTTTGGGCTTCCGGACTTAGAAAAATGCAAGTAAATAGCCGTTTTTCAGCGTTTTTCCGCGCTGAATCCAAATCCGGCCTCCGATTAGCCTGAAACCACTTCTAAAATTCGGCGAGAGTAGCCGGATGACAGGCTTGATCCAAAACCCTCACCGAGTCCGTCTAGCACATCCATTTGACGCGTTGCGGGCCTGACACACCAATAATAGGTGTTCCTCACCACGGATCATGGGGAAAAGTTACACGGGGATCTGGGCCACTACAGATTGGCTGATTGTTTAGCGAGAGATGGTAGATGCATCATGCTTCATCTATTTTCCCCTTTGAGCATATAGATAGAGGCATAGTAGCTGTAGAGTTATTTCCAGCATTTCCTCTATAGCACTGCATTTGTTACTTTATACCTCTAGTAGACTTAGTGGACAGACCGTCGGCTATCGGCTTGGTGGCGGTACCCACTGAGAACTACGTGACGGTATAGTTCTCACACCCACTATTGGTGACTTTTCCAAGAATATTTTCTCCAGTTCCTGCTGCTCACGTTGTTGCACCAGCTGATCGAGGTAAGGGAGTCGCGAGCTAGTTCCCTACCCATCTTTGGAGTATAGTCGTACCCCTTTTTGGAGCTTTGTAGTACAGTCTGCTGGATTATTGTAGATAGTTGTTGTTGAGAGTTTTATTTTTGAGAGACTTCTGTTGTGAGGTTCAGACTTGTACTATTTGGAGATGTATTTTTTTTATTTCAGTAGTTTATTTTTCAGCTCTGATATCTATATAGCTGTAGTATTATCTTTTGCAGGTTAGACGTTTCGTCTATACGGGGCATCCCGTATGGGCGGCGGATCTGTTGGCGGGCCTGGGTCGCAGTTTCGACCCCGGGGCATGACAGGTTAGAGTGGTATCAGAGCCTAGGTTGTAGGTCATTATGGACTTAGAAACCCTAGGCATGTGGATGGACCTTAGGATAACTACGTGAGAGTCGTGATTTATAGCGAGAGTCCTGATTGAGTTTTATACCTCTCCCAAGGGATGGGATGAGTGATTGGCATGTTATTCTCCTAAGCAATTATATTGACTGCAGACAACATAATGCTATGGAATGGATGACATGTCCTTGACTTTCGCTGGATTGGGTCGAGTATTTGTTCTGTCCTGATGTTTGGCTGTTGTTGCAAGTGAGCACGATGCCTCCCCGACGTTGGATGCTGACGCGTTCTCAGCCTTCTTCCTCCGATGAGCCTGAGTAGGATGAGTCAGGGCAGGGCCGGCAGAGAGAGGTTCAGGAACTTCGGGCTCAGATGGCCCAGAGGTCGAGGGAGTCCAGGGGCTCACCATTGGGTAGCCGAAGAACAACCGAGGTGCTGGTCGGAGCAATGTGGCCTAAAACACTAAGACTTAGAGCTCAGGTATGGGCATCATAACAAAACCAAGGTTCTGGGCAGTAGCTAAGGCAAGCAATCACAAGAAGGTGTAGAGAGAAGTACCAGGCGTGCCTCGGGGTCGGGTGCCGGCATCCTACGGCGGCGGATGGCCGGAGACACCCTATTTGGCAACTTGAGAGCAACAAGCTCGAAAGGGTTTCATGCAAAAGTTTCCAGGCCCAAGTAAAGGCACCTACATGGCTGTCTTGATGAGAGGAAGCCAACCATGCCCTTATCCAGCGGCGGAGAGCGGCGGCGACGGCGTACGGCCAAGTCCGGCCAAGAGTTAGCAACCCGAAACTAGGGTTTGCCGTTGTCACCTCTACGCTCAACCAAACTCCACCAAACCTTATGGACAACCTCTACAGGACTAGAGGGAGTATCCTAGCATATTAAATCCGGTCCTAAGTCGCCGGATGACGCGTTTGCAAGAGGCGGAGCAAATTAGGGTTTCGGTAGGTGCAATGCTCCTGCCGGCAACCCGGCGCATCCCCGGGGTCGGGGCTCTGCAAAGGGGTTCACCAAGAGGTGGGGAAGGGACTTCAAGTGTCCAGGTAGCAAGAAAACACCAGAGAGGTGGGCTCACCTTGGTCGGATTCGAAGAAGAAGATAATGGCCGAGATCCCTTCTCTGGCGTCAAGCGGCCAACGCAGGCAGCAGGCATTCAAGGTTGGGTCTCTTTGGCGACGAGGAACACCCTACCAAGCTCTGTAAGCGTTTGGCTGCGGCTTGGGACACTCCTCTCCTTCACAACCTGAGAACAAGGGAGGATTTTGCTCCTTGTTGATATTCCGGCGATGGGAGGCGACGGCCGGCGATGTTGGAGCTCGGAGGAGACAGAGGAGGAGATGAAGAGGTTGCTGTTACCTGTGGGTTCCAACAGGTTGCGGCTAGTGTTGCAAAGAGCAACCAGTTGCTAGGTTGCTTTATAAATCTAGTGCCACAAAATGCCATTTAGTCCTCCTTCTCTTAGAATTCTAGCTTAGGTCCTTAGCTGTATATGAAAAATGCACCAAGGTGCCCCCCCCCCAAGAACTTTGGTGCAAATCCATGCATAAAATATAGGGGTTTTAAGAAAATACTTGAAAATTTACTGTATTTTGCGCTTTTTGAGACTGTATTGTCGTCAAACAGAAAAACGAACGACACCACGACATTCGGCTCGACGAGACCTAACAAGTAGTGATTTTGGTTTGTTGAGTTTAAGCTTCGTTAGGTCAGTTAATCCATTAATACAATGAACTCCTCTGTTTGGCACACTTTTCAATGATCTAGACTCGTCAAATATAAATTTGGACTACGCCATTGCGCTCAGATTGATGAGAGACTCGTCAAATATAAATTTGGACTACGCCATTGCGCTCAGATTGATGAGATCGTTCAAATTGATTATTTACATCGTCAAGTTTGGATTCAAATTGGTTAAGTTAGTTAACTTCATTCGAAAATTCAAAAATTTTACAAATTACTATTAATAACTTAAGTCATGACACTATATATATATATATATATATATATATATATATATATATATATATATATAGCGTAGGGCTATTATACTCTTATGAGTATAAATCCATTTATACTCATAACTTTTTTACCCTTGGACGAAGGAATGTGCGGTTAGGATAATAGTGGTAGTGGTCCCCCTTGGGTTTACTAGGTTGTTGGGGAAATAGTATAAATTCTAGCGACTACTATAATTTTAACCGCACATTTCTTCATCCAATGGATGAAAATTTATGAATACAAAAAAATTTTACTCATAAGAGTATAGTAGTCGGACCCTATATATATATATATATATATATAGAGAGAGAGAGAGAGAGAGAGAGAGAGAGAGAAAGAGAGAGAGAGAGAGAGAGAGAGAGAGAGAGAGATTGAATTTTAAACTCGAATTTCTCAAATATTACACATGATAAAAGGAATGAGCAATAGTCCATCTTACTTAAGAATTGATAAAACTCTATTTGTTTACATTCCGAAGTATTATCAAATCAAAAAAAAAAATTATATTCGAAAAAAACTAGGGTTTTTACCATAACAAAAATTTTGCAATAAATGCTTAACAATTCAAATTAGATATTATAGGATTATAGCATGCAGAATAAAAATGTCAATAAGAGTTACTTAATGCGGCAAAAAGAATAGAAAATTATAAATTTATATAGGACAACAACTGGTTTATCATCGCTTAGTAGTTCACAGCAGAAATAGTAGAATTGGTAAAAGCAGCTTCAATATATATTTGAACTGGTGCTAATAACAGCAGCAAGACACGAGAAAGAGTCATTCTTGGTGTTCTCTTGGTCACGCTTTTCTCTTTCAAGTGTCCAACAATTCTCGATTATATGCCATTTTTCTTTCAATATTTATAATAATAAATTATATGGGGATTAAAATCTATGACCAAAATAATATTAGTAGGCAATGCCTCGTGAATATTATTTTGAGTTTCCTCGCCAATTAATTCGGCTACAATTTTGTCATTACTTGGTAAAGGATCACGACACAACAAACATGTTCGAACATGTTCATAAATATCATCCAATGTCATAAGAAATTGACAAAAATGCATAGGAACACGGCACATATAAAAGTTCTTAGCATCATTAAAACAGTTCTATTGAGGTTCAGAAAAAGATTATTTATTCCAAATATATAAAATTTGTAAATAAAATTTTGAAATAGATTGACAACTTATATGCTACATCAGCTTCATTCGTTTGACCAACTAGTTTTGTGATGTCGCTAGTGGCGTATGGCTATAATTATAAGAACTTATGAATTGACAACCTGGAGGAGCTCTTCCCGGGTTTGGCGGGTACGGCGGGGCCTAATATTAATATTAAAAATAGTAATATACATGTATGTGGGCCGGTGCATTTAATGCATTGTTAGGGTCTCTTCATCCGAAGAAGTCCAACATCACCCGTCTCGACGTCGGTACTGTTTGGCCTTCCCGTCTCTACGTCGGTTTTCCCTCTTCTCTTCCTATCGCGATAAAGAACTTATGAATTGGCAACCCAAGGAGCTCTCCTCGGGTTTGGCGGGTACGACCGGGGCCTGATATTAGTATAAAAAATAGTAATATACATGTATGTGGGCCGGTGCATTTAATGCATTGTTACTGTTACGTGTCTCTTCATCCGAAGAAGTCCAACATCACCCGTCTCCACGTCGGTACTATTTGGCCTTCCCGTCTCCACGTCGGTTTTCCCTCTTCTCTTCCTCTCGCGATAAAGAACTTATGAGAATTGGCAACCCAGGGAGCTCTCCTCAGGTTTGGCGGGTACGACTGGGGCCTGATATTAGTATAAAAAATAGTAATATACATATATGTGGGCCGATGCATTTAATGCATTGTTACTGTTACGGGTCTCTTCATCCGAAGAAGTCCAACATCACCCGTCGGTACTGTTTGGCCTTCCCGTCTCCACGTCGGTTTTCCCTCTTCTCTTCCTCTCGCGATAAAGAACTTCTGAATTGGCAACCCGGGGGAGCTCTCCTCGTGTTTGGCGGGTACGGCCGGGGCCTGGTATTAGTATAAAAAATAGTAATATACATGTATATGGGCCGGTGCATTTAATGCATTGTTATTATTACGGGTCTCTTCATCCGAAGAAGTCCAACATCACCCGTCTCCACGTCGGTACTGCTTGGCCTTCCCGTCTCCACGTCGGTTTTCCCTCTTCTTTTCCTCTCGCGATAAAGAACTTATGAATTGGCAACCCGGGGGAGCTCTCCTCGGGTTTGGCGGGTACGGCCGGGGCCTGATATTAGTATAAAAAATAGTAATATACATGTATGTGGACCGATGCATTTCATGCATTGTTACTGTTATGGGTCTCTTCATCTGAAGATGTCCAACATCACCCGTCTCCACGTCGTTACTGTTTGGCCTTCCCGTCTCCACGTCGGTTTTCCCTCTTCTCTTCCTCTCGCGATAAGGGCAACCAAATGCAGCTCCCCGCGCATTTCGGGGCTTTTGAGAGTGTATGAAAAAAAATCGGCGCGCCGGGTGTACGTTCCGTTCTACGAGCCGCATTTTAAATCGTCATTTAAATTATATTAAAAAAACAATTTTGGCATATTTTTTTTTTATAATTCATCATTTTCAATTTCCTTTCTTTACAATCAAAATTCAATTTTTAAATCTAAATTTAAATTACTATTTATGTTATGGTTCGCAAATTAAAACATACACTCGGTGCACTGAACTTCGCCGCATCACCACGCAGGCCCTCTTAATAAAATAAAATTTTCCAAGCCTTCTTCACATCTCCTGAGAAAGATCACTTTATCACCATCCCATCTCACTCACCAACTCCATCTTCTTTTTTCCATAACCTCTCTCACCTACTCCCTTTCCCTTTATCACCCTTTCTCACCCACTCCTCTCTCAAATCCTACCTGCTCCCTCTCCCTCTTTCATTACCACCGTCGCATCCCTCCGACACATCGCTATCACGTCGCATCCGCAAACTCTCTTCCCTTATATGTCGACCGCATTTTTTTTCAAAACCGTTCCTTTTTTTCATCCTCTTTTTCTTTATAAGCATGAATGGAGGATACTCAGAGCGATGGCATCCTCGCCATGAAGAATAAGAAGAAGCAGCTCTACACTAGCTCCCATCTCTGCTTCTGTTTCTGCTTCCGCTGGGAATGAAGAAGCGTTGCGTTTTGATTCCAAGGTACACCTGTCACACTCCGGGATCGAAACTGCGATCCGGGCCCGCCAACAAATTCACCGCCCATACGGGAAGCCCCATATAGACGAAGTGACTAACCTGCTAAAGATACTACAACTACAATATAGATATCAGAGCTAGAAAGTAAACTGCCGTAAAACTAAAAATCCAATCACTGTACAACTGAAAAAAAAAAAATTACACTATCCATGTCCCAAAATAATCATCAATATATCATCCTCTGATACAAAATCTAAGAACCCAAGCGGGGAGGTAAACTAAAATAATAATACATCAGTGTACAGGCTCACAGTACAAGTCAAATCCTCACCATACAACAGTCTCTCAAAATAAAGAAAACTCTCAAAAGAGTAAAATATACTAATCTAACAGACTGTACTATAAATCTCCAATAAGAAGGTACATCTACTCTCCAAAGACAGGTAGGGATCTAGCTCGCGACTCCCTCGCCTAGATCAAAAGAAGCAGTAATAGCAGGGTAGGAACTAGCGAAGATGCCTCTGCAAAACTGTCATCGACAAAGGGTGTAAGAACTACACCGTCACGTAGTTCTCAGTGGGTACCGCCACTAAACCCGACGGTCTGCCCACCAAGTCTACTAGAGGCATAAAGTAACAGATGCAGTACTATAAAGGAAAGGCTGGAAATAACTCTACAGCTACTATGCCTGTATCTAAATGCTCAAAGGGTGACACAGATGAAACATGGTGCATCTACTACCTCTCGATAAAACAATCACCCAATCTACACCGACTGCCACATAGGGTGTAGTGTCCCAGGTTTCCCTGTAGTTTTTCCCCTGTTTCGTGGTGTGGAACACCTGTTATTGGTGTGTGGGACCCCAACATGTCAAAGTGATGTGTTGTTTGGACTCAGAGAGGATTTGGGAGCAAGCCTGACATTCGGTTGCCTTTGCCAAATTTTAGGAGTGGATTCAGGCTGAACGGAGGCCGTATTTGGATTCAGCGCGGAAAAACGCTTGAAAACGGCTATTTATTTGTATTTTTCGGAGTCCGGATGCCCAAAAACGGACCCCCCGAAGTTTTCTGCGCAAAATGGTGCATGGGGGGAGCTGTGGACCGGCCGGGGACACGTGGCGCCCTCTGATTGGGCCGGCGCACGCTTCCCGGTCCACGAAACTGGCCGCCGGTGCACGGTGGACCGGCGGGCCACGTGGCAGGCGCCGGTTGGGCCGGCGCAGCGCACGCGGTGCATAGACCGCGCGCGGGCAGCACGGGCAGCACGGGCAGGCCGGGCAGGTGAGGGGCAGCGGCGCGGCGCACGGTGCACCGGGGCGCACCACGTGGCGGCCCCGTGTTGGTTGGCGCAGGTGCGCGCGGTGCACCCGCGAGCGCGCGTCTGCGGCCGTACGCGCACGCGGCGCAGGCGTGCAGGCGGCTGCCGGCGGGCGTGTCGGGCGGGAAAAGGGGGGGCCACGTGGCGCCACGCCATAGGCGGGCGCCACCCACCCCGCCGCCCCGCAGGGGGGACGCGTGGCGCTTCCCCGCTGGGCCCGCACGGCTACCGCCTGTTTGGCGGACACGTGGCGGGCCCTGGGCCGGGTCGGACGGCGGTTTGGACGCAACGGGATCCGGTGTTCGGGCTGGGCTGGGCCGGGCCGCACTGTGCGCGCCCGGAAAATCCCGGGTTGGGCCGCACTGTTCACGCCCGAAATGGGCCGACCGCACGAATCTTAGGACATAAAGGGAATTTTCCCATTTGTTCTTTTGGGCCTATAAATAGGCCCTCCCCCCCCTCTCTTCTCTGGCTTTTTTCGAGAGATAGAGAGAGAACCAGAGAGAGGCCATTGAAGAGAAGTTGTTCCTCACTGATTTTTCTATCTCGTGGTGCGTTCCCAGATTTTCTGGAAGATCGACAGCGGCGATCCGGCTTTTACAGTGTGCCTCGGTTTTCCCCCATTTTCGGCCCGTTATCGTCGCATTTCAGTCCGAGGAGTCCCCTGCGCAGTACAGGAGTCCTTTTTCAACGGTTTCTTCGCCGGTATGTTCCTAAGAGGTAGGGCTTCGTTTTCCGTGTTGGTGGTTTCTCTGGATTCCGATTCCTTGGCACGATTCCCGAGGTGTTTTGACCCTCTCTTTTGCTGTTTGGGTTTTTGGACAGTGGCGACTTCGACGAATTGTTTCTCGGCGTAGGAATATCAGATCGAGGCGATTCAAGAGTCGATTTTGGGATACTTTTCACGAGGAACGCAACCGTAATTTTTCTGGAATTTTAGGAACTCGGGACAGAGGTGAAAATCCTCATTTTGCGTTCTGATTTTTTTAAAACAGCAAAAGCTGTTTTGGGATTTGTTGTTTTACACCGTGTGCAATTGTGTGATGTTGTAGGATACTGTTTCGGCTGACGGTGTACTTAGAGGACAGCGGGATATTCCTTGGAGTGTTGTACATGCTTTTCGAGGTGGGTGGTTGTGTTTCCCTCTATGTTGACTCGCTCACTTGGAGTAGTAGAATCTCCCAATATTAAATGTGATAGTTAACTTGTGATATTTGAACCTATTGCATTGGCCCCCCCTAAATTAATTTGATAGCTCTATGTGATAAATCTGGGACAATAAAGTTGGACAATTGCTATATCGTAAACCGCATGCAAATGAGTAACCCAACAATATTATTTTTAAAATGAGTCTTCACATGAAACCTTAGTCGCTTTTCTAATGCTTTTAAAAAGGAACACTTGCATGCTTATTTGGACATCTAGTTAGGCCACTATTTTACTGCAGCACTATATTATGGGATTTGACTTAGGAGAAAACATGTTTTATTGTTATTCTTCTCTATCGATGCATGATGATCGAGTCGGATCGGGATCTTGAGATAGTGTAGTTGGATCTTGAGTCTGGGACAGTTTAGACTCGTCTTGGGGATTGTGGGGCATAGCGGTGACCGCGGATTTTGGGCGGTTGACCGGATGTTATTATCACATCAGATTGGGGATCGGGGTTGCATTAGTGGATGGAGTATTCCCACTTTGATCATGGTCATGATCCAGTCCTGCTATTGTGAGATATTGGTTACAGAGATGTTGATACAGAGATACTTTACTCGTGTGGGTCGCTCCCCTCGAGTGCCACTCCGGAGTAGGCTTTAGACCGTGTTGGGTTCCGGTCATTCAGACAGTGGAGATACTGGGTTCATGAGATTGATGACAGAGCAGGCAGTGCCAGTTTTTACTGGTGTCTAGATTGGGTTTCTTTGGGCTGTTAGCTCCATTGTTGCATGCATACAGACATCTTTTGGCACTGCATTTAGAGGCATTGTAGTAGCATCTTCTTTTTCAGCAGCCTTTATAGCTTACTACTGTTCCCTCCTTTTTGCCTCTTTATTCCTAGTGGGTGCGTCAGCATTTGAGGCTTTTACCCACTAGGGGAGGCTACTGGTTTATCTAGTAGTTCTCACCCCCATTGTTGTTTTCTGTTCTTTTCTCCCCTTTGTTTTACAGAGTCGTCTGTGGGAGTTGCTGGGCCTTCAGCGGCAGATCAAGGAAAGAGGATCGCCGACTAGCTAGATCATCTACCCCGAGCGAGAGATTATGTCACGCCCCGAGTCCGCCAATTTGTACGGTTCGGGCACGCCAACAGACCCGCCAATCGGGTAAGACATTTTCCTACCCGAAAGGAACGGTAACATCCATAATAACACAACAAGTGTATGCGGAAGCTCAATATCAGAGTACTAAAAATCACTACAAATTTAAAACTTTCATTCAATAACAAATAGTTAATGCGGAAATGAAAGCATACAAGAGTGAACCATAACTTAAATTTATTACACTTTACATTTCTGAACTTGCAAATAAAATTATTACAATTCCTTTACATAAATTTCCTCACCATACAAGGTTCACTCAAGAAATATATAAAAAGGGGTACCTCTGCTAGACCCTCTATGTCTCTATGCTGCTGGGCTCTTGCCCCTGTCGTATGCCTCGCCGTCTGCATCTGAACCGTCTCGACCGCTGTATCCATACCTGAACCTGTGGGGGGGGGGGGGGGGGGGTCACCCAAGGGGTGTGAGAACTTCGACAGAGTTCCCAGTGGGTTCAACCACCGAGAAAAAGTGTCCTACACCACTTGGTCCAATGGAAGCAATAACAATAGTATGCTAGGCAATCTAAAATCCTCAATATCAAAATGCTGCTATACAAAATATATATCACTACACTAACTGTGTAAACTCATCGACCCAGCACTACTCTGTCTAGTCATACTAGGCTACTAAGCACCAACTCGGCCACTATGCCGCTATATATAAGGTCAAACTAACCCGGCCACCTTGGCCACTCTATCTTTCTCTTTTCCTTTACATTCTGGTGCTTTAGTTCAAGTTAACCCTCGGAAATTCTTATCCAACGGGCCCGAGCCCGGTAGTCCTGCTACCATAAGATAAGATTTCTAAGGTTGCTGATAGCACCCGCAAGTGCTACCCCGCCCAACGGGGAACTTGTCCTACGGGTCACTGCCCGGGAGAGGGACACTGCCCTTGGCTCCGACAAGGCTACTTTTTACCCCCGAAGGTACGCTCGTTTTATCTTTATATTTTCTTTCTTTTATTTTCTTTTTCTTTCTCTTTTTACTTTAATTCTTAGCCTCCTTGCCTTTGAACACTTGCTTTTCTTTCTTATTCGAGCTTATAGCTCCCTTTTGCCACTGGCAAATCTCTTTCTCTTTCCTTTGAGCATCTAGCTCTTTGCTTTCACTTTAAGCCTTTCGAAAGTACCTCGTCCGACGGGTCACTGCCCAGGGAGTCTTGCTCCACTTGACGAGTCTCAAATTCGAAGGCGCCATTTATATTTTCTTTATGCTTTTTAGCCACTTTTAGCTTGCTTTTAACTTTGCCTTTTTACAACAATTTATCTCTTATCCTGGGTCTTGCCATCAAGATAATTAGAGAGTCTCCTGGACTCTTAAACATTTCTCTTTTATTTCTTTAACTCAAATTGAAGTTAAAGTTATTATCCATTTGCCCAGACACCCTATGACCCACTCTAGGGTTATATTATTTAGCTCTTTGACTTTGTGATTACACAAACTTTTCCTTAGAGTTGACTCTAAGTTGATCACTTTGCTATCAGTTTAATTATTTAAACTTTGTGGCCACATACTCTTTTCTTTGCCGAACCTGGAGTTACATTATCTCTATTTACCTGTTGTACTTTGCATTTAGAGTTATCTTGACCCTAATCCATTTCCTGTGAGTATAAACTCCACTCGTTCACCTTAGGTTTTCTTACCTAAGTTTCATATCATGTTTAACCTAGAGTTCCTTGACTCTATGTTAACCAGTCTATTCTCAACCCACTAACTTACCTTAGGTTTCCTTTACCTAAGTCTTATATCATGCTCATCCTAGAGTCCTTGACTCTATGTTGATCACTCTATCCAATGTCCTTAGGTTATCTCCTAAGATAATGCCACTCATTCAATCCTAGGATATACCCCTAAGTTTGATGCCACTCATTAACCCTGAGTCTAGATTTTCTCCTAGTCTTACTACCAGCATGTCCTTTTCCTTATGCTTTCACATGATTCCTAGGGCTATACCCTAACATGATCACCGATAACAAATAATTGATTCCCCTTTTTACGCATGCAATTATTTCCATCTCAATCATCAATAAAGTTTAACATCTACGCAGGCAATTATCATCCATATTTAGCAATTCAGAAAAATTCACTTTTCTATCTGCATCCTTCTACACATGCAAGTTTATCTCTTATTCTAATAATTAGAAAAGTTTACTTCTCTTCTATATCCATCTACACATGCAAAAATTCAATCATAATTACCCAACGCCTCTAACAGGCTACTATCATGCTTCAAGATCAAAAACAGAGGAAAAAGTGGAGAGGTCACCCATTTTCGGTAGAATTCCCCACCTCGATGTGCTTTCTTGGTTCCTGGAAGAGACAATTTTAACTCCTTTTGCCTCTGAGGTTTCCCTACATTGTAAGGAAGGAAGAACATAAAGTAACCGTCTTTAAACGATCCACTAACTCCATCACACGATAAAACCAACCCCTTTTTGACAACTAGAAGGGGAAAAAAAATCCTATTTGATCATTTTCCCCACCAAAAGGCTAAATTTTTATCGGTTCATAAAAATGGGAGGAGAATAGTCATCCCATGGCATGTTGCCAAAAAGAAACTTGCTCAACTCGATTCGAGGTCAAAATGCTCTCAAGAATTTGAGAAAAGCTTAATTTTTGAGAGGAGAATAATATTTGGTCATTTTCCCCCACCAAAAGGCTAATTTTTGATCGGTTCATAAAAATGAGAGGAGAATAGTCATCCCATGACATATCGCCAAAAAGAAACTTGCTCAACTCGATCCGGGGTCGAAATGCTCTCAAGAATTTGAGAAAAGCTCAATTTGAGCAATTTCCCCCAATTTACCGATTTTGCTAATTCCATAAAAATTATAAAACTAAAACCTTTCTTAAAACATAAAAGAGAGAATTCCATAATTGGCTCTCTTTTTAGATCAATTTGAAGGGAATAGGAAAGAGAATCCCATTCTTGTCACGTTCGCCAAAGAGAAATTTTAATCTCTTGAACATAGGGCGAAATGCCCAAAAATTTGGAGAGAAAGCTCAATTCGAGTAATTTTCTCAATTGTGTGATTTTGCTCATTGGAGAAAATAAAAGAAGAATAAATTTTCTTCTTTCTTCTTTCCTTCCTTTCTTTTCTTTCTTCTTTCTTCTCTTTTCTTCTTCTTTTCTTTCTCCTTTTTTTTTTTGTTGAAAGCTGCTGCCCAGCCAGCAGCCTGCCTAGCTGCTGGCCCTGCCAGCAGCAATAGCTTGTGCTGCTGCTGCAGCAGGGGCACAGCCAGCAGCAGCAGCCAATGCTGCTGCTGGCAGCCCGCAGCAGGGCAGCCTGCTGCTGGCTGCAGCAGCATGGATGCTGCAGCAGCCAGCAGGCTGCGGCTACTGCTGGCAGCTGCTGCTGCCTTGTGCAGCAGCAGCAGGCCAGCAGCTGCCAACCATGGCAGCCGCTCAAGCAGCTGCCATGGTAGCTTCTGCGCAAGCAGCTGCTGCTTGGCTGCAGCAGCAGCCAAGCAGCAACATGCCCAAGTGCAGCTAAGCTGCTGCTGCTGCCCATAGCAGCAGCAGCAGCAAGACTTGCTACTGCTGGCAGCAGCAAGGCTGCTGCCACCAGCCCAGCCCCCTCTCATTTCTTGTTTCCACTACCCATGCACAATAGAAGGAAAAGGAGAGAGAGAGACGTGCACCTGTTACAAAAACTGAGAGGGAGGGAGAAAGAGAGAGGCTCCTCCCTGCTTCTTCTTCTTCCTCTTCTTCTTCTTTCTCTTCTTTTCTTCTTTCTTTCTCTTTTTCGTTTCCTTTCTTGCTCCAGCAGAAAAGAGAGAGGGGGGGAGAGAGAGAGAGTGAGGGTTCAAGTGGGAGAGAGAGAGCATTTAATCTCTGCAGGTGGTGGTTGGGGGGAAGAGGTGATTTTACCAAAATGCCCCAACTTACAAAAGAAAATCCCAATTTATCCCAATTCCTGCAGTTTTCTCCTGCAGAGAGCAAATTTGGATACCCCTCTTTGTCCGCGTTTTGCCGTCAACCGGGAGATCAAAATCAAAATTTTTCTTCTCCACTTTATTCTAAAAATTTTTCTTAAACTCTCCACGATTTTGTTTAAATTTTTGGGCTACTCTAAGCCCTGGAAAGAGAGCCCCGAAAAAGCTTCGCGATAAACTGCGTCAGCAAAAACTGCAGTTTCAGAATTCTTGAAGCATTTTTCCTCGCTTCGTGCTCCAATTTTTCCTTAATCTCTCACCTAGGTTTTTCACCCATTTTAATCAGAAAACTTTTGTGAGACACCCCACGATTTCTTTTAAATTTTTGGGCTACTCTATGCCCTCGAAAGAGAGCCCCGAAAAAGCTTCGCGATCAACTGCGCTGTTAAAAACTGCAGTTTCAGAATTCTTGAAGCATTTCTCTTCGCTTCGTGCTCCAATTTTTCCTTAATCGCTCAACTAGGTTTTTCATCCCTTTTAATCAGAAAACTTTTGTGAGACACCCCACGATTTCTTTTAAATTTTTGGGCTACTCTAAGTGTCCGAAACAGGGCCCCGAAAATGCTTCGTGATCACAAATTTCAGAAATTCCAGAATTTGCTAAGTCCTCGGGGTTCAAGTCACTTTTCGACCCGATGCCCTTCGCGTCAGCCCGAAACGCACCGAACTTGACTGTAATCATATTTAAAACACGTTACAAGCCTTCTCGCCGAATTTCGCCATTTTGCGAACTCGGCGAACACGAGTCCAAATTTTGCAAATTTGAGGCTTCGCTTCTCAACCACAACTCACTTTTCGACTCAACGGCTTTTCGTCGATTCGAAATACTTCCAACCCACTTGTAATTACATTTGAAATATGTTACAAGTATTTTTGCTGAGTTTGGCCATTTCTGGGTCACCAAAAGCCTCGCTGTATCAAAAATTGCTGGCGGACCCCGTTCTCACAATCCGGGCATCCGATCAACGCGAAACTTTTGCTGTGGCCTTAAAACATATTTACGGAGCTCCCGTAATTTTCTCGGAATTTTCCGACACTGTGAATTTTCCACTAAAAATCTGGGCCCCCCTTTCTCTAATAAAATTCTAGATCTCTTTATTTTATCCCGATTTGGGCCCAACTCGCTTCCAAATATTCTTTACTTCCCCAACTTTCATAAAAATGGTATTTCATACCATTTTTATTTATATTTATTTATATACCATAGATCTGGTACATTACAGATTAGCTAGACTTTTGCTGTACTCCCTTTTTGTATCTCAGACTATAGTAGTTTACTTTTGGGTCTGGCTTTGGCCAGCTGGTTGTATATTTGTGGTGAGCTGGGAGTATATTGTACTTTTATTTTAGTTTGCAGTTTACTTCAGTTTGAGATTACTGTTAGTTCTATTAGTTCAGCTCTGTTTATGCTCTTTTATTGTATATTATCTATCTGAGCAGGTTACCAGCGCTTCGTGTACATGGAAAATTCCGCGTGCACGGCGGATCTGTTGGCGGGCCCGGGTTCTGGTTTACACCCCGGGCGTGACATAGGGTCCAGTCAAACCTGCGCCCACCTACTGCCATTATATCCACGGAGGACCAAACTTACGTAGGGCGTCCGTGGCTGCCTTAAAAAAGCCCAGTCATAGGGACTGTGTCGACAAGTCGCGATAGCAGGTAACAGGCCCAGCTCCGGAGCGGCACTCGAGGCGCGACCCCACCAAGGAAAGTATCCGCGCATCTCTGTCGAGCTCGATATGGCTCATGCAGGTTATAGTCCAAATCCTCGATCAACCAGATCGACAGTACCCAAATCACATCTCTAACTCACTGACTGGAAAATCTCGACAAACGAGATCCACCGTCGACTCAGACGGCTCCCAAGACTAGTATTGATCTAAACACAGCTACCAGACTCCGCTCGACCCCCAGGCACGAGTGTAACATGCATCCCACAACATCCCGACCCCTCGGCCCACTACCTGGGCGATGAACACTCTAAGTCCAGGTGAAAAGAATAAATGTGTGGAAGTATCTAAAGCATAAGTAAACTAGCCTAAGTTGGAGTTTTCTTCTAGTCTGGTTGAAACATCCATCATATGACAGGGTGCTAGGTCAAGTTCCAATAACATCATTTAATTTAACACAAATAGGAAGCATTAATCGACATGATCGTAATAACAACACAAGAAAACATCATCTCTCTCTCTAACATGCTTCATAATACTCACAATCATACATGCTTACTATTAGATAGAATTAGAGAATCGCCCACCGGTTTTGGAGACGAAAGCAACCCACCAAAATGCGCACGTCAATCTAAGGTCCAAATGGGCCGAAATTAAACGTGGATAATCCTCAGGTTCTCACGATTCCAATGAGCCCAAAAACACCTGAAAACTCCTCCCGGGCACAAAGATACAGTCCAAACATCGCGGTAAGCAAAAATCCCCACGATCACAAATCTGCGAAAAAGTCAGTCCGAAAGAAGCCAAAATCTCAACTGCGATATGATCTCTAAAAATTTCGATAAAAATATGGCTGCAATCCTCGTGAAGCGTAGATGTTGATCGAGTCCTCACAGGCTAAAATCCGATAACCAAGTGCGGAGATAAAAATCAAACAAGCTCCACTGTCCAGGAAAACCAGCAGCAATAAAGGGGTTCAAAAATGCTCCGAATACCCCAATAAAAACCCAAAACTGAGTGGAGCGGTAAACACGGAAAAAGAAGATCTTCCTCTCGTGGAACCAATGTCGTAGAAATCGGCCAAAAACTCCCTCCTGTCGGCCCAGGAGAGCTCACAGAAGAAATATCGACGGAGAAGATCGATCTCGAAGGCACATCGAAGCTCGCGATGTCAAGAAGAACGCTGATGGAACGACTCCCTAAAATCTCCGGGATCCCAAATATCGAAGAAAACTCGAAGACGAAGCTCCCTGTCGAAGATGGACTCAGAAAACATGGAAGAAGCCCAAATAGGCTATTTATAGCCCAACCCAACACAAAAGGAGGATCCAGATTCGGGTGCAAGATTCAGGCGCCCGAATCCGGCCCAGCCTGTGATGACCCAGATCTCCGCAGAGCTTTTGCAGTGTGATCAGCGACTTCTAGAGGCTTATTCGGTGTGATGGAGGAGCTTGTGCGCAAATCGGACCTCAGGTTTGGACCCAGCGCGAAATTTGGATTAAAATTACCTGTCTGGATGACTTCGACAAATTTTAGAAATGGAATTTGGCAAAACGAATATCGATTTGGACTCAGCGTGCGAAAACGATGAAAATAGACTATTTACTTGTATTTTTCGGAGCCCGGATGCCAAAACACGGATTTCGAGGCACTTGGTTACTGTTCCGGCTGGCGGCGGCGGGCGCGGCCACGTGTAGGGCGGTCCACGGCCCTTGGCGCGTGCACCGGGACTAGCGGGCGCAGCAGGTGGACGCGTGGCAGGCCCTGATTGGGCGGTCAACGGGCATGACGTGAGGCGTGATTCACGCCGGGCACGGCGCACGGTGGACCGCGTCGGGCCACATGTCGCCCGCCCATTGGCGGGTGCAGTGACCCGGCTGACCCGGCGTGAACCGCGGCCCACGCTTCCCGCCGTGGACCGCGCTGCCACGCGTTGCGGCGCGATTGGCGGGCGCGCGTGCGCTGGGCACGCGGGGCGCGGAGAGGGCCACATGGCGCGCTGTGGGCATTTCGGGCGCGCACAGTAGCGGGTCGGGGCCAGATTCGGGCGCCCGAATCCGGCGCCCAAATCCGGATCCCTCCTTTGGTGGACTTGGGCTATAAATAGCCCATGTGGGCTTCATATTTGGGCTTTTCCTCTGATCTTCTTAGCCCATCTTCGGCAGGGAGCGTCTTCTGCGAGTCTTCTTCGATATTTGTGATCCCAGGGATTTTTGGGAGTCGTGCCATCTGCGTTCTTCTCGACATCGCGAGCTTTGACGCATCTTTGATACCGAGTTTTTCCGTCGACGCTTCTTCCGCGAGCTCCCCAGGGCCGACGGGGGGGGAGTTTTTGGCCGATTTTCACGGCATCAGTTTCATGAGAGGTAGATCTTCGTTTTTTGTGTTTTCCACTCCTCTCAGTTTTGGGTTTTTATTGGAGTTTCTGGAACATCTTTGAACCCCCTTTCTTGCTGGTGATTTTCATGGACAGCAGAGCTTGTCGGATTTTTATCTCCACGCTCGGTTATCGGATTTCAACTTTTGAGGGCTCGATCGACATCTACACTTCGCGAGGATCGCAACCATATTTTTATTGGAATTTTTGGAGATTATCTCGCAGGTGATATTTTGGATTCTTTCGGACTGATTTTTTTGCGGATTTGTGATCGTGAGGATTTTTGCTTACCGCGATGTTTGGACTCTATCTTTGTGCCCAGGAGGAGTTTTCTGGTGTTTTTGGACTCGTTGGAATCATGGGTGTGACGCCCCAGCTTCCCAGGGGATCAACCATCCTAGAACTACTCTAGCTCTAGCACGCTTAACTCTCTTAACCTCTTGGGCTTTGCTACCACCCAAAATGCTATAGCCGGGTTAAGAGATTTAGTCCTATTATATCATTTATATATAGGACTAATACACATTTCGGGGGTGTCACATTCTTCCCCCCTTTAAGCCCTGACGTCCACGTCAAGCTCAAAGACACTCACAAGCACCAGGCGATGTGAGACTCATCTCGTTAGCCTTAGCCGACCTTGTGGGGAGCTACATTCCACCCACAACAGTCATTAGCTGGGGAATCTCGCTCTACCCGCTATATAACCTTGGCTCAGCCGAGACTCATCTCACATTTCTGGCTGGTGAATGGCTCTGATACCAACTGTGACGCCCCAACTTCCCAGGGGGTCACCCATCCTAGAATTACTCTAGCTCTAGCACGCTTAACTCTCTTAACCTCTTGGGCTTTGCTACCACCAAAAATGCTATAGCCGGGTTAAAAGATTTAGTCCTATTATATTATTTATATATAGAACTAATACACATTTCGGATGTGCCACAGTGGGAACCTGAGGAGTATCCACGTTCAGTTTCGGCTCATTTGGACCCCTGATCATCGCGCTTCAGGTGGGTTGCTTCGTCTCCAGAACCGGTGGACAATTCTCTAACTCTATTTGTTAGTATACATGCATGGTTTAATGTACAATTTTAATGATTGTGATCTAAGCATGAGATTTAGTTTGAATGATGGGATTGAGGCTAAATTTATAAATTGTACATGATATGTGGATTTGAGCGTTGCATGATTTATTTACCCTTATACATGAGGGAGAGTTACAAGATAAAGATGGTTATCCTATACTAGTGAAAAAACATGCTAGATGATGATGTTCACTTACTTGTTGGAAAATATGATTGATGCATGTCTGCTCTATATTGTTTAAGCTTGTGAGCATGTATGACTAGAGTATACTACCTTTGATTGGAAGCAAGCATGTTATGAATTGTCCATGTTATTGGTTCAGTTTTATACTTAACATGGTTAGAGGATTATATATTTATTATTGGAACTTGACCTAGCACCCCGTCATATGTTGCATGTTTAACCAGACTAGTAGAGAACCTTCACTTGGGCTAGGTTCTTTTATGCTATAGACATCCCATACCTTGCATTTTTCCTGGACATAGAGTTCCCTCACCCGGGTAGTGGGCCGAGAGGTCAGGTTATTGTGGGACGTGTGTTGCACTCATGCCTGGGGGCTGAGTGGAGTCTGGTAGCGGAGTTTAGACCAGTGCTAGTGTTGTTGGGAGCCGTTTGGGTAGACTGTCAAGCCCAGGGGTCGAAACTGCGACCCGGGCCCGCCAACAAATCCGCCGCCCATACGGGATGTCCCGTATAGACGAAGCGTCTAACCTGCAAAAAGAAGGATACTATAGCTATACAAATATCAGAGCTGAAAAATAAACTACTGAAATAAAAATACAACTCCAAATAGTACATGTCAGGTCCTCACAAAAACATAAGTCTCCACAAAAATAATAAAGCTCTCAAAAGTAAAAGTACAAGATACATCCCAAAATCACTGACAGTACTAATACATCACCAAAAGGGGTACAACTACTCTCTCTGGAAGAAGACTGGTAGGGATCTAGCTAGCGACTCCCTGACATCGGTCAGCAGGATCAGCAACAAGAGAAGAGGTCCCTGGGGAAAAAATCACCTCAGCGGGTGTGAGAACTACATCCCATAGTAGTTCTCAGTGGGTATCGCCCCCAAGCTTGACGGTCTGCCCACTAAGTCTACTAGAGGCATAAAGTAACAAATGCAATACTGAAAGGAAAAGGGCTGGAAGATAAATCTGCAGCTACTATGCCTCTATCTAAATGCTCAAGGAGTGATGCTGATGGAAACATGATGCATCTACTAACTCTCAAAATATAGTCACCCAATCTACACTGACTGCCACATAGGGTCCAGTCAAACCTGCGCCCACCTACGGCCGTTACATCCAAGGAGGACCGGACTTACGTAGGGCGTCCATGACTGCCAAAACTGGCACAGCCAGAGGGACTGCATCGACAAGTCGCGATAGCAAAGTAACAGGCCCAACTCCGGAGTGGCACTCGAGGGGCGCGACCCCACCGAGGAAAGTATCTGCGCATCTCTGTCGAGCTCAATATGGCTCATGCAGGCTATAGTCCAATCCACGATCAACGAGATCGACAGTAACCAACAAATCACATCTCTAACTCACTGGCTGGAAATACTCGACAGCCGGGACCACCGTCAACCCAACAGCTCCCACAACAGGACATCAACCCAATATGCAAACTCACTAACAGGATATACTCCACAGCTGACAACAATGAAGAGTCCGGGAACCCCGAAAGACTAGAACCTACAACCCAAATCAAACAAGAACAGGCTCTAGGCATAGCCTCTCGTTGTTCTCGACCCAAAGAAAAGGTAACCCTTAGAACCCAGACTACTCGAATCCTCTCGAGTAGGGAAGTTTACAGTAAAAATGTGACATTTATTACTGAAAACCATTTTTCACTTAACCCACGCGGGGTGAGGACTAAAAGTATTTCCTTTTTGAAAAACCATCTTGATTTGAGGAAAACCCATTTTTAATGATTTTTTAGTTCTTTTAGGAAAAACAGTTGGAAAACAAGTTTTTATACCCAAACCCCGAAGGGCTAATGCCTTCGTCCAATCAAACAAAAACAGACTTCGGCGACCCTTCGATATTTGGAAGAAAACATTGGTTGACTAAAATCATGTGTATGTCCAAAATGTTCTGGGTTCAAGGTCCTGCTATCACTAGTATACTATTGCCACTAACACAGTGGCAACACTTAAAACAGAGAAACAAGACATCCCGGGACCACCGTTCACCCAAACGGTTCCCGCAATAGATAAAAGACCAGCTACATCTACAAGACTCCACTCTGCCCCCAAGCACGAGTGTAACATGCATCCCACACTAAGAGAAATCCTGACCACTCGGCCCACTACCCGGGCGAGGATAACACTATGTCCAGGAATAGAATAAGAAGTGTGGATGTCTAAAGCATAAATAAACCTAGCCCAAGTGGGGGTTTTCTACTAGTCTGGTTACATATGTGGTATATGACAGGGTGCTAGGTCAAGTTCCAAAAGTAGCATTTAGTTTAACTAAAGCAAGATCAGGGAACATTAACCAACATGATTTCAATAACAACACAGGAAAGACAACATCTATCTAACATGCATTCTAACATATTTCACAATCATGCATGCTTTCTATACAACAGAATTAATGAACTGTCCACCGGTTTTGGAGACAAAGCAACCCACCTGAAGCGCACGTCAATCCAAGATCCAAAAAGGCTGAAACTCGATGGGGACAAATCCTCAGATTCCCACGATTCCAACGGGTCCAAAATCACCCAAAAACACCTCCTGGGTACAAAGATATGGTTCAAACATTGCAATAAGAAAATATTCCCACAAACACAAGCTGCTGTCAAATCAGTCCAGAAAATGGTTAAATACCACCTGCGATATAATCTCCAAAAATTCTAATAAAAATACGACGGCGATTCTCGCGAAGAGTAGACATCGATCGAGTCCTCACATGTCGAAATCCGATACCCGAGTGCAGAGATAAAAATCCGACAAGCCTCCGCTGTCCAGAAAAACCACCAGCAGAAAAGAGGTTCAAAGATGCCTCGTAAATCATGCCAAGAACTCAAAATAAAGCAAGGTGATCAACACGAAAATCGAAAACCTACCTCTCGTGAAACCGATTCCAGAAAAATCATCCAAAAATTCCGTTGGAGTAGCTCTGTGGACCTTGTGGACTG
Organism: Tillandsia leiboldiana; assembly: GCA_029204045.2. NCBI lineage: Eukaryota > Viridiplantae > Streptophyta > Magnoliopsida > Poales > Bromeliaceae > Tillandsia > Tillandsia leiboldiana. The sequence goes on along the minus strand of CM055068.1, from coordinate 6,604,265 downwards.
AAACGCGACGGAAATGAGCCACCGAAGAAGAAACGTCGCACTGCGCCGAACCGCCGAAGCCGTCGATGTCGCGCCCTCCAAAAATTCCGAAACTCCCTCGAGAGATGCAGCATAAGATGAGGAATAAAGTTGCTTGAGGGCTCAGTCGCAGAGGAGCTCGGGAAAAGCTCAAAAATCCAAGGTGAAAGGCTATTTATAGCCGAAGCCCACCAATGAAGTGGTTCGGATTCGGGCGCCGGATTCGGGCGCCCGAATCCGGCCCAAGCCCAACACTGTGCGCGCCCGAATTCCTCTTGGCGCGCCACGTCACTCGCTCCGAGCCCCGCGCGCCCGCCAATCGTGGCGCGCCGCATGGCGAAGCGGTCCACGGCGGGAACCGTGGGCCGTAGTTCACGGCGGCCCAGCCGGGTCGCTGCGCCCGCCAATGAGTGGGCGACACGTGGCCTGGCGGGATCCACGGTGCACCGCGCCCGGCGTGCTGTCGCGTGTGCGTCGACCGCCCAATCAGCGCGCGACACGTGGCACGCCCGCCGTTGGCTGGTCCCGATGCACGCCAAAACCCGTGGACCGCCCTGCCCGCCGCCGCGCACGCGCCTGCCCGCGCCCCCGCCGCCGTGCTCCGCCGCTGCCCGTCGCCGCTGGAACAGTAAACCATGCCTCGAAATTCATGTTTTGGCATCTGGGCTCTGAAAAACACAAGTAAATAGTCCATTTTTATCGTTTTCACGCGCTGAGTCCAAATCCGATATCCGTTTTGCCAATTCCACTTCAAAAATTTGTCGAAGGCATCCGGACATGTATTTTTAATCCAAATTTCGTGCTGGGTCCAAATTTGAAGTCTGATTTGCGCCCAACTCCAACACACATCATAGGCCTCCAGAAGCCACAATTCACACTGCAAAAGCTCTGCGGAGATCCGGGTCATCACATAGACGGTGGTCCCGGGCCGTCGAGTATCTTCCGGTCAGTGTTGTTGGGAACCGTTTGGGTTGACGGTGGTCCCGGGTCGTTGAGTGTCGTCCGACCAGTTTTGTTAGCCCTGAATTGTGGGTCGATCCCGGCTGTGGAGTACCTCCAGCCTGTGTGTTTAGCGTGGCGAGTTAGGTGTTTCGTTTTGGGAGCCGTTTGGGTCGACGGTGGTCCCGGCTGTGGAGTATCTCCAGCCAGTGAATTTAGTGCCACGAGTTGGTTGAGTTCGCTTGTGTCTCGAGATTCGTGAGAGCGTATTAGCTGAGTTGTTGAGAGTGTTCCGACCATCGTGCGAGATGTTTGAGGAACTTGAGTCATTCCGTTCTGAGAGTGAGCGTGGATTTTGATTATAGCCTGCAGGAACCACTTTGAGCTCGACAGAGATGCGTTGATACCTTTTTCCTCGGTGGGGTCGCGGCCCTCGAGACCCCCGTCCGGAGTGGGCCTATTACTTTAGTATCGCGACTTGTCGACGCAGTCCCTCTAGCTGGGCCAGTTTTGGCAGTCACAGATGCCCTACGTAAGTCCAGTCCTTCGTGGATGTAATGGCAGTAGGTAAGCGCAGGCTTGACTGGATCATATGAGGCAGTCAGTTCAATTGGGTCGATTGAGCACCTTGGGTGCGAGTGGTTGCATAGCTTTTCATATGTATCACCCATTGAGCATTTAGATAGAGGCATGGTAGCTGTAGAGTATCTCCAGCCTTTCTTATTCAGTTTTTACTGTATTGTTATCTTATGCCTCTGGTAGACTTAGTGGGCAGACCGTCGGGCTTGGTGGCGGTACCCACTGAGAACTACGTGTTGGTGTAGTTCTCACACCCGTTGGGGGTTCTCCCGCTCCTTTTTCTTTCCTCTCCTTTGTTTTGCAGAGTCATCTGTGGGAGATGTTGTTTCTGCTATTGTTGTTCGAGGCGAGGGAGTCGCGAGCTAGATCCCTACCTGTCTTTGAAGAGTAGCTGTACCCCCTTATTGGAGATTTATTATACAGTCAGTTAGATTGTTTATTTTTACTTTTGAGAGATTTATGTGTTATGAGAATCTGACTTGTACTGTGAGCCTGTACACTGTTGTATTGTTTTTTTAGTTACCTCCCCGTTTGGGTTTTAGATGTTGTATCAGAGGATGTTGTACTATTATTATTGATGGGAAGTGGATACTGTATTTTATTTCCAGTTGTACAGTGGTTTGATTTTAGTTTTACAACAGTTTACTTTCCTGCTCTGATATCTGTTTAGCTGTAGATTTATTCTTGCAGGTTGGACGCTTTGCCTATACGGGGTTTTCTGTATAGGTAGCGGATTTGTTGGCGAGCCCGGGTCGCAGTTTCGACCTCGGGGCGTGACACAGCCCGTTACTGTGCGCGCCCGGATTAACCCGGGCGCGCCACGTGTCCCGCGCCGCGCCCCGCGCACGCGTGCCCGCCAATCACGGCGCGCCGCTTGGTGGCGCGGTCCACAGCGGGTTGCATGCGCCGCGGTCCGCGCCGGGCCAGCCGGGTCGCTGCGCCAGCCAATGGGCGGGCGACACGTGGCCTGGCGCGGTGCACCGTGCACCGCGCCTGGCGCGAAGCACGCTTGGCCACGCGTGCGTTGACTGGCCAATCGCTGCCTGCCACGTGTCCACGCCGAAAGCCCGCTGGTCTCTGTGCACGCCAAGTGGGCCGTGGACCGGCCCATCTCAAGATTCGGCCCGTTAGGCTCATTTGCCCAAAATAGCTGATTTTTAACGTTTTCGCGCGTTGACTCCGTTTTTGGCATCCGTTTGACGCACCACGGGCTCAATACACTAAAAATAGGTGTTTTCTCACCGCCGACCACCCAGTCAAGTCGTATGGAAAAACCAGGACACTACATCCTCCCTCACTAAAAGAAAGTTTTCCACACTGGTGATATTCTTTTACCATTTCTTTTGGATATTTCATCGTGGTTCTTATATTTGCATGTGGATTGAGATATCGTGGATGATGTGAATGATTGGACGAATATGTGTTTTCATTCATTAGTTAGTTATATACTTTTGGGACTATAATTGGATGTGGTTGCGTCCGGTGGACAGGGTCTTTTTAAATGATAAAAAGGATTTGTGAAAATGATTTTGAAAAGTTTAGCGTCGTGTGGGCACTGTTTTTAAAATCTTGTGAATTTATTTCTACAAATATATACGTCGTGTGGGCGAGGCTTTTCATGTTTAACTTAATTTAAATAATGTTACTCTAAGAATGGAATCTGTGTGTAGTTGATGTATTATGTGGTTGCGACGCCGTGCGTATACATGGGGAGATTTTATCCGTTTGTACAGAGAGATTTTGTATATGTGGTGGATCTGTGCACGCGCCAGAAAAGGAGGCTTTTTTTCTAAAAAAAAATAATTCTTAAAATGAATTAATTTTCGCTTTAAAATAGTTTTCGGAACGTGACACAAATATAAAACTAAAATATTATAAATAACGATATAAAATGTTATTATTAATTTGCACAAATTATGCTGCAGTCAACCAATGAGATGAAATAATAGAAAAGTTGTATGTTCATCATATATTCATTATTTATCCTACTTTAATATGTTTTTATAATTTATATAGGTAATATAAAGTGATTTTTTTTTGGCAAATATAAAGATAAAATATTATACAATAACCATACAAAATAGTATTATTTATTTAAAGACAGTCAATCTTTTTACATAAAAAAATTGGTCAATCTATCTATACAAATATATGAATTCCCAATCTTTAAGCTAATATGACATTTATTTCTTATTTTGAGGGGATGGGTCTAACTTTAACAGCTGTATTTTTTTTTTTTTCGGTGGCCCTTCGCTTCTCTTGCATATTCTCTCTTCTTTTGTATCATTTCGCCTATCGTTGCAATTAATACATCCATCTCCTTTCAATTATAATTACTATAAATTCTCTTAATTCAAATCCAAACTCTCTTTTTTTGGGACAATCAAGAATGCTCAAATCCAACATCTTTTGTGAGAGATAAAGAAACTTGCAACCGCTGCTATCAATGCCTTCAAAACTTTCAATGGATGCCAAGGATCATGAACAATTTATAAAGTTATAGTAAATTTAGTGGGTATTTTTAATGTAAGCTTAGTATGAGAGTTCATATAGTCTATAAATAATAAAATTGGCTAAAGCCAAAAGATCGTTTCAATTAATGCGTCCACCCACCTTCAATTATAATCACAAAAAAATTTCTAAACTCTAATCCAACGTTAATCTAGCTTCCTCACCTTTTTCTATACATCGTCGCATCCGCCGTCGCTAGGGGCTATCGTTGCTGTCACCATCGTTAGAGAAGGAGTCGTCGAGCTCGTCCCCACTGCCATCAATGAGGAACCTTTGGCAGGTGTGGCGAGTGCGGCGCACGAGGGCACGGGATGTGTAGCGGTAGGGATTAGATTGCATATCAATAGAGAAAGAGGCACAAAGGAGTTGGAGTGGGGGAATTAGATCGCATGCCATAGAGAAATAAGCGCAAAGGAGTTGGAGTGGGATAAGTAGTGATGGAGGACGAGGGTCTTGGAGGCAACGACAGCAATGGTGGTGCCGTCGATCAAAGCGATCATGGGGGTGAGGAGAAGGATTAGAAGTTTTCATATATAAGTACGGTGCACATGCTGCATAGTTCTTTAAATTTTACTTTTTACTTTCAAAATTTATAGTTATTTTTTTCTATTTTTTATATTTTTATTTATTTATTTAATCTATAAATTTTTACTATAATTTTTATCCGTCGCATCACGCGGGTTGCTATACTAATATTCTTTAGATGAAAAGAATATTGGATCAGTTAAGATTTTCGGATTTACTGTACGATAGATAGCGTATGTTTTGATCATTGCTCTGAAATTCTGATATATCCGTGCACGTGATCGGCCTCGATCTATACATATCCACACGGAATCGAAGCATATTTTATCGATCTTCGTCTCACAAAGTAGATGAATCATGAACCATCTAGACGTGGTTAGAATCCCTTCATTATCCACAAATTGATAAAGAGTAGAAAAGTTGATTGAAAAAAAAAAAAAAAAAAAACAACAACAACAACCGCGCGGGAGAAAAATTGGAAGAGAGATTGATATTATATATCAAAAGCCAACATATCTAATTAATTAAGATGCATCGGACCTTAATTAATGCTTCCAATCCATATCCACACTGTCGTAACACTTTTCTTTTCTTTTTTTTTCTAGCTCATATCATGACGTTATAAATACTTAATTAATATTTATTTACATTGTATATAATAAAAAATATATACTAATTAGTATAATATTATATATACTATTTTCAAATATTATTACATTATTATATAATTAATTAATAATATATTCAAGGTGTAGATAAAAAATTAATATATATTTTTAATCAATTATTAAACTATAAAATAATAATAATAATAATAATAATAATAATAATAAAAACTTCAGCGGTTCTTGTAAAATCAGACTGGTTCAGCAATTCACAGATTGAACTACCGATCTGAACGGGTCAAAGTAGGTTTTTAGCCGGGTATGATTTTACGAATAGAATTGAAACGGGTTTGGGCAATGATCTACGGTTCGATTAGTCCTGGGCCACAAAATCAATTCATTTTGTTTTGGGCCTGCCGTTTTTGGATTTTAATTTATTTTCTGGACAACTAACTCTCTTAGTCCACTGCAGACGACTTCACTTATCTCCTACTGGGCTTGAAGACAAGCCCAATTTTGCTTACTGTACTGAAAAATATAAATAAAACTTTGCTCTCCAAGGAAGACCGGAGAGTCCTCCTAATTTACTGTAAAGTATTAATTTTATCGTTTGATATTTTTTAATATTAAAATTAAAAAATATATATAAATTTGAAAAAAAAAATTATAATGAGCAATATTATATATGCACTTCAATTGGGGTGTATATCACACACCCTATCCCATCCAATGGTGGAGATTAACCTACCGGTCACTTCGAAATGACCGATGAAATTTACTTAGGGATGTCAACGGGTCGGATTCCGGTCGGATTTTCAAAAACTTGAACCCGAATCCGAACCCGACTACCCAACTCGAATCCGACGGATTTTAAAAATCCATATCCAAATCCGAATCCGACCAAAAATTCAAAATCCGAACCCGAAAATCCAAACCCAAAACAATTAATTTTCTTTTTCTCTTACAATATTTCAAAATATATATATTAAATTTAAATTTTTAAAATATAAATTTAAATATAATATCAAAAATTTATATACACATATATTATATAATGTAAAATTAATTCGGGTTCGGCTTCGGGTCAGGCACAATCAAAATTCATATACAAATTCAAATCCGTCGGATTTTTATTTTTTATATACATATCTGAATCCATATCCGTTTAATATCGGATAAATCTATTTCGTTCGGATTCGAATTCGGATAAAATTTTGGATATCCGTACTCATTGACATTCCTAAATTTATCCCATCCTTGAATACATAAAATATAAGATATACATTTTATTTGGAGTGTATAAATTTTTTTTTCTTACTGAGGGGGTGTCAAGTATTGAGAGTCATCTAATATTTGGCTTATTATATTAAAATAAAATAAGGTAAGAACAAAACCATGATGAGGGGTTCTTGCTTTTTCAACCTAGCTGTCCTTGCCACTAACATAGATACTTCATGTTTAGCTTATTTAATAAATTAATAATTAATTTTAAATTATTTTGAAATTGCAGGTATAATTAGATCACAGTAGTCAGACCAGTTCTATCTTATTTCTTAAAAAATGATTGACTACCACAGAGGGGTTCTTCCAGCTGCTTTTCCAAGCCAGCTGTACACCCCTCATTTCCTTCGGAGGTACAAGCAGAGATCATAAGGTCCGACTGAGCTGACGCACTTGGCCACTCCAATCGTATGTGTTCCCACTTCTCCATTTAGGTCTGAAAATGGTTAATTAATTATACACTCTAACTCGTTTGTTTAGCAAGTAAAGTGTAATTATTAATCACATTAAATAATTAGTAAATAAAAAATTACTAAATAGATAAAATATAAAATATATATTAATTTTTTTTGAGTGTATAAATAATATTAATTTTTACCGTCTAATTTTTTAAAATTTTAATTTTTTAAACTATTTTTAATTATTAAAAAGAACAAGAAGAATCTCGATGGAGTGGTGGCAATCCAACACTAGTTAAATTTTTTAACTTAATATTTCGCTCATATATTCGACTCATTGACGCTCATTGATCCGGGGGTCTGCCCATTTTCTTACCTTGTTCAGACGGATTCGAAGCAAAAAAAGAAAAAAAAGAAAAAAAATTAGCTACTGCTTCATCAAGGACTGGTAAGGACCAAAGCAGATTTTTGACTGACTTACGACAAAAAGTTGGGAATCTCCCGTCTCTCCCTCTATTTTGTAGCAGATCCGGTATATATATATATATATATATATATTTGCTCCTATTTATCACCTCATTTGGGGGTGAGAGCTCCGTCACCGTAGATCCATGGCTATTAGCATTTCTATTAATTAACCCGGTAGTAATTATATATTTTTAAAAATATAAGTTTATATAATTATATTTATAAATTATTTATTATTTAATTTGTATTGAAAATCATATTTTATATATATATATATATATATATATATATATATATATATATATATATATATATATATATATATATATATATATAATTAAGTTTTTATATTTTTAAAAATACTAAATTATTTATACTTATAGATTTTTAGTTTTTGGATGAAAAAATATATGGTTAGAATAATAATGGGTAAGTTGGATTAAGTGAGTGGTTGGTGAAATAGAATAATTTAAGAGATGAAATTAGTTAAAGAGATAGATTTAACAGTAAAGCATCAATTGTTTGGTGTTTGTACAAACATATTAACTGAAATATATATATATATATATATATATATATATATATAACTGGAATACTATCGATAGCACTAAATCATTGGTGCTATCAATTTTTTAACGTTTGGATTAAAGAATGTGCGGTTACGCTGATAATGATCTTTTAAAATTTAGTAGATAATTAATTGAATAGTAAAAATTATAAGAGATCACTATAATTTTAACCGCACATTTTTTCATTTAATGACTGAAAATTTGATAGTACAAATTATTTGGTGATATATATATATATATATATATATATATATATATATATATATATATATATATATATATATATGAAAAAGGATAAATTTTAATAAAAAATATTTTTTATACACTCTAAATAGAATATATGATATATATCTTATTCATTTTAGAATAGATAAAATTTACTGGTCACTTCAAAGTAACTTTAGAATGACTAATAAATTATATTTCATTCTAAAATTGATAAAGTGTACACCAAAAATGGATGCACGGTAGCGTTTCTTAATTTTAATTTGTCTTTGTGTGGTTTAGTTTTTTCTTTTTAGTTTTGGAAAATGCTACTTGTACACCCCCATTGGGGGTGTACATCACACACCCCACCCATCCAATGGGTGGGGTGTGGTGAGGGGATCACTTCACAATTTGTGAAGTGACACCCCAATCCTTGGATGGGAGGGTGTAAGATGTACACCCCCTTTGGGGGTGTACATATAGCATTGCTCTTTAGTTTTCCCTGTAATTTTCAAAAGCTGCACTTAGCTGCTCTATATTTTAGCTAATTTTCACTTTTTCGTTGTTATATGGTTTAACTATTTTATAGTTATCATAAAATGTTATTTTAATGTCTGATATATAGTTAATTTTTTTTAATAAAATTATAAAATAATTAAATATAATTTTTTAAATCTTATAAAATTAAAAATAAGCTAAATTAAGAGAATGGAAGAAAAATAAAAAAGGCAATAATAGATATACATTCAAAAATAATTATATATTTTACATTTCACTCATACAAAAATGAAACTTAATCCACCATTATTTAAAAGTGATAGATAAAATTTACTTCATCTTTAAATAGATAAGGTAAAAAATATACACTCTAAATAGAAGGTGCACTTTGCATTTTCCAAATTAAAATTTACCCTTAAAAAAATATATATAAAAATAGCAATTCAGAGGGAAACTTAGAACTAGCCCATGCATTTCATTTAATTTATAATTTCACTTGATGGGTGTATGTCACATGCATGTGTGCATGCCACAAAACATCTGCCCCATGCATGCATGTGAACATGCATGTGAACATGTGGACCATACATCAAAATCATTTTTCAACCCATAATAGCAAGTGATGTGATCATGCATGTGACACATGCCCCACGGATCCAAACTCCCCAAATATCCTATAAATAAGATAATCTCATGCGCCCATAAACAACACATGAATGATTCCATTTGCACAGAACATAATTTAATAAAACACCTTGGACTTAATTATTAGCATAAGAACATAAAAAAGAACATAGAACAAGAGTCAAAAGAGAGAGTCACATGGGAACAACTAAAATTGATTAATAGTAGTAATAGTAGTTACATTACATTACATTACAAGATAAAAAAAAAAGAAAAAAAAAGAAAGAAGAAAGATAGTTAAATAAATAAGAAAAAACTATTGTAGATCCCCAGAAGATGAAGAGATAAGAAACCATCCAACGTTCCATAACAAAGCAGATGTCAGCAGGAGCAGTAAATATTCCCACTCTCTCTCTCTCTCTCTCTGGAGACTCGAATTCAATAACCGGATGGTAGTACACAGTTCCCGATTTCTGCAACATAAAACAAAAAGAGATTTACTACTCGGGGAAGTAAAATATATAAAGTTACTGAAGCATTGAATGGTAATAATGATAAATAAAAATAATATTATAGAATACTTATGTATATATTAAGTTTTTAAACTATATAACGTACTAAACTATTAAAAAAAATATTTTTTTTTTAAAATTTATCAAACCTTTCATAACATCACATTATGTATTTTTATAAAATCAATTTAAAAAGCAAAACTAATTTATAATAATAAATTTTTTATTATTAAATTTGTATTGAAATTTATATTTTTATAAAGCCAACTAAAAAAAATTAAAAATACATTTCTAATACAAATTTAATAATAAAAATTTACAAACATAAACATAAATAAACTTGTGTTTTAAAAAATATTTCAACTAAAAAATATATATATAGGGCTCAACTAAAAAATATCATATAATAAATCTATTTTATATAATTTAATTTATAAAAATAAAATAATTATTTTACATGTTAAAATATTAATCATAAATTAAACAGTCCAAAAAATTTAATATTTAAAAACGTTTCAATATAATTTTGGATAGCATTTGAAAAAACTAAAAGAGCTAATACTTAAGCAAATGAACTGTTACCAAGTATATAATGGCACCGAGCGTCATCCAAAAATATAAAATAATAATAAAATTTTTTATTTAATAAATTAATTTAATATAATAAAAAATTTATATATATTTTTTAAAACATTAATATTTAGAAACACTTAAAAACATTTTCATATTAAAAAAAAATTTGAATAGAAATATATATAAATGAACAAAAAAATTTAAAAAAAATACTTACAAACTAAAAATAATTTTAAAGAAATAAATTTGCTCACTTAAAATTTTTAGAAAAATATCTATTAACTGATACTTTTATAAGAAATCTAAAAGAAATTAACTCTTATATTTATATATTAATTAACGTACGTAAGGCGCCGTAAATATTATACAGCGGTGGGCCCCACGTGTCAGGCAAGGCACCGTTACATGTCCCCGTTACAGCGTACGAACGCTGCTATACGACACTGCCCTATTCATTTATTATTAAAAGCGCCGCGAATAGCGACGACGGAAAAAATAAAGAAAAAAAGATGAGGGATGGGTCACATCACGTACGCACAGTACACCGCGTGAGACGCAATGTGCGCCGTTCATCACAAATATAAAACCCCACTTTACTATTATTATTATTATTATAATAAATAGTAGTAATATGCGAATCCTATGAACTCCTTGACCAAATATATGTGCAACGGTAATATTTTATATTAGGAAAATGCTATGTGTACACCCCTTTCGGGGTGTACATCATACATCCCACCCTATCTAAGGGTGGGGGTGTGATGATGGATCACTTGATGTGACCCGTAAAAAATATCGCCACCATTAAAATGGTGGAGGTGTATGATATACACCGCTTCGGGGTGTACATGTAGCATTGCTCTTTATATTATGATGGAATATATAAAACATCATAAATAATAATAATAATAATAATAATTAAATTAAAATATTTTATATTTAATAAATTATTATTATTAGTTGATTAAATTATTACATTTTAGTATTAAAGCCCACCCGTCGATGACCCCAAAAAAAAATTAAAATGATAAAATGACATTGCTACGCCGATCAAAAACAAATAAATTTAGATCAAGATAAAATTTATATGACAAAATAACAGACTATAAAATTATGATTAGTAGGCCAAATCGTTATAATCTACTGAAAATCTACTGAAGGTAAAATTACATGAACACCCTTTAACAATCATGTATTTTTTTTCTGTGTTTTCTCTTTTAATATAAATAACAATAATAATAATAATAATAATAATAATAATAGTTTAAATCACTTAAAATATATTTATTATGTAGAATTATTTATTTTATTTTCGACAAATAAAATATATATATAAAAAATTTAAAAAATAATTTATAATGTTTTTTGAAAAAGAGGAAAAAATAAACCTAACAATATTTTATTAAAAAAGAGTCAGACGAAAAAAAAAACGAACAAAAAAGTTAATTTGTATACAAACATCGAAACTTTAAAACTTTTCTCTTAATGAGAAATGCTAAATCTAAAACTTTTTTCTCTTAATGAGAAATGCTAAATCTACAGCTGTAATTTGATTTACACTCTTTCTATTTAATATATTTCATTAAAATTTTAAAATTACTAGCAAAAATATATATATAAAAAAAAACCCTAAATGTTAGCAGATAAAAAAAATTGTAAATCAAACAAAACAATTTATTTATAAAAATAATGAAGATAAAAACCAACTTTCACCCCACATGAGACCAAGGAAAAAAATTAAAATGCAGCAGAAACAATGCTGGTATAGTGTTTTTAAACAATCAAATTATTTTTTAAAATTCACCAATCTCCACCATAATTTTTAAAAATATATTTTTATTGTACTTTTCATTAAAAAAAATTAATGTTATTGACTTTTTTGAGATATACCTGTAATATTTGCGCAAAAAATTAAAAAGAGATTTTCTGGCATATCCTAAAATATAATGTATAATTTTCATCATCACCATTTTATTATTTATCATTTCAATTTTTTTATATTTTTATTAAAATTTATTTACAAATTTATAAATTTTAGAATAAAGAGCGTAGTAGCGTTAGTATTTTTCTGAAGTTTAATTAAAGGCGTGTCATCAATATATTTTATTATAAGACAAAAAAAAACCAAAAAAATAAAAAAATAGAGGGAAGAAGAGCAGAGGGGGGAGGAAGGAGGAGGAGGAGAAGACTGACTGGGGGGTTGGGAGACGACGTAGGCGGCGCCCTGGAAGTCGCAGGTGCCGATGCCGCGGCCCTTCTTCTGGTAGTAGCTGTTGAAGGCGTAGGCGGCATGGGCCTCGACAGTGTTGGGGTCGTAGCACCCAGCCCCCGGCTGTATCGCCCTGCAGTCAGCGCCTCCCTCCCCACAGGCGTAGTCCAGACCCCGCTGCAGCCTGTCCTTGCCAACCATCCCATTCGCCACGCACCAACTCTCCCCAGTCGCAGTCCTCCCCCCTCTCTCCTCGTCCCACCTCAAACCCCCTTTCCCATTCCCATTCTCATTCCCATTCCCATTCCCCAGGACGAAGTCGATGTCGTAGACCTTCTGCTCGGATGGGTAGAAGAGGCCGTAGTTGCGCTCCGAGGTGGGGCCCGGCTTCAGGTTCTCGTTGAAGAGCCCGAAGAGGAAGACGTCCACTTCCCCCTGCGGCCGGCGCGGCGTGCCCGCGTTACCGGACAGCACGCGGCGCACCAGGTTCCCGTTGTACGCCGCCGCGTTCCCCTCCCCCGCCCCCGTCTCCTTCCCGTCCCCCTTCGACGGCCACCCCGTCTCCGACACCACCACCCGCACGTCCTCGCTCCCCACCGCCCCCATCGCCGCAAACACCGCATCCACCTAATACGACAAACAAACTCAGCAACTAGGGACTCTTGCTCCGATACTAGTAGTATAAACATGTTATGTAAGAATAATTAACATAACACACCTGGGCGTCGAAGAGGTTGTAGTACTTGAGGCCGCTCCCAGGGTCGAGCACGCCGGCGTTGGGGCGGAAGAGGGCGTAGTCGAGGGAGATGACAGCGGCGTTGGCAGAGTAGGCGAAGAAGGGGTAGGCGTTGACCATGAGATAGGAGCCGGTGCGGCGGAGGAGGTCGAGCATGGGGCGCATCACGGGCTCGGCGAGGTCGCTACGGAACGCGCCCGCTGAGGGCGGGTACGAGGCGCGGAGGGCGGTCAGGGCGATGGGGGAGGAGACCTTCACGGCGCCGTCGAGGCCGAGGCGGGCGAGCGCGGCGTGGACGTTGGTCATGGCCGGGACGAGGAGCGCGGTGAGGTTGCGCGGGCCTGCGAACACCTCGTTCCCCACGGCCACGGCCGCGATCTGGGTCGCCGGGTAGTACGCCGCCACGTTGCGCTGCACCCACGCCACCGCGTAGCCCGGGCGCGTCGCGGCCGCGGTGAGGAGCTCGTTGGGGAGCGCCACCACCACCCTGATCCCGGAGCCTGCGAACGCTCGGAGCACGTCCGGGTCCGCGTCGTACAGCTTGACCTGCGTTATGCCCTGCGACTTGAGGAGCTCCACCACCTTCGCCGGCGGTGGGAGGTTGTTGGCCACGCGCCCGTAGTTCACCCCTATAGACCCGGCCTCTGCAGTAAACAAAAATACATGGTAAGCACCAAAATGCGGGTGAGACCGCGAAAGCCGCGAGGTGAGTACTGCACAAAACGGCGTTGTGTGTTAGTTTTGTTACCTGCGGAGTGCGAGGAGGAGAGGATGACGAAGAAGAGGAGGAGGAGGAGGAGGAGAGAGAAGGAGCGAGCGCTAAGAGGCCCCATGCTCTGCTGCGACAAACAGAGCATGTGGAGGAGGAAGGTGGTGAAGGAGAGAGAGAAGGGGAAATGTGGGATGAGAAAAGGAGGCTCCTTTATTGTGTATCCACCCACTAGTTAATGTTCCTAAGAAAGGAGAAATAACGAGAGAGAAGAAGCAGCAGAGGTTGAAGAGAAGAGGAATGGGGATGAGTTTATAAGCTTTTAATAATAGGGTTTCGAGCCGTTGTTAGTGAGGAGTGGGGAGCAGTGAGAGTGAGACGATGAGAAGGATTGGGAGCGAGCCCGGCCCACGTACGAGTTGTAGGGTTGGTGGGGGAGAGGAGAGAGAGTGAGTGCGATCGTAATTAGCGCTGAAATAAATAGTAGAAATTAATTCTGTACACCGGGTGTACCCGTACCTTATCATTATAATAAAAGTCTAAAAATTATAATCAAATTTATTACATTATATCTCATAATATTTAAACTTTTCTATATATCTAAAAAAATAAATTAATTGTCATAAATTAAATAATAATATTTTTATTATTAATTTTTTACTGAATCTACTGATGTAAGTGGTGATACACCGGGTGCAGGCATTAGTGTTTTATAAATACACGAGTTTTCCTAGTTCAGGACACGAGTTTGATGGACACGTGTCGGAATAAAGAAGGGGCGTCGTAGCGACGTTTGTGGGAGTGTGGGGAGTAGACAATCGTGGGCCAAATTTCCAACACGCACTGCTCGCCGAAGACGGGCGCGGGGCCCACCCACGCGGTCGACCGTTTGTGATGAGAGACAGAGAGAGAGAGACGTGGACAACGTACGAGAACCTGCCGTTTAAAGCGCGACTCAACCGGGCCGGATTCAAGTTGTGCTATGTTAAATCCGAATCCGGGACAAACATAATTTGTTAAGCCATGTGTGAGGATTTGGGCCCATATTTATTGAAGAAAAGATAGTCCGGTCCAAATTCTGGCCTGCAGCCCGATATAAATTCATGGAGAATTATTAAGGCTCATATTTTATAATATATATATATATATATATATATATATATATATATATATATATAGAATTAGGCTAGAATACTATTAATAGTACCAAGTCATGGGTGCTATTAAGTTTTTAACCATTGAATTAAAAAATGTGTGGTTGAGATGATAGTGGGCCCATTGGATTTAATAGGTGGTTGGAAAAATAGTAAAATCTAACGGGTGAAAATGATCAAAGGGGTTGATCTAAAGGTAGAAAACTTGATAGCACAAATAACTTGGTACTATTAATAGTATAGTAGTCGGACTATATATATATATATATATATATATATATATATATATATATATATATATATATATATATATATATCCTAGTGAAGGTATCCGAGCGTTGCTGCGGGTAGATGTTATTGAATTAATAACAGTAGAATTAAAAAATATGATAAATTTAAAAAATCAAAATATTTTAGTGTAAAGTTTAGGGACTAAGTTGTAATATTGGGATTGTGCAAAGACTATACATATGTTTTATCTTAATAAAAAATATGTTCAATTCTAATAAGTTGTTATTAAAAATAATATACATACGCGTCGATTATAATAGTGTGCTGGATAACTACCAATCGAAAGAGCATTAAAAATAGATGATTTTGAATAGTAAGCAACCAAAATTTACTACAATAATTAACTAATTTTTTCTAAATCATCAATATATCCTAATTCTGATTAATTAAGTATTAAATATTTTATTACAATAACAGCAAAAATAAACAATGTGATAAAAAAATAAACCCTAGGACAAATCAAAACAAAGAAAAATTAAAATCCTTATAGAAATTCTATCTAAGTATTTCTTACTAATCCTTGTGGCATCCGCATGTCTCTTGTCTGCATAATTATAGCAAAAAAAAAATTAAAAAGAATTAAACAACTTAGTCAAATTTGATTGTAATTTCTCACCAAAAAAAAAAGAAAATACAATATGAATATTACAAACTACAAATCAAGTTCATATTTTAACTTAAAAAAACTTCTCGCTATTTACACTACAATGAACAAATATGAATGAATAATTTAATAAATCATATGTAGAAAAATATAATCTTCGAATCAAAATATTGGAGAAAAAACTAAAATTGAAAAAAAAAATAAAATAATCGAAAGAACAATTACAAAAAATCAGCAAAAATAAACAACAATGTAATAAAGAAACAAACCCTAGGACAAATCAAAACAAAAGAAAATTAAAACCCTTACAAGAATTCTATCTGGATAGTTCTTCCTGATTCTCGCGACCTCTGCATGTCTCTTTTCAACATAAGTATAACAAAAAAAAAGTTTTAAAAAAATAAACAAATTAGTCAAATTTGGTTGTAATTTTTCACAAAGAAAAAAAAAAAGAAAAATTAGAAAGATTAATGTCACGCCTCGAGGTCGAAACTGCGACCCGGGCCCGCCAACAGATCCGTCGTTCATACGGGAAACCCCGTGTGAGGACCCGAATCCCCGCAAGAGGATTACTGTTGGACTAGTGGCTTCTGGAGGCCTAGGCTGTGTGTTGGAGGTATTTGTGCGCGAAGCGGACTCATGAAAAGGACTCCGCGCGAAAATGGATCGAGGTTGCCTTCGGATGCCTCTGTCAAAAATTGGAATGAGTTTCGGATAAAACGAAGGCCCTATTTGGTTTCAGTGCGGAAAAACGGTGGAAATCGGCTATTTTGATATATTTTTCTTAGTCCGAACGCCCGAAAATGAACACCCGGAAGTTTTTTGTGTTTTCGGGTGCACGGGAGGAGCCGTGGACAGTCGGGGTGCCACATGGCAGAGCTGGATTAGCCGGCGTAGCGTGCGCGGTCCACGGAGTCGCGCAGCCGGGTGCATGGACCGGCGCGGGGATGCGTGGCGGCACGGAAGTGGCCGGCTCACGCAGCGCGCTCCACGCAGCGCTGCGGGATGGCGCGGTCCATGGCAGGCGCGTGCGCCGGGCGCAGCGAGTCGTGACCTTGGACGCATGGCGGCTGAGGATTGGGTGGAGCACTGTGCGGGTCGTGCGCGGCATGGCGTGGGGAGGTGGCCGTACCGCGGGGCAGGCGGGCGCGGCCACGTGTCGGCGCGGGGTTGGCAGCGCCAACCACCCACGCGGAGGGTGCGGGCAACGCCGCGAGCGTGGTTGGCCATTTTCACTGTTTGCTGTGCGGGGATACGTGGCGCAACGGGGTGGATTCGAGCGCTGATGGTTTGGGGGGTTTTTTGTGGTACTGTTTGTGCCCGGATTTTCCGGGCGCCCGGAAAGTGTACCCCAAACCATATTTTTCCTCTTGGATTTCAGTCTATAAATAAGCAGTAGATGTAGGACCCCCGAACCCCATGCAGCATTTTCCGATGGATCCACTGTTAGAACACCTGTTGTTGGTGTATCTGGCCCATGGTGCATCAATGGGATGCCACAGATGGACCCTGTAAGGTTTTATTAGCTGTGTTGGCTTTCGGCTGGGTTTGCCGAAATTTTGAAAAAGAATTAGGCCAAATAGACGGCGGAAATGGATTCAGCGCGGAAAAACGCTTGAAAATGGCTTTTTGTTTGCCAAATTCTGAGTCCGGATGCCCAAAAACGGACTCCCGGAAAATTTACTGGATTTCTGGTGCATGGGGGAGCCGTGGACCGGCGGGGGAGCCACGTGGCAGGCCCTGATTGGCCGGCGCACGCAGCTGGGTCCACGGAGCACTGGGGTTTGGACCGGGGTGCACCGGGAGGCGCGTGGACCGGCAGGTGTCCACGTGGCAGCGCCTGATTGGGCGGCTCTGGTGCGCTCGGTCTGCGGGAGTGCGCGGGGAGGCGTGGACCGGGGGCGCGCCACGTGGCGGCACCCGGTTGGCGGGCGCATGAGCGCGCGGTCCACGCAGCGCGCGGGGCAGGTGGCCGTACGCGGGGCAGGCGCGGGCGACGTGGGAGGTGCCACGTGGCGCCCGCTGATTCGCGGGCGCCACCTGCCGCGTTGACGCGGGCAGGGACACGTGGCGCTCCCCGTGGCGGCTTGCACGGCTGCGGCGTGTTCGGGGGACACGTGGCGGGCGTCGGCGCGGGTCGGACCAAGCAAGCGTCCGGCCGGATCCCGTGTGCGGGCTGGGCCGGGCCGGGCCGCACTGTGCGCGCCCGAAACCGGCCGGGCCGGGCTGCACTGTAGCCGCCCGAATTCGGGCTGGGCCGCACTGTAGCCGCCCGAATCTGGGCCGGGCTGCACTGTAGCCGCCCGAATCTTGGGCAATTTTGGTATTTCTTCATTTGTTTTTTTGGGGCCTTTAAATAGCAGCCCGAGCCTCTTTCTTCTCCCCTTTTCTTCTCTTTTCGAGCCTCCTCTGCCCGAGCAACCTTAAGAAGAATTCTTCATCTTCAAGCTCTGGATCCACCTGCAAAGTTTTGGGATTTTATGGGCACGCATCCCGAGGTTCTCTATTTTACGGCGCGGCGCGACGTGGTGGTTCCTGTGTTCTTCTTCGGCGCAGCAGCAGTGTTTTAGCTCCCCTGGTCTACTCCGACGATCTTTTCGAGCGATTTCTTCGCTGCTGGATTCGTAACAGGTGAGGCTACGATTTTGGGTTTCTCGGACATTTTCAGATTTCACGTTTTTCGAGGTGTTTTCTCGTGCTCATTGGGACCCTTTTTGCTGTGAGATTTTGGTGAGGGCAGCACCTTCTTTTGAGGAGATCTTCGCGCACGAGTCTCGGATCAAGACTTGCTTATAGACTTTTTTCATCTACTCGACGCGAGGATCATCGTGGATTTTTCTTGGAATTTTTGGAGACCTTCCCGAAGGTATACACTGTTCCTTTTATCTGTACAAGAGTTTACAGTTGAATGGTTTTGGGATTGTGCGCACCGATACTGTGGAATTTGTAACTTGGCCTACGGTGCTCGGAATTGGACGTGCAGGTACCCGTTTCGAAGCTATCGACGCGAGGATCGCCGTGGTATTTTTATCAGAATTTTTGGAGTTCGTTTTACAGGTGAAAATTTCGCAGTAAGTGGACTGTTCCCAGCAGATTTGTAAAACCTGGATTTTATTGGATTTAAAGTGTAACTGTAGCCTTATGTTGTACCCAGGAGGGATTGTGGGCTGTGCTGGACCTGTTGGACCTAGAGTGGTTATTTTCCTGGTTTTCTCAGCTGTACGGCTCCGGACAGTTAGCGTTTTCAGGTGGGTGGCTTGCTTTCAAGATCTATGGACTGTACTCTAATTCTATGGATATAGAATCATGCATGATAGTGATTGGACTTGGGTAGCATGCTAGAGCGTAGGAATTGTTGATCCTTGTTTTATCTGTCGATCTTGTAATCTCTTGCTTCCTACTATCATGTTAAATATTTGTTATATTGGAACTTGACCTAGCACCCCCGTCATATGTTGCATGTGTAACCAGACCAGTAGAAAACCCTCACTTGGGCTAGGGTTATTTATGTTTAGACATCCACACTTTATGTCGCATTCCTGGACTTAGTGTTATCCTCGCCCGGATAGTGGGCCGAGCGGTCGGGACTTCTCTATAGTGTGGGATGCATTGCACTCGTGCTTGGGAGCAGAGTGGAGTCTGGTAGATGTAGTGGTTCGCTTGTCTGTATCGGGAACCGGTTGGGGTAAATGGTGGACCCGAGAGATTTTGTTTTCCCCTGTTTGGGTCGTCGCCACTGTGTTAGTGGCAGTAGTTTACTAGTGTTAGCCGGACCTAGAACCCAGAACTCTTTTTGACATATACATGATTTTAGTCTACCAATGTTTTCTTCCAAACATCGAAGGGCCGCTGGAGTCTGTTCTTGTTTGATTGGACAAAGGCATCAGCCCTTCGGGGTTTGGGTAAAACACTTGTTTTCTAACTGTTTTTCTAAAAAGAACTAAAATCATTAAATATGGATTTCTTCCAGATCAAATTAGTTTTCAATAACAAATGTCACCTTTTCCGGTAAATCTCCCCACTCGAGAGGATTCGAGTGGTCTGGGTTCTAGGGGTCGTTCCTCTGTCGGGACGAAAGCCACGGGGGCCGAGCCTGGAACCTGTTCTTGTTTGATAGGGTTGTAGGTGTAGGTCCCCCGAGACTTTCGGGCCCTGTTGGTGTCTTCCGCGAGTTGTATTGTGATTATTGCCTTCCCGAACTATAAGGGATCGTGAACTTCGATAGTCGGAGCCTAGAGTCTGTTCTTGTTTGATAGGGTTCTTAGCACCGGTCTATCGGGTTTCCGAACCCTTATGGTGTCGGTCTTTCTGGAGAGTTTAGTGTTCTCTTGTGGGAGCCGTCTGGTGGACGGTGGCCCCAGCTGTGTGACTTCCAGCTTGGTGTTGTTGGTCGATCTTGTTGATCGTGGTTTGGACTACAGCCTGCATGAGCCATATTTGAGCTCGACAGAGATACGCGGATACTTTCCTCGGTGGGGTCGCTCCCCTCGAGAGCCACTCCGGAGTTGGGCCTGTTACTTGCTATCGCGACTTGTCGACGCCGTCCCTCTGACTGGCCCAGTTAGTGGCAGTCACGGACACCCTACGGTAGACCCGTCCTGTTGAGGATATGTGGCAGTAGGTGGGCGCAGGTTTGACTGGACCCTTTGAGGCAGTCAGTTTAGATTTGGTGAGTTTACTGTGTGTGTTAGTAGATGCATCATGTTTCATCTGTCCCTTTTCTTGAGCATCTAGATAGAGGCATAGTAGCTGTTGAGTTACTTTTCCAGCCTTTCATTTCAGTTTTATATTGTTACTTTATGCCTCTAGTAGACTTAGTGGGCACACCGTCGGGCTTGTTGGCGGCACCCACTGAGAACTACTTGGGACGTAGTTCTCACACCCGTCGTGGTGTATTTTTTCCCACAGGGACTTCTACTCCGGTTCCTGCTGCTCCTGTTGCTGCTTCTTCTGATCGAGGTAAGGGAGTCGCGAGATAGTTCCCCACCAGTCGTCGTCCAGAGAGTAGATGTACCCTTATTACTTTTGAGAGTTCCTGTTGAGAGAACTTTGTAGTGAGGTATAGAGTTGTATTTATTTTCTACTGCTCGAGTGACTTTTGTACTTTTGGTGAGGACTTGTGTTGTATATAGTTTTTATTTCTAGCAGTTTTACTTTCAGCTCTGATATCTGCATAGTATAGATGCTCTTTTGCAGGTTAGTCGCTTCGTCTATACGGGCTTCCCGTATGGGCGGCGGATCTGTTGGCGAGCCCGGGTCGCAGTTTCGACGCCGGGGCGTGACAGTAGATGCCTTTTGTTCGGGATTTTTGAATTTCTGGAGCCCCCCTTTTTAGTAGAGCACTTCACCACTGTGTTCTTTACTCTCCGATGGATCTTGGGTATTTTTGGAGGCTGTGGCATCGGCTTTTTCTGCGACGCGGCGCACTTCGACGCTCCTTCGATTTTGGCTTCTACCGTCGCATTTCAGTTCGCGAGGTTCCCTGGACTACCCCGATAGATTTTTGAGCCGATTTTTGTCGCAGCGTGTTCACGAGAGGTACGCCTTCGATTTCCGTGGTGATCACTTCGCTCCGTTTCGAGTTTTTGGTGGGGTTTTCGAGGCATCTTTTGATCCCCTTTTTCTGCGATAATGTTTTGGACAGCGGAGCTTGTTGGATTTTTATCTCGGTGCCAGGTTGTCGGATTTCAGCCTGTGAGGACTCGATCGACATCTACGCTTCGAGAGGAATGCAACCATATTTTTATCCGAATTTTTGGAGGTCATTTCGAAGGTGACGTTTAAGCTTCTTTGGGACTGATTTCCGCAGACTTGTGTTTGTGAGGGAATTTGGCTTACCGTGATGTTTTGGGCGTATCTTGGCCTACAGGTGTCGGAATGAGGAGTATAAATACTTGATTTGCATCTACTCGTCACGAGTATTGCAACCGTAATTTTTCTGGATTTTTTGGAGGACTGCACGCAGGTGAAAACCCCCATTTCTGTGCTGGTTTGCAAAACAACAAGTGTTGTTTGGGGTATTGGTTGTGTTGTTGGCTGGGATGTTGGTTTGAGCAGAGACTTGTGCGACCGAGTACCGAGGATGCGGTTTCGGCGGATTTTGATAGCGTTTAGCTGCGCACTTCACTGACTTCGGCTTTGCCTACGGTTATTATTTTATTTCCGCTTTTGAGAGATTGTTGTATTGTGATGATCTGACTTCTACTGAGAGCCTGTCCACTGGTGTATTATTATTTTAATTTATCTCCCCGTTTGGGTTCTTGGATGTTGTATTAGAGGTTATTGTATGATTCTATTTTGGGAGATGGTTATTGTATCATTTTTTCAGTTGTACAGTGTTGGATTTGAGTTTTACAACTTTTTATTTTACAGCTCTGATATCTGTTTAGTTGTAGTAGATTTTTCTTTGCAGGTTCGACGTTTCGCCTATGCGGGGTTTTCGTATAGGTGGCGGATCTGTTGGCGAGCCCGGGTCACAGTTTCGACCCCGGGGCGTGACATCCCATATAGACGAAGCGACTAACCTGCAAAAGATACTACAACTACAATATAGATATCAGAGCTGAAAAGTAAACTGATGTAAAACTAAAAATTCAATCACTGTACAACTGAAAATAAGAAAAAATACACTATCCAACTCCCAAAATAATCATCAATACATCATCCTTTGATACAATATCTAAGAACCTGAACGGGGAGGTAAACTAAAATAATAATACATCAGTGTACAGGCTCACAGTACAAGTCAGATCCTCACCATACAACAGTCTCTCAAAATAAAAAAAAACTCTCAAAAGAGTAAAATATATTAATCTAACAGATTGTACTATAAATCTCCAATAAGGGGGTACGTACAGCTTCTCTCCAAAGACAGGTAGGAATCTAGCTCGCGACTCCCTCGCCTCGATCAGAAAAAGCGGTAACAGCAGGGGTAGGAACTAGCGAAGCTGCCTTTGTAAAACTGTCACCGACAGAGGGTGTGAGAACTACACCATCACGTAGTTCTCAGTGGGTACCGCCACCAAGCCCGACGATCTGCCCACCAAGTCTACTAAAGGCATAAAATAACAGATGCAGTACTATAAAGGAAAGGTTGGAAATAACTCTACAGTTATTATGCCTCTATCTAAATGCTCAAAGGGTGATACAGATGAAATATGATGCATCTACTACCTCTCGATAAAACAATCACCCAATCTATGCTTATACCTCAAACATATACGTGGTACATTAACATCCATGCTTGCAATCATATAGAATTAGAGAACCATCCACCGGTTTTGAAGACGAAAGCAACCCACCTGAATGCGCGCATCGATCCAACGTCCAAATAATCCGACACTGAAAGTGGATAGTCCTCAGGTTCCCACGATCCCAACGAGCCCAAAAACACCTGAAATCTCCTCCTGGGCACAAAGATACAGTCCAAACATCGCGGTAAACAAAAATCCCCACGATCACAAATCTGCGGAAAAGTCTGTCCGAAAGAAGATAAAATATCACCTGTGTGATGATCTCCAAAAATTCCAATAAAAATATGGCTGTGATCCTCACGAAGCGTAAATGTCGATCGAGTCCTCACAGGTCGAAATCCGATAACCGAGCGTAGAGATAAAAATCGAACAAGCTCTGCTGTCCAGGAAAACCAGTAGCAAGAACTGGGTTCAAAGATGCTCTGAATACCCCAATAAAAACCCAAAACTGAGAGGAGCAGAAAGCACAAAAAACGAAGATCTTCCTCTCGTGGAACCGATGCCGCAAAAATCGACCAAAATCTCCCTCCCGTCAGCCCTGGGGAGCTCGCGGAAGAAGCGTCGACGAAAAAGCTCGGTATCGAAGGCGCGTCGAAGCTCGCGATGTCGAGAAGAACGCCGCTGAAACGCCTTCCAAAAATCCCCGGGATGCCAAAAGTCGAGGAAGACTCGAAGGTGGAACTCCCTGTCGAAGATGGGCTCAGAGAACTCGGAAGAAAAGCACAAAAACGAAGCCCAAATGGGCTATTTATAGCCCAAACCAGCACTATAGGGGGATCCGGATTCGGGCGCCCGAATCCGGCCCGACCCATTACTATGCGCGCCCGGATTCCCCGGGGCGCGCCACGTGTCCAGCGCTGCGCGCTGCGCGCCCGCCAATCACGGCGCGCCGCATGGCGGTGCGGTCCATGGCGGGGTGCACGTGCCGCGGTCCGCGCCGGGCCAACTGGGTCGCTGCGCCCGCCAATGGATGGGCGACACATGGCCTGGCGCGGTCCACCGTGCGCCGCGCCCGGTGCGAATAGCTCGCTGCCCGCGTGCGTTGGCCGGCCAATCCCTGCCTGCCACATGTCCAAGCCGAAAACCCGCTTGTCCCGGTGCACGCCAAGTACGCCGTGGACCGGCCTACACGAAAAATCGGTCCGTTAGGCCCATTTTGCCCGAAAATAGCCGATTTTCAACGTTTTCGCGTGCTGAGTCCGTTTTTGGCATCTTTTTGACGCACAACGGGCTCGATACACCAATAATAGGTGTTTTCTCACCGCCAACCTCCCAGTCAAGTGGCACGAAAAAATCGGGACACCACAATTAATACTTTAAAATAAAATAATGTATAATTTATTTGATGTAAAATATTTAAATAACTTTTTAATGCAAAAATTTATTGCAAATTTATCATGGGACACGTTCGTCTTATGATTTGTTCAGAATCAAAGCTTGAAGGAAAATAAAAGGTGCAACATGCGGCGATTGTTATATGATGTCATTGAGAATTAATGTAATGGAATTAAAATTAAAAGGAAACTAAAATAATCGAAAGAATAATTAAAAAAATAAAGCAAAAATAAACAACAATGTGATAAAAAAACAAATCTTAGGATAAATTAAAATAAAACAAAATTGAAACTCTTACTCTGATTCTATCTGGATATTTATTTCTGATCCTCGCGTCTTCTCTGCATAAAAGTTAAACAAATTAGCTAAGTCTGATTGTAATTTCTCACAAAGAAATAAAAAAAAAAAGAAATAAAAAAAATTAGAAAGAAAATATAATATGAATATTGCAAACTACAAACTAAGTTCATGTTCTAACATAAAAAAAAAATTCGCAATTCACCTTACAATGAGCAAATATATATGAATGAACAATTAGAGAAAACACATAAAAAATTTTAATTTTTGTATCAAAACATTGGAGAAAAAATTAAAATTTTAAAAATAGAATAATCGAAGGAATAATTAAAGAAAATTTATGTAAAAAAATTAATTTTGCGATCAAACTAGAGCGAAAAATCAAAATTGATGAAAAATAATTAAAGGAACAATTAGAGAAAATCTATTTATAAAAATTCAATTTTAGAATCATAAGAGGGAGAAAAAAAAATTGAATTTTAAAAAAAAATAGTATAATTAAAAATGATAAATAGAGAAAATTTATCTAGAAAAATTAAAATTTAGTATAAAGAGGGAGAAGAGGGGAAGGGAGAGAATAGTTTTTCTATATCAGCATGTTGATACATTCAAGTCATATCAAATTATGAATACATGTTCCATGCATGTCATAGTCCCTGATTATTTTTTTAAAAAAAATTAATTTGTTAATTATATAATCTTTTGGTACTATATATATAAAATATAATCAACTATAGTTTTTTTCTCATGTATTATAATTAATTATTATTTTTTTAATATTAAAAAAATATTATATTTTTATTTACTATTTAGATCCTAAGGCTTTAATTAAAATGGTAAGTATCACCGTAATCTTGCTGGACATGGCATGCTTGCTAACATGTAAAGCTCGCTTTGAAGCAAAGCAGTAGAATAACATACACTAACCAAGCCATGATGCACTCCATCGATCATTCTCATTTTCATATGATCAAGTAGTACATAATTATTACAGACATTTATACTTGATACTTGATACATATAATTGAGCAAAAAAGTTAGTCCTTTGTTGCTTCTCAAATAGAAATTGAGCATCTAAGCTGCATAAGCTGCATAACCACACAATATTATAATAATTTCTCTTAACAAATAAAAAAGTTTCATCAATCAGTTAGGCTGCTGATGATAGCTATAACAGAACTATAAATTCTAAAGAACCAATAATTGTTTCAGTTAAATTGCTTTAATATAATCATTTCTACATAGACATTATCATATAATATCTGCCAAATAAGAAGCTTAAACTAAACAAACCTATAATGCAAAAAAAAAAAAAAAAGAAAATTCCTTATAATCGAGAATATCATGTCCCAAATTTAAAACTGTTCTAATATATATATATATATATATATATATATATATATATATATATATATATATATATATATATATATATATATATATATATATATATATATATATATATATATGAGCAATGCTACATGTACACCCCGAAGGGGTGTATATCATACACCTCCACTATTTTAATGGTGGCGATATTTTTTACGGGTTACATCGATTGACCCATCATCACACCCCACCCATTGGATGGGTGGGGTGTGTGATATACACCCCGAAATGGGTGTACAAGTATCATTTCCCTATATATATATATATATATATATATATATATATATATATATATATATATATATATATATATATATAGACTTTTGCTTTTATCTCAGGATGTGAACAGATCGCCACGTGCATAGATGATCCTTTGTCCACTGGGACAGAGTCTTCCCTATACACGTACGGCTAAGCAACTAGAATCCAACAGTCAGAGTCTACCTACAATCATATATAATCATCATATCATCTATCATCACATGTAACTAAAACATTAAGTAAATATTCAGTTAAATTACTAAACATCCGATAGCAATAAGACCAAATCATGATCATCAGGGGTATCATCACAAGAATCAGATCTGATCAGTAACATCATGGGGATAGCTCTATCGTGATCAGCTCACCGGACAATCCCGACATCCCACCACCCGATGGACCTGAAAGATGGTTATCTAGGGGTGTGAGATACAATATAAATGTATTCCAGTGGGCACGACGAGCCGAGAAATAACAAATCGTACCTACTGACATACTATAATCAGCGGATAGTAATAGATCAATAGGTAAAAGCTGATAGATAAAGAAATAACTGTCGGCAATCAAAATCACAATGCTGAACAGATATGGGTACAGAAATATAAAGGCTAAGCATACTGAAGCAAGGTAATGTAAGCTATGCGTCAATAAAAGAAACTAAGTACCCAATCGATGCCACTTTTGGTCACTAAAACCTCAGGCTAAAGCCACTATTTGGCACCTATCTGGCTGACATAACCCTGCACCAACAGGTGCTATCGGGGCTCATGGGCCTTTCTGTAGACCACTTTACCGGTAAAGAACGCAAGGTGTGGGATCAATCCCACAGCGTACGTGAAGTACAACGGTGCGTGATGATCATAATGCTGATGCTCAAGCTCACGGTCCACAGACCAGATAATCGGCAATAAGCCGGGAACCCCAACAGGGATGCAGATATCTGTATATCAATCATAGGTCATCTCATGCAATATGGAATCATGGGCCTTTCTGTAGACCACTTTACCGGTAAAGAATGCAAGGTGGGGGATCAATCCCACAGCGTACGTGAAGTACAACGGTGCGTGATGATCATAATGCTGATGCTCAAGCTCACGGTCCACAGACCAGATAATCGGCAATAAACCGAGAACCCCAACAGGGATGCAGATATCTGTATATCAATCATAGGTCATCTCATGCAATATGGAATACAAGGAACATGTATATATAAGTAAAAGCAAATCTACGTAATGTCCAAACAGGCATGATATATATGTCAAAGTATAAGCTACTGTACTGATATCTAGCTAATGACCAATCAGGCATGATATATATTCAAGTATAAGCTACTGTACTGATATCTAGTTAAATGACCAATCTAGTATGAAGAGTGTCCAAGTATAAGCAAGTAATAATCAATCAATGAAGTATGGCTCAAGATAAAATCAGGGCTAGCAGGAAACACAGGAGTCCGAGCAAAAATGGTACTCCAGAGGACCGAGATGATAAAGTCCGGACCGAAGATAAACTCACCTCAGTGTAGGAAATCCCGAAGCCTGCTAGACTACTAGGGTGCTGGCGTCTGACTGCTAGGCCTTGAACAATAAACTCGGATTAGTAACCGACTCACTCATACCCTGTAGAGTCCTGGCGTTCCCTTGCCCTGGTATGCCTCCCTTTTATTTTGACGGGACTTAGGAAAACCTTTCACTATGTTTCTGCAATGGACTAGCCTGGACCGTGAGTATTTTTCTGCGATTGAGCTCGAAAAATGAAGGACGGCAAAGCGAACGGATTCGGTTTCCGATTTACGGATCTCCCGGAATGGGGGTCAAAGCATTTGCTTTGAGTGGTGCATCGAAACCAGTGCTAAGTGGCTGGCACGCTTTTCGAGGTGATCGGACGGGATCCTGCGATGATCGGACCTTTCATCTTTTTACGTTAGTGGATTATTTTATTTATTTGGTGGTACCTCGATCTACGGTTTCCGTTTTGGATCTAATAATTCCTTGTTTCCGGGTAGACCGTCGGGGCTCGCGGGTATTTTTAGTCAATAAAGCTCGCGAAACGGAGAACGGCGGCGCAATCGGTTCTGAATTCCGACGCCGGAATCTCCCGGAATAAATTCCGGAAGGGGGCTAGCGGTTCAGGTGGTCAACGCGGTTTTTCAGGCAGACCGGACCCTGGTTCGCACCCGACTTGTTACCCGCTTTTGACTTGAATTGGGTTCATTCCCATTCCCCAACTTAACCGCTCCCGCCAACTTAACCGCTCCCGCCATCTTAACCGCTCCCGCCTTTTCCCGGTCGTGCAACTTCCCACAACCCCACAACTCCCCACAAACCCCCCCAACTTCCCACCACTCCCCCCAACTTTCCACAACTCCCCACAACCCCCCAACTTCCCACCACTCCCCACAACTCCCCACAACTCCCCTGCGTACGAAACCCCAAGGGCAACGAGAACCCACTTCCCCAACCTTTCAGTTTCCCAACCGAACCTTACTGTTTCCCAACCGACCGAGTGGAGAAACAAGGCGGAGCGAGCGAGGAACGGGTGACCCCCTTTCCTCTTTCTCCCCCATCGGCGAAAACATGGTGAGCGGTTCGGGTCTCCCCGGTTATTTTCCAATGTGAGGTTTTCCTTTTGTTGTTTTCATGGGCAATACAAGGTATTGAACGGGAGGCCGCCGCCGCCGTCGTTGAACGAGAGGCCGCCGCCGCCGTTATCATGCCCACGGGGTCGTCGCCGGAGTCGCACGGGAGCGAAAACGGAGTTGAAATCGCGAAACCGGAGCCGCGGGGGGCGAAATTAGGGTTCACTGTTCACCCGGTACGGCTGCCTCCTCACGCGGTCCACCGGACTGGCGTGCACCCGGCACACGCGTCCCGCAGCCCGAATGCGCGGACCCGGCGCACGGGCGCGTGTGCCAGCCCGGCCCGCAAGCGCGGTCCACGCAAGGGCGTGCACCCGGCTCTGCCGCCGCGACCGGGTATGCGTGAGCCCGGTGCGCGCTAAGCCGGTGCACCGGCCCGGCCCATTCCGCCTGGTGCATGCTCCCGGGGTGAGCCCGGTCTGCGCCGCTGCCTCCTCTGCGTCGTGAACCCGGTCCACGCCTGGACCGTGCACCAGCTTTCAGCTTTTGAGCCCAGAAGCTCCGTTTGTGGCCCGTTTCGCCCCGTTTTTCAGTGTTTTTGACCACGATGATATTTTTTAACATTATTACTTACTGTAGCTTTTTCGGGCACAGGGTGGGAGTGTTTTAGCGGGAGTTCCGTACGCCTTCTTCTTCGCGTTTCAGGTGGGTACACCCTTAGAACCCCTTATTGCGGAATTTTGTTATGGTTATGTTTATCATGCTGTGGGTTTACGGTCGAGGCTGAGTATAGTGTTAGTATTCCGAAAGGGATTTTTATTGTTAATCGGTACTAACACTGACGGTTTCTATGATGTACTATATTACCCCGTGTCTTGGTTACTTATGCTCGAGTTGCGACACGCGCACCCGCGGTCTGGCCACCGCAAAGGGTGCTCTTTTCCGGAAAGGCGGTCTTCGACCCGTGTTACCCACGAGGGGATGTAGTGGGGCCCCCGTAGGTGTGGGGTTTGAGGCATCAAGGTGTGAGCGGTGCGATCCGTCGGGGTAGGTGCCCGACGAGGTCAGGTGCTCCCAGGTGTGAGCGGTGCGATCCGTCGGGGTAGGTGCCCGACGAGGTCAGGTGCTCCTAGGTGTGAGCGGTGCGATCCGTCGGGGTAGGTGCCCGACGAGGTCAGGGGTTACAGGTGTTACAGGGGTTACAGGTGTTACAGGTGTTCGTGGTTTATTTTCCCTCTTGGGAGGGTGGTCAGGTTTTGCAGGTGTTCACGTTTTATTTTATGGTAGCTCCGGATAGTCTGGTTTGCCGCGACAGGTGCCCGGTCCAGGTTATGCAGGGGGAGGGGATACCGACGATTGCACGACGAGGAGGGCGGTTGCTCTGGTTTACTGTGGTTTGCTTTATTTATAGCCCTCGTTGCTTTCGTGCTTTATTTTCTGGTCACTGACTTCCCACTCTGTGACAGGTTCTCGGGGGTGAGAGCTAGGGCGACGGTGAGGCCGTGGCAGGAGCACTTTTGGTCCTCCGTAGCCATAGTTGGTATTTACTTCTTATTGCGCATTTCATTACTTGTTAGTAGCCGACTATGTGGATCGCGATACCCTTGTGGGGTCGATGTGGATGTTGGGATATCTTTTATTTGCCCTTGCGAGTAGTTGTTTTGCTTGTCTCGTGTGGCCGCTTTCAAACTACAAAAGAAAAGAAAAGAAAAGGAAAATGTTTCGAAAACTGTTTACCTGGAGGTCATTGTACTAGTGTGGTTAAAGTGATGATTGTATGGTGGTTGTGGTCAGGACGCCGTGCATATACAAAGGAGACTCTGCCCGTTCGCAGAGTGAATTTGTATATGCGGCGGGTCTGGGCACGCACTGGGGAAGGTTGGTTTTCAAAAAAAAAAAATAAATGTATGCGCAAACTCAATCTTTTCGTTGGTCGTCTTCCGCTTAATGAAACCTCCGGGGCGTGACATACCCATCCCATCGACACTACATAACCAGAACAATTTCATTATAGACTTTCCCACAAGTCACGGGGTTTACCGAAATTTTTGGAAACCCGCCGAACCACCGACAATGACCCAAATAGTACCTACGTATATCCAAATATGACGAAACTTCACACGCTACCCCGGAATGATTTGTTTGAAATGTCCGGGTAGCCAGGGACCAATTTGTAAATGTCTATATTCAATCGGGTCCATAATTACCCGCGTAGTCCCCTGAAAAGCCGTTTTTGGCTCCAGGAGCTACCGACGCGAAACGAATGTCATTGGACCAGCCAGGATAGTGTCAGGAATAGCCAAGGACACCTGGCAGTGATAACTCATCATCTGATATCCCCGAAAAGCGCGATTTGCGTAGCAACGCTGATAAACCGGTAATTTAGCCGATTTACGGTTCGGGAATCAAAATCCGCTCAACGAAAGCCCACGGATCCCTAACAAAAAGTTTAGAGGACTCATACACGCTACCCAAAGTGGCCCGTGATGTCACATTTGCAAAAAGACCCCTAGGTTTACGAGAATTTACATAATTACATGCATTTTTGTCTAGTTTAGACTCGTTTAAAATATCCGAGGGGTTTCAGGCTGAACCGAGGGCACCAGTGACTGGGCCTCGATGCACTAAACGTCGTGATCGCTGTTTGGGGATGGCACGAAGCCCGTAGAGTTGCTAGGGCCAACATACATGCATGCAACATAGGCCATTTCATGGATTTCATGCAACTACTCAATTACTGGGAAAATAAAAGGGAGCATCATGTTTATAAGGTTTATGAGGCTCAGGGGCACATCTTCGAGGTGTTGCGCAGCTGCCGGAGCAAGGTGGCCAAGTTGCGCCCTTGCTAGGGTTCGGATTGGCCGAGCTGTCTCAAGCTCTAGTTCTAGCCGCACCCCAAGGCAAGTAGTCGGTGGAGGAGCTTCACAAAGGAGAGGGACTCACCTCCTTGTCCAGCTCCAGCGGCCCAGTGCGGTGGGTGGCCGAGGTGGAGCTCCAAGAACCACCTTGAGAGCAAGAATGGAATAGCATTAAGCAGAGCACTCGGGATCAAGGCAAGTGCATGGGGAGCTTACATTTGACAATTAGGGCCTACCTGGGTGGTCAGCCGACGGCTGGACGCAGCGGCGGCGGCTAGTAATGAAACTCGGCCAAGCTCAAGGCCTCTAATGACGAATCCTCACGCAATGGCTTCCAGGTCCAAGCAAGAGCACATGATGCTTGCTTTTGGTGCGGTGGAGCTTCCCAGGTGGTTGGCCGGCGGTGCGGAGCATTGGCGGCACCGGGAGGAGGAGCTCGACCAACCCAAGAAGGCTTGGATCTAGGGCAAACCCGTGCGGGTTCTACACTGCTCCGATTGCCTTAGGACTTCGTGGCGGCCTTCTTGGGGATCATTAGAAGGAGACCACCACGCTTGATCCGATCTAGAACGGCCGGATGTGGCACGCGCAAGACTCCAGCCAAGTTTGGCTTTTCTGGCAGTAAGGTGTGCAGCCGGCCACCGGCGGCTTCCCGTGGCTTGAGGCTGAGTGTGGATATTGCCCGGGGTGTCAGAAGAGCAATGAGAAGGGTTCTAGCGCGAGAAAATCAGGAGGAGGAATAGGACTCACATTCTTTGGGTTAGAGAAGAAGAAGATAAATAGGAGCTCCCTTCCCGGCGGCGTGTGGCCAAAGCAGGCGGCGGCGCTTCACAGCAGAGATCCTCTGGTGATGCTGAAGTTCCCAGAGGAGGTCTGGAGGACTCCCAAGCGCTTGGATGCTTCTCCCTCAATCTTCTCGGGTGCAAAAAGAAGAACTTGCTCCTTCTCTTTCTTTTTGAATTCAAATGGAGGGAGAGAGAGTCGGGGACGACCTGGGTTCGTGGCAGGGGAAGAGGAGCACGTGGGATGGGCTCCGGCCTCCTCTCCACTGATGCGTGTAGGTTGTTAGGAGGATTGGTGGGTTGGTTGCAACAATATGCAAAGAGGACCCTCACCACTTCACCATTTAGTCCAAGACCCCCACCCCCACTGTAGACTCAAGTCACAGAGAAACCCCTCCACAAGAGACTCATTACAATTCCATCCATAAAATATAAGCATTCTTGGGGATTTATCACACTTTTTATCGTATTTCATGCTTTTCGAGGTGATCGGGTCACCAAACAGAAAAACGAACTTTGCAATGTCGACCGGCTCGTCGAGAGCTATTAGGTAGCGATCTTGCTTTCTCGAGTTCGCGTCCAAATAAATTAAAATTTCATCTTCTATAGAGAAAATTAGGGTTTGGCACATTTTTTGAGGCGTTAGAGTTGTCAAACTGGAAAACGAACTCCGCCACGACGTCCGGCTCGACGAAACCTTTCAGGTGGTCAATTTTGGTTCGTTGAGATTAAGTCTGGATAATTCGTAAATCCATCTTACTTTAGTGGTATTTACAATCCGACACACATTTCGATGACTTAGGCTTGCCAAACATAAATTTCTACTACGCCA
This sequence comes from Tillandsia leiboldiana, assembly GCA_029204045.2. Lineage (NCBI taxonomy): Eukaryota > Viridiplantae > Streptophyta > Magnoliopsida > Poales > Bromeliaceae > Tillandsia > Tillandsia leiboldiana. The sequence goes on along the minus strand of CM055068.1, from coordinate 6,570,670 downwards.
TTGCGCTCAGAACAGTGAAACTGATCAAATCGAATACTTGAACTGTCAGATTCGAACTCCGAACAGTGTAGTTAGCCGACTTCGAATAGGAGGTCGGGAAAAATCGAAGGTTACTATTCACTTAAGTCATCCACTATTACAGCTGTATCTCTTCATACAGTCGTCATAGCCCACAGAAGCTTTTTCAAACTTGATTTCCTTATTGATTTTGAATTCAAATTTCATGAATGTTACAGAGAAAGACTAATTCTCCTTGTTAGATCTAAAAAAAATCGATCAAATCTCAACCAAATCGAGCATTCAAAACCCGAAAAAATAACAAAAAATGAATTTCTGTACCCTCCTTACCTGATGAAGAGAAAAATCCATTACATCTGCGAAATTGTCAGCGGAAAACACAATAGAACCATATCGTGCATTTACGCAAACAGATCCAACTGAATTCGCTCAAATGTCACAAATCAGAGAAAAAAAGTGAGGAATTAGGGATAAAAGATCATACCCTTAGTGTGTGAGAAACGTCCCATCCAAGCCTCGTTCGCTTCCAGGAGCGACGATCCATGGGTCGTGGGGTAACTCCGCGATGGGGTCCATCTCCATGATCGTAGAGGAAAGATGAAGAGAGATTTGGGGAGGACGCGATCGCGATTGCGAAACACTAGTTAAAAGGGAAAGTCGAGGCGAGATAGAGGAGAGAGAGAAGAAAATGGAGGGACACAATGTAAAATAAGGGGTTGGGAAGAAGAGGGGTTGGAAAGATGAAGGGATGTGAGAAAATTAATGCTAAGCCGGTTCAAATTGGTCTAAACCAGTTTGATCGGTTTGATCTAAAAGACAAAATAAAAAGAAGAAAATAATTGAATTGGTTCGGTTCAACAGAATGTGAAGTATCAGTTTGGTTAAAAAAAACATGATAAAAAAATAGGCTCAAAATCTATTATTATAATATGAAATATCGGTTCGGTTCAATATAAAATAAAGAGATGGGTTGGTTCAGTGAGTTCGGTTCAAAACGGGTGAAGAAATTCGGTTCAACAAAAAATAAAATAAATAATAAAATAGCGGTTTGGTTCAATACAAATAAAGAGATGAGTTGATTCAATTGATTCGGTTCAAAAGATGTGAAGGAAAGAAGAATTTGGCTCAAAACAGGTGAAGGAAAGAAGCGTTCCATTTAAAATAGGTGAAGGAAAGAGTGTCACGTGGCAATCCATATTTAGAATTAATAGTTTTGTATATATATATATATATATATATATATATATATATATATATATATATATATATAGCAGAGCTTATATACTTTCAAAAGTAGAAGCTCATCCATACTTGTAAATTTTTTTATCATAGAATTTGTACTGGAATCCGTGTTGACTTTCAAAAGTACAAGCTTGTATACTTTCAAAAGTACAAGCTCATCCATATTTGTAAATTTTTTACTATAAAATTTATATTGAAATCCGTGTTAACGTAAAGACATTTAGGGAGAGAGAGAAAAAAAGTACAATTATATAAATCCCAATACAAATTCTATAGTAAAAAATTCACAAGCATATATAAGCTTTTACTTTTGAAAGTATATAAGCTCTATTATATATATATATATATATATATATATATATATATATATATATATATATATATATATATATATATATATATATATATATATATATATATATATATATATATATATATATATATATATATATATATATATATATATATATATATATAGTCCGGCTGGAATGCTATCAATAGTACCAAGCAATTGGTGCTACCAATTTTTTTACTGTTAGTTCTATTCTTTAATCATTTTTATCTTTTGGATTATACTATTCTACCAACCACCCACTAAACCTTAGGGGACCACTATCATCCTAACCGCACATCTCTTAATCGAATGACTAAAAACTTGATAGCACCAATGACTTGGTACTATCGATAGTATTCAAGTTGGATTATATATATATATATATATATATATATATATATATATATATATATATATATATATATATATATATATATATATATATAGTTGAGTTAGAATGCTATCAGTAGTAAACGGGCTTTAATGTCAACCTCTTATTTTCGATGATGAAGTTTTCAAATCGACGATTACCACCATTAAATGTAACTTAGACCACTAGAAGTATCTAAAAATTAAATTTCAAATCTTTTCGATATTATTAACCTAATGATAAAAATGTTGTAAAATTAGTAATTTTAATAGTAGATATGAGTCTTTTACTCGTCTAACGATATAAAAAAATCTAAATTAATTGAATTTTGGTTAGAAAATTTTGTAAACTGTTTAAAATAAGATCTATACTCTCAATCTTGATTACAAAATTCTTATCATCACTTTTTGAAGGATATTCATTTTCAATCGTTCAATTTTGTGTCTACTTGATGGATAAGAAAAGAATATCGAAAAAATATGAAATTTAATTTCTAAATAGTTTAAATAGTTTAGATCATATTTAACGGTGCCGATCATCGTTTTAGAAGTTTCATCATCGAAAATAAATGGGTGACAACGGAGTCTGTTTGCTACTGATAGTATTCCAGCTATGGTGCTTGCAAAAGTATCAAGCACTTGGTGCTTGTAAGTTTTTCGCCGTTATAAGTACAATCACTTTCGTACTTGTTGAGGCAAAAAATGACACCACATGGAACGCGCTGCGGTCAAGTTAGAATACGACATGTGGCGCAAATCATCGGCTAAGAATATCAGCCGATAGAAGAAGTAGCTAATGAAAGGGTGCTCACATCTTAACCAAGACCGACTCCAGCTGATGGTAAATCACTAGTTGTTTTAACTAAACTATAAAGGAGATGAAATTAGAATCGGGAATCGGCTGATCAAGCTGCAAAAAGAAAGATCCTTAAGAAGGAAAGTGCGAGATTTTGGATGTGAATCACGCAACTAATGCAAAAATGGCAAGTTGCGCCCCGCATAGGGAAGCGCCGAGGATCACGCCTCAGCGCGCCAATTTTGGGGATGAATGTGGACGGAAAATAGCTACTATCCAACCGATAAGGATCAACTCAAAAGGAAGTAGTTGAGAAATACGCGATGATTCCCCTCAATTTACGTCGATTACCCAAAACGACGATTATACACCTGGTTCGAACGAGTATAAATAATCGAACCATCGAAGAAAAAGGGGTCCTGCAACCTCGTAAGCCAGTGACCACCCCTACTTTTCAATATCTTTCATACTTGCATCTACCGCTTTTCTAGACAAAGTTTACCACTTTTCTAGACTAAGTTTACTGTTTTTCTAGCTATCATTTCATACCCGTATCTACTGTTTTTCTTACAGCTTTCCTAGGAGTAGTCTTACTTATAATCGGTTCCTGTAACCCCCTTCGAGCAGTGTAATTTTTAAATCGGCTATTCAGCCGTGTCAATTACTTGTCTCCAAATCTTAGTTCGGCTCCTCTGGCTCCACTGGCTCCTCTGGCCGAACTCTGTGAGAGTTCAATTGAGAAGAATCCGGCCGAGCAGATCCGTTCTCGGCCCGATCGCTTGATCCCTTTTGGCACGCGACACATCACACACAGAGGGTCAACCCAGGGGTCGATCGCGGACCGCATTTGGTCAACGGCCAACGCATCATTTCGGCCCCAACAGTACCCATAAGTCGTTTTCGATGATAAAGCTTTCGAATTGATGATCCATATTGTTAAATATGATTTAGAGCATATGAAAATTTTAGAAATCAAATTTTATAATTTTTTGACATTATTTATCTTATGATCGAAAGATTTCAAAATTGATAATTTTTAACGGCTAGTACATGATACTTGCTAGTTTAACTATATAAAAAATTCAAAATTGATTGAATTTTTAATACAAAATTCAATTCACTATCTAGATAAAAATCAATAACTCTGATCTTAAATTGAAGAATACGATTCTGTATTTTTAGGAGATCGTTCGATTTTAACTATTTATTTTATACTCACTTGATGGACTTTATTACAAGTTTAAATAATCATAAAATTTATTTTCTAAAAATTTTAAATGCTCTAAATTATATTTAATGATATGTAATGTCGATTCGGAAACTCTATAATCTAAAACAACTTATAAATACAGAAGGCTATAGCCTCGTAAGAGTATATTAGTTTTACTCTATATAACAAATAAGAGTATATTAGTCTTACTCATAAGAGTACCAAAAGTATTTTCCAATATGAGTAATACTATCGGTGCATCCCAAAAAGAGTGTGAGATGTACACCTGACCCATCCAAGGGTGAGATTTTCCTCACTATTTACTTGGAAGTGCTTGATACTTTTAAAAGCTCCATAGCCGGACCATATATATATATATATATATATATATATATATATATATATATATATATATATATATATATATATATATATATATATATATATATATAGGCTTGTGTGTTCTTAGAAGCACGGAGATCTCCGTGCTATCAAACTGTTTTCGATACTGAAACTTCCAAATCGACGATCGGTTTCGTTAGATTTTGTCACGCCCCGAGTTTAAAAATCAGGTCTGAAATTTTTTTTTTTGAATAAATCAGAGTTTGCAAAACGGGCGTAACAGACCGCCACACATATAGGAAATCCCCTATCCACAGGGGTAGGGTCTCTCCTATACATGCACGGCTAGGCAAATCCAATCATCAATCAGAGATCAATCAACATCTAAACTAAACAATGACTAATCAACAGGAATAAACCAAATAATCATGCTAACATCAATCTGAAGTATCTAAATAAGCTGGAAGCTGAAATAACATAAACGAAAGTCAACTACAGAAAATCGGGGATCTCAATCATCGATCTATGTCATCAGGGGGACGGCTCTATCGTGACAGGCTCACTGGATCATCCCGATATCTCACCACCCGACAGACCTGCAACAGTCACCCGAGGGTGTGAGACACACCGGAGTGTATCCCAGTGGGCACGACGAGCCGAGAAGTAGCTAATCGTACCTACTGGGTACTAAAATCTGCGGATAGTAAGAATCATAGGGTAAAGCTGAACAATAAAGCAGATCTACTGCTAATCAACATAAATCCACAGATAACCTAACTAGGCAGGTAATCAATCATAAGGAACTGCAGATAAGAAATACTGAAAATCAGGGTATCACAATGATAATCGATCATAATAACTGTAGATCATACATGCTGGGAATCAGGATAATGTCTATCAGGAACATGTATAAAGAACTACAAGCGATAAAAGTATGTTTACAGATAATAGTGCTGGAAATCAACATAACTGAACAACAATGGTACGAAGTAGGCATCATGCATCAAAGTCAGAACCCAAGTACCCAATCAATGCCAGTATTGGTCGCGAAGACCTCAGGCACATACCACCTGGCTGGCACCTAGCTGGCTGACATAACCCCGCACCCACTGGTGCCTAGCTGGGGGCTCACGGGTCCATCTCAAGACCACTTTACCGGTAAAGAACATCGCTGCGGTCATGACTCCGCTGATGTACGTGAAGTACAGCGTGCGTGGTAGTCATCATGCTATGATCAAGCTCACGGTCTAATGACCGGGTAGTCGGCAATAAGCCGAGATCCCAACAGGGAAATCATCTATCGTGTCGATCAGAATCTATCATGCATATCGAAACATCAAGTAGTATCTATCAATCATGCATATCGGAATATCGAATAGTATCCAACAATCAGGATCAATCAATCATGCATATCGGAATATCAACAATAAATCGGCTGACAGGAATCAACCAGTGCCATCAAATCATGCAGATCTATATACTGAAAAAGCTGATGAACAGATATGTATATGGTATGTCTCATGAAGATCAAGGTCTATCAGAAATATAAAAAAACTGATAAACAGGTACGTAGGATATGTCTCACGTAGATCAAGATCTATCAGGACTAATCATAGGGCATGTCAATACAATCATCAAGGCTAATCTAGATAAAATCAGCAGGCATATATGATGAGTCTAAAAGAATCAATGTCTATCAGGGGATCATGTGATATATATGCAGTCATCATAGGTCGTATCGGTATAATTCGCAGGCTGGTCAAAAAAAGGGTGTCCGACTGGACTAAAGCAACCAGAGGGCCGAATAGATCAAGCCCGGACCGAAGATAACCCACCTGGATGGAGGCAGATCCTCGAACTCCCGCACAGCTACTGGGAGGCTGGTGCTGAACAGCTGGGCCCTGAATCAGAAGCTATAATCAGTAATGGACTCACACATACCCATCCCGACGACACACTGAGTGCAGCTAACTAAACAGGGAACTTCGCTGAAGTCCCGGAATTTTTTCGAAATTTCCGGAAACCGCCGATAGATCCACTATGACCCAATCTGTGCTGAACAATAACCAAAACTCGTGAAACTTCACGTGCTGCCCAAGAATGTCTAATTCAAGACATTTAGGCCCTAACATCAGACTCTGGGTACACTTGTGCACCGGCAAAGCCATAACCACTGAAACACTCCCGAGAAGCCCATTTTGGCTCCGGAAGTTGCAAACTAAAAACTAAAATCACCGGGCTCTTTAGAATAGCACTGGGAACAGCCACTGATACCTGGCCACACTGTTTAACCACTAAAATTTCTTGAATTGCGTGATTAACGCCGAATCGCCGTTAAACCGGCGATTTTGCCGATTTACGGTTCGGGATCAAATTCCCGCTCAACGAAAAGCATCGGACCTCCAACAAAAGGTTTAGAGATCATGTGTACACTGTACAAAGTAGCTAGTATGGTCACAATTTCATTTAGGCCCCCAGGATTTTGCCAAATTGCATAAAAGCATGTATTTTCATGCTATTTTCGCTTGTATTTAATTTCGGAATGCTATTTTAACGAACCGACACCACCAGTAGGTGGCTCTCGACATGCTGGATACTGTGCTCACCATTTGGGAGCAGCGCGGTACTCGAATAAAATTTCGGGCCAACAATTCCTATATTTAAAGGCTCAAAATGCTTAACTTCACACATACACTCGACCTCACCCAAACGTAGGGTGAGCATCATGCTTAGCAGGTCAAAATAACCTAGAGGCTCACCAATTAGGTGCTGTGAGGAAACCAGAAACATCGCCGGAGAAAAACGGCTCCAAAAACATCAACTTAAAGAGCTCTATATACAAAATCTCTCCATTTACTCAGCCATTTGCTGAAGTAGAGTGAGCATCAAGCTCAGGAAGCTTGCAGGAATCGAAGGCTCTCTTGCTGGATGCACAGAACCAATTTGGTTCTCTCGGGCATTTCTACAAACACAAGGTGGGCAACAACTTAATACACAACCATTGAAGACACTAATGGTGGAACTGTACATAAAGGCTCTGGGTCTCAAGCTCAAGCACCAGTAGGTGCTATGTGACTCCACGAAGCTTGCTGTGCACATGGCCGGCGGCAGGGAGCATCAGCAACGGCGGCGGCGCAAGCTCGGCCGGGTCAAAACGCCATTAATGGCGGAAATACAACAACCCAGCATGGGTTGCATGCAAAGGCCCCAATGGGTGTGTCTCGACTAGGTGAAGCAAACTGGGCAGGTGCCCGGCGACCAGCTGCGGCGGCGGCGGCGGCGGCGGCGGCGGCGGCGCAACCCCGGCCAAAAAAAACACAAAAGCCCGAACTAGGGCATCGCCCCGCCGCGCCCAGAGTGCATCAAATCACTCCAAATTTGGAGGAGATGATCAAGGTGTTCAACAGAACACAACTATCATTTTTGTTTCGAAGTTGAGCCATCGGGTGCGGCAAACGGCCGCGGCGGAGCTACTTCGGTTTCCGGCGGGTGCAATTTCCCCGCCGGCGACCGGAAGCAAACCCGACTTCGGGGTTCAGCAGGGGACATCCCCAGGACTTCACTACTCTACTGCACTAACCTAAGTTGCAAAGAAAACGAAAAACAAAGGACCTCACCTTTACCGGATCCGAGGAAGAAGGTGGCTCTTCCCCGCGGCGGCGCACGGCGGATCTTGGCACCGGGGTTCCTTGGCTGGGTCCCAACTTCACAGAAGACTTCACAGGTGTTGCTTGGGGCAACCTAAACTTCCTCGGATAGCTTCCCCACCAACAACACCAAAACCGAGATTAATACTTGGTTTATCTCGGATTTTTTTCCGGCGACGGGGAGGCGGCCGACGGTGGCTGGTGCACAGAAAAAGTTGCAGAGGAGAGGAGAGGTCGTGGGTGGTTGCGGTTACTAGATGGGCTGAGGCTAGGGTTCTCACAAGCAACCCTAAAATTGCTATATATGCACATTGCATAAAATGCCAAGAGACCCCTCCACCAGCATTATTTACAGCTAGGTCCCTCACTGTAGAACCCATTTGCGACTAAGACCCTCCTCTATAAGTTTGGTACAAAAGGACACATAAAATATAGCACCTTTACGCAAAATACTGTAATTTTTCCTCTATTTCACGCTTTTCGAGACAATCGGACCATCAAACTGAAAATCTGACACCGCCACGACGTCCGGCTCGACGCAACCTATCAGGTAGCGATTTTGGTTCGCTAAAATTTTGCTCCATAATTTTTAAATTCCATCTTATACTGTAATTTATATCGTTCGGCACGCTTTACGATGCTTTAGGCTCGTCAAATGCAAATTTCGTCAGTGCCATTGCGTTCAGAACAACGAAACCGTTCAAAATGACTACCTGGATCACTATGTTCAGATTCCGGATAGTAATTTAGTCAGCATTACATTCGTCGGAGTCCCGAAAATTAAGATTACTGTTTATATACAGTAATTCACTTAAGTGCACTGTGCATAGAGCACTGTTACATTGGTCGCGGCTATTTCGCCCGCTTCTTCATCGATTTCTGGAAGATCCGATCGTCAGATCGAAAAGTGCTGAATATCAATCTCGCTCAGTTCGACGAGACGATCACAACGGTCAACTCGGATTTCCAAGATCACGTCCTGGTTGGAAAATAGCCTTTTTGTCTTGTGCATAGTGCGACTTGCACCCTGGCGATTGACCATATAGGTCAACAAAGGTCTTTTAATTTCAAAACCAGCTCAAAATTCACTTTTAATCTATTTAGTAAAATAAAATATTTCGAGTTTCTACATCACTTACAACTTAAAAGAAGTTTCGTCCCTGAAACTTACAACTTAAAAAAAAGTTTTATTCGAGGGTTACGAAATCAGTCGCAAGGTATCGACAACTCTAAGGCTACTAATTTAAACCCAATCTGATACTCCCCATTACAGGGCAGAGTATTTCCTCAGTTCTTTCGACAGTACGTTGTCTGCAGCCAACGTGCTTACCAAAAGAAAAGCGAAATACCATAGATCTGTCGCCAACATCTAGTTGGGGACACAACTCCCATCAGAAGGTATATCACACCTCCCAACACAGTCTCAGTGCTAATGACATAACCTTTATCAAGAATTACTACCACCTCGTGGTTATAAATATCGCCGTGACTAACTCATAGGAGAGTCCACGTCGGTCCACGAAATCTGTGCAAAAGGTGCGGCCAATTTGAATCTATCCAAAAACAGGGTTACCATCGGGCCCATAGGCTACTGAATTATGACACGGGGACACTGAAGGATCAACAACTTGTTCAACCTCTAAGCAAACTGTGAGGCCAGTGCAATATTAGCAGTCATCCACTGCTGTGCCATCAGCTGGACGATTACGACAAGAACGGTGGTCAATCTTTCAACCACAAGTACTGTAACTGATCTGAGCTCTCTGGCTCCACTGAAACAATCAAGCCCACGGCCGCAACCATAACCGCGGCTAACCCTGCACTAACAACGATCCCCAAAACCAGAGTGCGTACGACTAATAACCAATACAACGAGACTCAACTGTGTGAAACACACCTGAGCTCCAAACCAATATGCCAATACCCTGCGCACTCTCGTGAACACAAGTCATCCTAGGGTTCGTTCCTAACCAAACCTAGGCATCGTCTTCCTATGCTCTGATACCATCTAATCTGTCAACGCCCCGAGTTTAAAAATCAGGTCTGAAATTTTTTTTTTTGAATAAATCAGAGTTTGCAAAACGGGCGTAACAGACCGCCACACATATAGGAAATCCCCTATCCACAGGGGTAGGGTCTCTCCTATACATGCACGGCTAGGCAAATCCAATCATCAATCAGAGATCAATCAACATCTAAACTAAACAATGACTAATCAACAGGAATAAACCAAATAATCATGCTAACATCAATCTGAAGTATCTAAATAAGCTGGAAGCTGAAATAACATAAACGAAAGTCAACTACAGAAAATCGGGGATCTCAATCATCGATCTATGTCATCAGGGGGACGGCTCTATCGTGACAGGCTCACTGGATCATCCCGATATCTCACCACCCGACAGACCTGCAACAGTCACCCGAGGGTGTGAGACACACCGGAGTGTATCCCAGTGGGCACGACGAGCCGAGAAGTAGCTAATCGTACCTACTGGGTACTAAAATCTGCGGATAGTAAGAATCATAGGGTAAAGCTGAACAATAAAGCAGATCTACTGCTAATCAACATAAATCCACAGATAACCTAACTAGGCAGGTAATCAATCATAAGGAACTGCAGATAAGAAATACTGAAAATCAGGGTATCACAATGATAATCGATCATAATAACTGTAGATCATACATGCTGGGAATCAGGATAATGTCTATCAGGAACATGTATAAAGAACTACAAGCGATAAAAGTATGTTTACAGATAATAGTGCTGGAAATCAACATAACTGAACAACAATGGTACGAAGTAGGCATCATGCATCAAAGTCAGAACCCAAGTACCCAATCAATGCCAGTATTGGTCGCGAAGACCTCAGGCACATACCACCTGGCTGGCACCTAGCTGGCTGACATAACCCCGCACCCACTGGTGCCTAGCTGGGGGCTCACGGGTCCATCTCAAGACCACTTTACCGGTAAAGAACATCGCTGCGGTCATGACTCCGCTGATGTACGTGAAGTACAGCGTGCGTGGTAGTCATCATGCTATGATCAAGCTCACGGTCTAATGACCGGGTAGTCGGCAATAAGCCGAGATCCCAACAGGGAAATCATCTATCGTGTCGATCAGAATCTATCATGCATATCGAAACATCAAGTAGTATCTATCAATCATGCATATCGGAATATCGAATAGTATCCAACAATCAGGATCAATCAATCATGCATATCGGAATATCAACAATAAATCGGCTGACAGGAATCAACCAGTGCCATCAAATCATGCAGATCTATATACTGAAAAAGCTGATGAACAGATATGTATATGGTATGTCTCATGAAGATCAAGGTCTATCAGAAATATAAAAAACTGATAAACAGGTACGTAAGATATGTCTCACGTAGATCAAGATCTATCAGGACTAATCATAGGGCATGTCAATACAATCATCAAGGCTAATCTAGATAAAATCAGCAGGCATATATGATGAGTCTAAAAGAATCAATGTCTATCAGGGGATCATGTGATATATATGCAGTCATCATAGGTCGTATCGGTATAATTCGCAGGCTGGTCAAAAAAAGGGTGTCCGACTGGACTAAAGCAACCAGAGGGCCGAATAGATCAAGCCCGGACCGAAGATAACCCACCTGGATGGAGGCAGATCCTCGAACTCCCGCACAGCTACTGGGAGGCTGGTGCTGAACAGCTGGGCCCTGAATCAGAAGCTATAATCAGTAATGGACTCACACATACCCATCCCGACGACACACTGAGTGCAGCTAACTAAACAGGGAACTTCGCTGAAGTCCCGAAATTTTTTCGAAATTTCCGGAAACCGCCGATAGATCCACTATGACCCAATCTGTGCTGAACAATAACCAAAACTCGTGAAACTTCACGTGCTGCCCAAGAATGTCTAATTCAAGACATTTAGGCCCTAACATCAGACTCTGGGTACACTTGTGCACCGGCAAAGCCATAACCACTGAAACACTCCCGAGAAGCCCATTTTGGCTCCGGAAGTTGCAAACTAAAAACTAAAATCACCGGGCTCTTTAGAATAGCACTGGGAACAGCCACTGATACCTGGCCACACTGTTTAACCACTAAAATTTCTTGAATTGCGTGATTAACGCCGAATCGCCGTTAAACCGGCGATTTTGCCGATTTACGGTTCGGGATCAAATTCCCGCTCAACGAAAAGCATCGGACCTCCAACAAAAGGTTTAGAGATCATGTGTACACTGTACAAAGTAGCTAGTATGGTCACAATTTCATTTAGGCCCCCAGGATTTTGCCAAATTGCATAAAAGCATGTATTTTCATGCTATTTTTGCTTGTATTTAATTTCGGAATGCTATTTTAACGAACCGACACCACCAGTAGGTGGCTCTCGACATGCTGGATACTGTGCTCACCATTTGGGAGCAGCGCGGTACTCGAATAAAATTTCGGGCCAACAATTCCTATATTTAAAGGCTCAAAATGCTTAACTTCACACATACACTCGACCTCACCCAAACGTAGGGTGAGCATCATGCTTAGCAGGTCAAAATAACCTAGAGGCTCACCAATTAGGTGCTGTGAGGAAACCAGAAAACATCGCCGGAGAAAAACGGCTCCAAAAACATCAACTTAAAGAGCTCTATATACAAAATCTCTCCATTTACTCAGCCATTTGCTGAAGTAGAGTGAGCATCAAGCTCAGGAAGCTTGCAGGAATCGAAGGCTCTCTTGCTGGATGCACAGAACCAATTTGGTTCTCTCGGGCATTTCTACAAACACAAGGTGGGCAACAACTTAATACACAACCATTGAAGACACTAATGGTGGAACTGTACATAAAGGCTCTGGGTCTCAAGCTCAAGCACCAGTAGGTGCTATGTGACTCCACGAAGCTTGCTGTGCACATGGCCGGCGGCAGGGAGCATCAGCAACGGCGGCGGCGCAAGCTCGGCCGGGTCAAAACGCCATTAATGGCGGAAATACAACAACCCAGCATGGGTTGCATGCAAAGGCCCCAATGGGTGTGTCTCGACTAGGTGAAGCAAACTGGGCAGGTGCCCGGCGACCAGCTGCGGCGGCGGCGGCGGCGGCGGCGGCGGCGGCGGCGGCGGCGGCGGCGCAACCCCGGCCAAAAAAAACACAAAAGCCCGAACTAGGGCATCGCCCCGCCGCGCCCAGAGTGCATCAAATCACTCCAAATTTGGAGGAGATGATCAAGGTGTTCAACAGAACACAACTATCATTTTTGTTTCGAAGTTGAGCCATCGGGTGCGGCAAACGGCTGCGGCGGAGCTACTTCGGTTTCCGGCGGGTGCAATTTCCCCGCCGGCGACCGGAAGCAAACCCGACTTCGGGGTTCAGCAGGGGACATCCCCAGGACTTCACTACTCTACTGCACTAACCTAAGTTGCAAAGAAAACGAAAAACAAAGGACCTCACCTTTGCCGGATCCGAGGAAGAAGGTGGCTCTTCCCCGCGGCGGCGCACGGCGGATCTTGGCACCGGGGTTCCTTGGCTGGGTCCCAACTTCACAGAAGACTTCACAGGTGTTGCTTGGGGCAACCTAAACTTCCTCGGATAGCTTCCCCACCAACAACACCAAAACCGAGATTAATACTTGGTTTATCTCGGATTTTTTCCGGCGACGGGGAGGCGGCCGACGGTGGCTGGTGCACAGAAAAAGTTGCAGAGGAGAGGAGAGGTCGTGGGTGGTTGCGGTTACTAGATGGGCTGAGGCTAGGGTTCTCACAAGCAACCCTAAAATTGCTATATATGCACATTGCATAAAATGCCAAGAGACCCCTCCACCAGCATTATTTACAGCTAGGTCCCTCACTGTAGAACCCATTTGCGACTAAGACCCTCCTCTATAAGTTTGTACAAAAGGACACATAAAATATAGCACCTTACGCAAAATACTGTAATTTTTTCCTCTATTTCACGCTTTTCGAGACAATCGGACCATCAAACTGAAAATCTGACACCGCCACGACGTCCGGCTCGACGCAACCTATCAGGTAGCGATTTTGGTTCGCTAAAATTTTGCTCCATAATTTTTAAATTCCATCTTATACTGTAATTTATATCGTTCGGCACGCTTTACGATGCTTTAGGCTCGTCAAATGCAAATTTCGTCAGTGCCATTGCGTTCAGAACAACGAAACCGTTCAAAATGACTACCTGGATCACTATGTTCAGATTCCGGATAGTAATTTAGTCAGCATTACATTCGTCGGAGTCCCGAAAATTAAGATTACTGTTTATATACAGTAATTCACTTAAGTGCACTGTGCATAGAGCACTGTTACATTGGTCGCGGCTATTTCGCCCGCTTCTTCATCGATTTCTGGAAGATCCGATCGTCAGATCGAAAAGTGCTGAATATCAATCTCGCTCAGTTCGACGAGACGATCACAACGGTCAACTCGGATTTCCAAGATCACGTCCTGGTTGGAAAATAGCCTTTTTGTCTTGTGCATAGTGCGACTTGCACCCTGGCGATTGACCATATAGGTCAACAAAGGTCTTTTAATTTCAAAACCAGCTCAAAATTCACTTTTAATCTATTTAGTAAAATAAAATATTTCGAGTTTCTACATCACTTACACTTAAAAGAAGTTTCGTCCCTGAAACTTACAACTTAAAAAAAAAGTTTTTATTCGAGGGTTACGAAATCAGTCGCAAGGTATCGACAACTCTAAGGCTACTAATTTAAACCCAATCTGATACCCTCCCCATTAAAGGCAGGAAGTATTTCCTCAGTTCTTTCGACAGTACGTTGTCTGCAGCCAACGTGGCTACCAAAAGAAAAGCGAAATACCATAGATCTGTCGCCAACATCTATTTGGGGACACAACTCCCATAGAAGGTATATCACTCACTCCCAACACAGTCTCAGTGCTAATGACATAACCTTTATCAAGAATTACTACCACCTCGTGGTATAAATATCGCCGTGACTAACTCAGAGGAGAGTCCACGTCGGTCCACGAAATCTGTGCAAAAGGTCGGCCCCAATTTGAATCTATCCAAAAAACAGGGTTACCATCGGCCCATAGGCTAGAAGAATGATGACACGGGACACTGAAGGATCAAACAACTTGTTCAACCTCTAAGCAAACTGTGAGGCCAGTGCAATCTTAGCAGTCATCCACTGCTTGTGGCCATCAGCTGGACGATTACGACAAGAACGGTGGTCAATCTTTCAACCACAAGTACTGTAACTGATCTGAGCTCTCGGTCCACTGAAAACAATCAAGCCACGGCCGCAACCATAACCGCGGCTAAACCCGCACTAACAACGATCCCCAAACACCAGAGTGCGTACGACTAATAACCAATACAACGAAGATCTCAACTGTGTGAAACACACCTGAGCTCCAACCCAATATGCCAAACCCTGCGCACTCTCGTGAACACAAGTCATCCTAGGTTCGTCTAACCAAAACTAGGCATCGTCTTCATTGCTCTGATACCATCTAATCTGTCAACGCCCCGAGTTTAAAAATCAGGTCTGAAATTTTTTTTTTTTGAAATAAATTAGAGTTTGCAAAACGGGCGTAACAGACCGCCACAATATAGGAAATCCCTATCACAGGGGTAGGGTCTCTCCTATACATGCACGGGCTAGGCACACAAATCCAATCATCAATCAGAGATCAATCAACATCTAAACTAAACAATGACTAATCACAGGATCACCAATACACCAAATAATCATGCTAACATCAATCTGAAGTATCTAAATAAGCTGAAGTGAAAAACATAAACGAAAGTCAATACAGAAAATCGGGGATCCCAATCATCGATCTATGTCCTAGGGGGAGGACGGCTCTATCGTGACAGGCTCACTGGATCATCCCGATATCTCACCAACCGACAGACCTGCACAGTCACCCGAGGGAGTGTGTGAGACACACCGAGTGTATCCAGTGTGTGCACGACGAGCCGAGAAGAAAGTAGCTAATCGTACCTACTGGTACTAAAATCTGCTGGTAGTAAGATAGAATAAGGGTAAAGCTGAAAACAAAGCAGATCTATGCAATCAACATAAATACACAGATAACTAATCTAGGCAGGTAATCAATCATAAGGAAATGCAGATAACCAGAATACTGAAAATCAGGGTATCCCAATGGAAAATCGATCATAATAACTGTAGATCATACATTGCTGGGACCAGGATAATGTCTATCAGGAACATGTATTAAAGAACTACAAAGCGATTTAAAGTATGTTTACAGATAATAGTGCTGGAAAATCACATAACTGAACAACAATGGTCCGAAGTAGGCATCATGCATCAAAGTCAGAACCCAAGTACCCAATCAATGCCAGTATTGGTCGCGAAGACCTCAGGCACTACCACTGGCTGGCACCTAGCTGGCTGCAAGAAAACAGCACCCACTGTTGCCTAGCTGGGGGCTCACGGTCCATCTCAAGACCACTTTACGGTTAAAGAACATCGCTGCGGTATGACTCCGCTGATGTACGTGAATTACAGCGTGCGTGGTAGTCATCATGCTATGATCAAGCTCACGGTCTAATGACCGGGTA
Source organism: Tillandsia leiboldiana (assembly GCA_029204045.2). NCBI lineage: Eukaryota > Viridiplantae > Streptophyta > Magnoliopsida > Poales > Bromeliaceae > Tillandsia > Tillandsia leiboldiana. Next base: position 6,554,152 of record CM055068.1, on the reverse strand, counting down.
GTCGGCAATAAGCCGACAGATACCAACAGGAAATCATCTATCGTGTCGATCAGAATCTATCATGCATATCGAAAAATCAGTAGTAGTATCTATCAATCATGATATCGGAATATCGAATAGTATCCAA
>CM055068.1:6520406-6553925 GCA_029204045.2 Tillandsia leiboldiana | reverse complement strand
ATTGCATAAAATGCCAAGAGACCCCTACAGTAATTCACTTAGTGCACTTGTGCATAGAGCACTGTTACATTGGTCGCGGCTATTTCGCCGATTCTCCTCGTTTCTGGAAGATCCGATCGTCAGATCGAAAAGTGTGAATATCAATCTCGCTCAGTTCGACGAGACGATCACAACGGTCAACTCGGCTTCACCAAGATCACGTGCCTGGTTGGGAAAATAGCCTTTTTGTCTTGTGCATAGTGCGACTTGCACCCTGGCGCATTGACCATATAGGTCAACAAAGGTTTTAATTTCAAAAACCAGCTCAAACTTCACTTTTAATCTATTTAGTAAAATAAATATTCGAGTTTCACATCACTTACAACTTTAAAAGAAGTTTCGTCCCTGAAACTTAACTTAAAAAAAAGTTTTATTCGAGGGTTACGAAATCAGTCGCAAAGGTATCGACAACTCTAAGGCTACTCATTTAAACCCAATCTGATACTCCCCATACAGGGCAGAGTATTTCCTCAGTTCTTTCGACAGTACGTGTGTCTGCAGCCACGTGCTTACCAAAAGAAAAGCGAAATACCTAGATCTGTCTCGCCAACTTAGTTGGGGACACAATCCCATCAGAAGGTATATCACTCCTCCAACACAGTCTCAGTGCTAATGACATAACCTTTATCAAGAATTACTACCACCCGTGGTTATAAATATCGCCGTGACTCTAACTCATAGGAGAGTCCACGTCGGTCACGAAATCTGTGCAAAAGGTGCGGCCAATTTGAATCTACCCAAAAACAGGGTTACCAAATCGGGGCCATAGGCTACTGAATTATGACACGGGGACCTGCAAGGATCAACAACTTGTTCAACCTCGAAGCAACTGTGAGGCCAGTGCAATATTAGCGTCATATCCACTGCTGTGCCATCAGCTGGACGATTACGACAAGAACGGTGGTCAATCTTTCAACCACAAGTACTGTAACTGATCTGAGCTCTTCTGGCTCCACTGAAACAATCAAGCCACGGCCGCAACCATAACCGCGGCTAACCCTGCACTAACAACGATCCCCAAAACCAGAGTGCGTACGACTAATAACCAATACAAACGAGACTCAACTGTGTGAACACACCTGAGCTCCAACCAATATGCCAATACCTGCGCACTCTCGTGAACACAAGTCACCTAGGGTTCGTTCCTAACCAAACCTAGGCATCGTCTTCCTATGCTCTGATACCATCTAATCTGTCAACGCCCCGAGTTTAAAAATCAGGTCTGAAATTTTTTTTTTGAATAATTAGAGTTTGCAAAACGGGCGTAACAGACCGCCACACATATAGGAAATCCCCTATCCACAGGGGTAGGGTCTCTCCTATACATGCACGGCTAGGCAAATCCAATCATCAATCAGAGATCAATCAACATCTAAACTAAACAATGACTAATCAACAGGAATAACCCAAATAATCATGCTAACATCAATCTGAAGTATCTAATACGCTGGAAGCTGAAATAACATAAACGAAAGTCAACTACAGAAAATCGGGGATCTCAATCATCGATCTATGTCATCAGGGGGACGGCTCTATCGTGACAGGCTCACTGGATCATCCCGATATCTCACCACCCGACAGACCTGCAACAGTCACCGAGGGTGTGAGACAACCGGAGTGTATCCCAGGGGCACGACGAGCCCGAGAAGTAGTAATCGTACCTACTGGGTACTAAAATCTGCGGATAGTAAGAATCATAGGGTACAGCTGAACAATAAAGCAGATCTACTGCTAATCAACATAAATCCACAGATAACCCTAACTAGGCAGGTCATCAATCATAAGGAACTGCAGATAAGAAATACTGAAAATCAGGGTATCACATGATAATCGATCATAATAACTGTAGATCATACATGCTGGGAATCGGATAATGTCTATCAGGAACATGTATAAAGAACTACAAGCGATAAAGTATGTTTACAGATAATAGTGCTGGAAATCAACATAACTGAACAACAATGGTACGAAGTAGGCATCATGCATCAAAGTCAGAACCCAAGTACCCAATCAATGCCAGTATTGGTCGCGAAGACCTCAGGCACATACCACCTGGCTGGCACCTAGCTGGCTGACATAACCCCGCACCCACTGGTGCCTAGCTGGGGGCTCACGGGTCCATCTCAAGACCACTTTAACCGGTAAAGAACATCGCTGCGGTCATGACTCCGCTGATGTACGTGAAGTACAGCGTGCGTGGTAGTCATCATGCTATGATCAAGCTCACGGTCTAATGACCGGGTAGTCGGCAATAAGCCGAGATCCCAACAGGGAAATCATCTATCGTGTCGATCAGAATCTATCATGCATATCGAAACATCAAGTAGTATCTATCAATCATGCATATCGGAATATCGAATAGTATCCAACAATCAGGATCAATCAATCATGCATATCGGAATATCAACAATAAATCGGCTGACAGGAATCAACCAGTGCCATCAATCATGCAGATCTATATACTGAAAAAGCTGATGAACAGATATGTATATGGTATGTCTCATGAAGATCAAGGTCTATCAGAAATATAAAAAACTGATAAACAGGTAGTAAGATATGTCTCACGTAGATCAAGGATCTATCAGGACTAATCATAGGGCATGTCAATACAATCATTCAAGGCTAATCTAGATAAAATCAGCAGGCATATATGATGAGTCTAAAAGAATCATGTCTATCAGGGGATCATGTGATATATATGCAGTCATCATAGGTCGTATCGGTATAATTCGCAGGCTGGTCAAAAAAAGGGTGTCCGACTGGACTAAAGCACCAGAGGGCCGAATAGATCAAGCCCGGACCGAAGGATAACCCACCTGGATGGAGGCAGATCCTCGAACTCCCGCACAGCTACTGGGAGGCTGGTGCTGAACAGCTGGGCCCTGAATCAGAAGCTATAATCAGTAATGGACTCACACATACCCATACCCGCGACACACTGAGTGCACTAACTAAACAGGGAACTTCGCTGAAGTCCCGGAAATTTTTTCGAAATTTCCGGAAACCGCCGATAGATCCACTATGACCCAATCTGTGCTGAACAATAACCAAAACTCGTGAAACTTCACGTGCTGCCCAAGAATGTCTAATTCAAGACATTTAGGCCCTAACATCAGACTCTGGGTACACTTGTGCACCGGCAAAGCCATAACCACTGAAACACTCCCGAGAAGCCCATTTTGGCTCCGGAAGTTGCAAACTAAAAACTAAAATCACCGGGCTCTTTAGAATAGCACTGGGAACAGCCACTGATACCTGGCCACAACTGTTTAACCACTAAAATTTCTTGAATTGCGTGATTAACGCCGAATCGCCGTTAAACCGGCGATTTTGCCGATTTACGGTTCGGGATCAAATTCCCGCTCAACGAAAAGCATCGGACCTCCAACAAAAGGTTTAGAGATCATGTGTACACTGTACAAAGTAGCTAGTATGGTCACAATTTCATTTAGGCCCCCAGGATTTTGCCAAATTGCATAAAAGCATGTATTTTCATGCTATTTTCGCTTGTATTTAATTTCGGAATGCTATTTTAACGAACCGACACCACTAGTAGGTGGCTCTCGACATGCTGGATACTGTGCTCACCATTGGGGAGCAGCGCGTACTCGAATAAAATTTCGGGCCAACAATTCCTATATTTAAAGGCTCAAAATGCTTAACTTCACACATACACTCGACCTCACCCAAACGTAGGGTGAGCATCAGGCTTAGCAGGTCAAAATAACCTAGAGGCTCACCAATTAGGTGCTGTGAGGAAACCAGAAACATCGCCGGAGAAAAACGGCTCCAAAAACATCAACTTAAAGAGCTCTATATACAAATCTCTCCATTTACTCAGCCATTTGCTGAAGTAGAGTGAGCATCAAGCTCAGGAAGCTTGCAGGAATCGAAGGCTCTCTTGCTGGATGCACAGAACCAATTTGGTTCTCTCGGGCATTTCTACAAACACAAGGTGGGCAACAACTTAATACACAACATATGAAGACACTAATGGTGGAACTGTACATAAAGGCTCTGGGTCTCAAGCTCAAGCACCAGTAGGTGCTATGTGACTCCACGAAGCTTGCTGTGCACATGGCCGGCGGCAGGGAGCATCAGCAACGGCGGCGGCGCAAGCTCGGCCGGGTCAAAACGCATTAATGGCGAATACAACAACCCAGCATGGGTTGCATGCAAGGCCCCAATGGGTGTGTCTCGACTAGGTGAAGCAAACTGGGCAGGTGCCCGGCGACCCGCTGCGGCCGGCGGCGCAACCCCGGCCAAAAAAAACACAAAAGCCGAACTAGGGCATTCCGCCCCGCCGCGCCCAGAGTGTGCATCAATCACATCCAAATTTGGAGGAGATGATCAAGGTGTTCAACAGAACACAACTATCATTTTTGTTTCGAAAGTTGAGCCTCGGTTGCGGCAAACGGCTTGCGGCGGAGCTACTTCGGTTTCCGGCGGGTGCAATTTCCCCGCCGGCGACCGGAAGCAAACCCGACTTCGGGGTTCAGCAGGGGACATCCCCAGGACTTCACTACTCTACTGCACTAACCTAAGTTGCAAAGAAAACGAAAAACAAAGGACCTCACCTTTGCCGGATCCGAGGAAGAAGGTGGCTCTTCCCCGCGGCGGCGCACGGCGGATCTTGGCACCGGGGTTCCTTGGCTGGGTCCCAACTTCACAGAAGACTTCACAGGTGTTGCTTGGGGCAACCTAAACTTCCTCGGATAGCTTCCCCACCAACAACACCAAAACCGAGATTAATACTTGGTTTATCTCGGATTTTTTCCGGCGACGGGGAGGCGGCCGGACGGTGGCTGGTGCACAGAAAAAGTTGCAGAGGAGAGGAGAGGTCGTGGGTGGTTGCGGTTACTAGATGGGCTGAGGCTAGGGTTCTCACAAGCAACCCTAAAATTGCTATATATGCACATTGCATAAAATGCCAAGAGACCCCTCCACCAGCATTATTTACAGCTAGGTCCCTCACTGTAGAACCCATTTGCGACTAAGACCCTCCTCTATAAGTTTGGTACAAAAGGACACATAAATATAGCACCTTTACGCAAAATACTGTAATTTTTCCTCTATTTCACGCTTTTCGAGACAATCGGACCCATCAAACTGAAAATCTGACACCGCCACGACGTCCGGCTCGACGCAACCTATCAGGTAGCGATTTTGGTTCGCTAAAATTTTGCTCCATAATTTTTAAATTCCATCTTATACTGTAATTTATATCGTTCGGCACGCTTTACGATGCTTTAGGCTCGTCAAATGCAAATTTCGTCAGTGCCATTGCGTTCAGAACAACGAAACCGTTCAAAATGACTACCTGGATCACTATGTTCAGATTCCGGATAGTAATTTAGTCAGCATTACATTCGTCGGAGTCCCGAAAATTAAGATTACTGTTATATACAGTAATTCACTTAAGTGCACTGTGCATAGAGCACTGTTACATTGGTCGCGGCTATTTCGCCCGCTTCTTCATCGATTTCTGGAAGATCCGATCGTCAGATCGAAAAGTGCTGAATATCAATCTCGCTCAGTTCGACGAGATGATCACAACGGTCAACTCGGATTTCCAAGATCACGTCCTGGTTGGAAAATAGCCTTTTTGTCTTGTGCATAGTGCGACTTGCACCCTGGCGATTGACCATATAGGTCAACAAAGGTCTTTTAATTTCAAAACCAGCTCAAAATTCACTTTTAATCTATTTAGTAAAATAAAATATTTCGAGTTTCTACATCACTTACAACTTAAAAGAAGTTTCGTCCCTGAAACTTACAACTTAAAAAAAAAGTTTTATTCGAGGGTTACGAAATCAGTCGCAAGGTATCGACAACTCTAAGGCTACTAATTTAAACCCAATCTGATACTCCCCATTACAGGGCAGAGTATTTCCTCAGTTCTTTCGACAGTACGTTGTCTGCAGCCAACGTGCTTACCAAAAGAAAAGCGAAATACCATAGATCTGTCGCCAACATCTAGTTGGGGACACAACTCCCATCAGAAGGTATATCACACCTCCCAACACAGTCTCAGTGCTAATGACATAACCTTTATCAAGAATTACTACCACCTCGTGGTTATAAATATCGCCGTGACTAACTCATAGGAGAGTCCACGTCGGTCCACGAAATCTGTGCAAAAGGTGCGGCCAATTTGAATCTATCCAAAAACAGGGTTACCATCGGGCCCATAGGCTACTGAATTATGACACGGGGACACTGAAGGATCAACAACTTGTTCAACCTCTAAGCAAACTGTGAGGCCAGTGCAATATTAGCAGTCATCCACTGCTGTGCCATCAGCTGGACGATTACGACAAGAACGGTGGTCAATCTTTCAACCACAAGTACTGTAACTGATCTGAGCTCTCTGGCTCCACTGAAACAATCAAGCCCCGGCCGCAACCATAACCGCGGCTAACCCTGCACTAACAACGATCCCCAAAACCAGAGTGCGTACGACTAATAACCAATACAACGAGACTCAACTGTGTGAAACACACCTGAGCTCCAAACCAATATGCCAATACCCTGCGCACTCTCGTGAACACAAGTCATCCTAGGGTTCGTTCCTAACCAAACCTAGGCATCGTCTTCCTATGCTCTGATACCATCTAATCTGTCAACGCCCCGAGTTTAAAAATCAGGTCTGAAATTTTTTTTTTTGAATAAATCAGAGTTTGCAAAACGGGCGTAACAGACCGCCACACATATAGGAAATCCCCTATCCACAGGGGTAGGGTCTCTCCTATACATGCACGGCTAGGCAAATCCAATCATCAATCAGAGATCAATCAACATCTAAACTAAACAATGACTAATCAACAGGAATAAACCAAATAATCATGCTAACATCAATCTGAAGTATCTAAATAAGCTGGAAGCTGAAATAACATAAACGAAAGTCAACTACAGAAAATCGGGGATCTCAATCATCGATCTATGTCATCAGGGGGACGGCTCTATCGTGACAGGCTCACTGGATCATCCCGATATCTCACCACCCGACAGACCTGCAACAGTCACCCGAGGGTGTGAGACACACCGGAGTGTATCCCAGTGGGCACGACGAGCCGAGAAGTAGCTAATCGTACCTACTGGGTACTAAAATCTGCGGATAGTAAGAATCATAGGGTAAAGCTGAACAATAAAGCAGATCTACTGCTAATCAACATAAATCCACAGATAACCTAACTAGGCAGGTAATCAATCATAAGGAACTGCAGATAAGAAATACTGAAAATCAGGGTATCACAATGATAATCGATCATAATAACTGTAGATCATACATGCTGGGAATCAGGATAATGTCTATCAGGAACATGTATAAAGAACTACAAGCGATAAAAGTATGTTTACAGATAATAGTGCTGGAAATCAACATAACTGAACAACAATGGTACGAAGTAGGCATCATGCATCAAAGTCAGAACCCAAGTACCCAATCAATGCCAGTATTGGTCGCGAAGACCTCAGGCACATACCACCTGGCTGGCACCTAGCTGGCTGACATAACCCCGCACCCACTGGTGCCTAGCTGGGGGCTCACGGGTCCATCTCAAGACCACTTTACCGGTAAAGAACATCGCTGCGGTCATGACTCCGCTGATGTACGTGAAGTACAGCGTGCGTGGTAGTCATCATGCTATGATCAAGCTCACGGTCTAATGACCGGGTAGTCGGCAATAAGCCGAGATCCCAACAGGGAAATCATCTATCGTGTCGATCAGAATCTATCATGCATATCGAAACATCAAGTAGTATCTATCAATCATGCATATCGGAATATCGAATAGTATCCAACAATCAGGATCAATCAATCATGCATATCGGAATATCAACAATAAATCGGCTGACAGGAATCAACCAGTGCCATCAAATCATGCAGATCTATATACTGAAAAAGCTGATGAACAGATATGTATATGGTATGTCTCATGAAGATCAAGGTCTATCAGAAATATAAAAAACTGATAAACAGGTACGTAAGATATGTCTCACGTAGATCAAGATCTATCAGGACTAATCATAGGGCATGTCAATACAATCATCAAGGCTAATCTAGATAAAATCAGCAGGCATATATGATGAGTCTAAAGAATCAATGTCTATCAGGGGATCATGTGATATATATGCAGTCATCATAGGTCGTATCGGTATAATTCGCAGGCTGGTCAAAAAAAGGGTGTCCGACTGGACTAAAGCAACCAGAGGGCCGAATAGATCAAGCCCGGACCGAAGATAACCCACCTGGATGGAGGCAGATCCTCGAACTCCCGCACAGCTACTGGGAGGCTGGTGCTGAACAGCTGGGCCCTGAATCAGAAGCTATAATCAGTAATGGACTCACACATACCCATCCCGACGACACACTGAGTGCAGCTAACTAAACAGGGAACTTCGCTGAAGTCCCGGAAATTTTTTCGAAATTTCCGGAAACCGCCGATAGATCCACTATGACCCAATCTGTGCTGAACAATAACCAAAACTCGTGAAACTTCACGTGCTGCCCAAGAATGTCTAATTCAAGACATTTAGGCCCTAACATCAGACTCTGGGTACACTTGTGCACCGGCAAAGCCATAACCACTGAAACACTCCCGAGAAGCCCATTTTGGCTCCGGAAGTTGCAAACTAAAAACTAAAATCACCGGGCTCTTTAGAATAGCACTGGGAACAGCCACTGATACCTGGCCACACTGTTTAACCACTAAAATTTCTTGAATTGCGTGATTAACGCCGAATCGCCGTTAAACCGGCGATTTTGCCGATTTACGGTTCGGGATCAAATTCCCGCTCAACGAAAAGCATCGGACCTCCAACAAAAGGTTTAGAGATCATGTGTACACTGTACAAAGTAGCTAGTATGGTCACAATTTTATTTAGGCCCCCAGGATTTTGCCAAATTGCATAAAAGCATGTATTTTCATGCTATTTTCGCTTGTATTTAATTTCGGAATGCTATTTTAACGAACCGACACCACCAGTAGGTGGCTCTCGACATGCTGGATACTGTGCTCACCATTTGGGAGCAGCGCGGTACTCGAATAAAATTTCGGGCCAACAATTCCTATATTTAAAGGCTCAAAATGCTTAACTTCACACATACACTCGACCTCACCCAAACGTAGGGTGAGCATCATGCTTAGCAGGTCAAAATAACCTAGAGGCTCACCAATTAGGTGCTGTGAGGAAACCAGAAACATCGCCGGAGAAAAACGGCTCCAAAAACATCAACTTAAAGAGCTCTATATACAAAATCTCTCCATTTACTCAGCCATTTGCTGAAGTAGAGTGAGCATCAAGCTCAGGAAGCTTGCAGGAATCGAAGGCTCTCTTGCTGGATGCACAGAACCAATTTGGTTCTCTCGGGCATTTCTACAAACACAAGGTGGGCAACAACTTAATACACAACCATTGAAGACACTAATGGTGGAACTGTACATAAAGGCTCTGGGTCTCAAGCTCAAGCACCAGTAGGTGCTATGTGACTCCACGAAGCTTGCTGTGCACATGGCCGGCGGCAGGGAGCATCAGCAACGGCGGCGGCGCAAGCTCGGCCGGGTCAAAACGCCATTAATGGCGGAAATACAACAACCCAGCATGGGTTGCATGCAAAGGCCCCAATGGGTGTGTCTCGACTAGGTGAAGCAAACTGGGCAGGTGCCCGGCGACCAGCTGCGGCGGCGGCGGCGGCGGCGGCGCAACCCCGGCCAAAAAAAACACAAAAGCCCGAACTAGGGCATCGCCCCGCCGCCCCCAGAGTGCATCAAATCACTCCAAATTTGGAGGAGATGATCAAGGTGTTCAACAGAACACAACTATCATTTTTGTTTCGAAGTTGAGCCATCGGGTGCGGCAAAACGGCTGCGGCGGAGCTACTTCGGTTTCCGGCGGGTGCAATTTCCCCGCCGGCGACCGAAAGCAAACCCGACTTCGGGGTTCAGCAGGGGACATCCCCAGGACTTCACTACTCTACTGCACTAACCTAAGTTGCAAAGAAAACGAAAAACAAAGGACCTCACCTTTGCCGGATCCGAGGAAGAAGGTGGCTCTTCCCCGCGGCGGCGCACGGCGGATCTTGGCACCGGGGTTCCTTGGCTGGGTCCCAACTTCACAGAAGACTTCACAGGTGTTGCTTGGGGCAACCTAAACTTCCTCGGATAGCTTCCCCACCAACAACACCAAAACCGAGATTAATACTTGGTTTATCTCGGATTTTTTCCGGCGACGGGGAGGCGGGCCGACGGTGGCTGGTGCACAGAAAAAGTTGCAGAGGAGAGGAGAGGTCGTGGGTGGTTGCGGTTACTAGATGGGCTGAGGCTAGGGTTCTCACAAGCAACCCTAAAATTGCTATATATGCACATTGCATAAAATGCCAAGAGACCCCTCCACCAGCATTATTTACAGCTAGGTCCCTCACTGTAGAACCCATTTGCGACTAAGACCCTCCTCTATAAGTTTGGTACAAAAGGACACATAAAATATAGCACCTTTACGCAAAATACTGTAATTTTTCCTCTATTTCACGCTTTTCGAGACAATCGGACCATCAAACTGAAAATCTGACACCGCCACGACGTCTGGCTCGACGCAACCTATCAGGTAGCGATTTTGGTTCGCTAAAATTTTGCTCCATAATTTTTAAATTCCATCTTATACTGTAATTTATATCGTTCGGCACGCTTTACGATGCTTTAGGCTCGTCAAATGCAAATTTCGTCAGTGCCATTGCGTTCAGAACAACGAAACCGTTCAAAATGACTACCTGGATCACTATGTTCAGATTCCGGATAGTAATTTAGTTAGCATTACATTCGTCGGAGTCCCGAAAATTAAGATTACTGTTTATATACAGTAATTCACTTAAGTGCACTGTGCATAGAGCACTGTTACATTGGTCGCGGCTATTTCGCCCGCTTCTTCATCGATTTCTGGAAGATCCGATCGTCAGATCGAAAAGTGCTGAATATCAATCTCGCTCAGTTCGACGAGACGATCACAACGGTCAACTCGGATTTCCAAGATCACGTCCTGGTTGGAAAATAGCCTTTTTGTCTTGTGCATAGTGCGACTTGCACCCTGGCGATTGACCATATAGGTCAACAAAGGTCTTTTAATTTCAAAACCAGCTCAAAATTCACTTTTAATCAATTTAGTAAAATAAAATATTTCGAGTTTCTACAGATTTGATCTAGAATATTTAAAATATTTAGAAAATAAATTTAATAATTTTTCAATATCATTAACCTAGTGATCGAAATGGCTCAAAAGCAATAATTTTAATAGTTGTAATGAACCGTTTGCAAGTTTAACGGTATAGAAATATCTAAATCATCTGAAATTTTGGTAGAATTTTTTATACTATATAAAACAAGATTAATATGATCTAAAAGTTTAGTATCATATCATCACTTTTTGTAAAATTTTTATTTTCATTCTTTTATTTTATGTCATTAATTTCTATCACAAGATAAATGATATTGAAAAAATTATAAAATTTATTTTTAGATCTTCCAAATATTATAGATTAAGTTTAATGAAACAGATTATCGATTTGAAAGTCCCAACATAAAAAACAACTTGATAGTACAGAGACCTCCATACTTTTAAAAACACACACACTACAACAAAATTAGGCTATAGCGATACTTTTAAATATTTCTAAATTCTAAAAAAAGTGTCGCTGATAAAAATACCGACACTTATTGTAAGTGTTGCTATATGTGCCGTCGCTAGGGTGTATAGCGACACATTTTTGTAATGTGTCCCAAAAATGTGTCCCTATAATCTAATTTTGGATATAGATGGAATATAGATAGGACACTTATACAAAAGTGTCACAAATATGTGTCCCTATAACCTAATTTTGTTGTAGTGACAAGCCAAATTCTCTCTCTCTCTCTCTCTTTATATATATATATAAACTCTATGAGTCCACTATCATCTTAACTGTACATCTCTTAATCTAAAAGCCAAAAACTTAATAGCACCAATAACTTGATAATATTAATAATATTGTAGCATCTCTCTCTCTCTCTCTCTCTCTCTCTCTCTCTCTCTCTCTCTCTCTCTCTCTATATATATATATATATATATATATATATATATATATATATATATATATATATATATATATATATATATATATATATATATATATATATATATATATATATGAGCAATGCTACATGTACACCCCGAAGGGGTGTACATCATACACCTCCACCATTTTAATGGTGGCGATATTTTTTACGGGTCACATCAAGTGACCCATCGTCACACCCCCACCCTTAGATGGGTGGGGTGTATGATGTACACCCCGAAAGGGGTGTACACATAGCATTTTCCTATATATATATATATATATATATATATATATATATATATATATATATATATATATATATATATATATATATATATATAAAGGAAAATGCTATGTGTACACCCCATCCGGGGTGTACATTCTACACCCTCACCCATCCAATGGATGAGCGTGTGAGAAGGGGTCACATCAAGTGACCCTAAAGGCACCCCACCCATTGGATGGGTGGGGTATAGGATGTACACCCCTTTCGGGGTGTACATATAGCATTGCCCATATATAAAAGTTGAATCAAACTTTAATGTGGCCCCTTCTCACACCCTGGATGTACACCCGGATGGGGTGTACATATAGCATTTTTCTTAATTATTTTCGTTGTTCTTATATATTAGAATGCCATAAATAAATTTTTTATATTTTAAATATTTATACAAGTATAAGCAATTTATTACTATTTTGCCTAAAAGCTTATTCGTTTGAAATCGATTAAAGCACAAATTAATCAATTTAAATTTTTATTTTTATTTGGGACTAAACATTATAATAAAATAAGGTTATAGGAACACATCTTTGTGACACTTTTGTATAAGTGTCCTATCTATATTTCATCTATATCCAAAATTAGTTTATAGGGACATATTTTTGGGACACATTATAATAATGTGCCGCTATACACCCTAGCGACTGCACATATAGCAACACTAATTATAAGTGTCACTATTTTTAGTAGCGATATTTTTTTTTAGATTTTAAAAATAATTAAAAGTGTCGCTATAACATAATTTTGTTGTAGTGAAAAATATATAGCAGGCACGTTGGGTGCTCTTTATCATTAGGCCAAAAGGAGTTGGAGTGAAAGCATGCGTAGATATGATTTTCAATTTTTTTTGTGAATTTATAGATATCATAACTTTACTAATGTATTGGTAATTTATGGATTATAATTATATATATATATATATATATATATATATATATATATATATATATATATATATATATATATATATATATATATACACTACAACAAAATTAGGCTATAGCGATGCTTTTAAGTGTTTCTAAAATCTAAAAAAAGTGTCGCTGACAAAAATAACGACACTTATTGTAAGTGTTGCTATATGTGCCGTCGCTAGGGTGTATAGCGACACATTTTTGTAATGTGTTCTAAAAATGTATCCCTATAACCTAATTTTGAATATAGATGGAATATAGATGGAATATAGATAGGACGCTTATACAAAAGTGTCACAAACATATGTCCCTATAACCTAATTTTATTGTAGTGATATATATATATATATATATATATATATATATATATATATATATATATATATATATATATATATATATATATATATATATATAGAGAGAGAGAGAGAGAGAGAGAGAGAGAGAGAGAGAGATAGAGAGAGTTTCATTGCTATGCTATTAATAACATAAATTATTTTGTGTTATCAAATTTTCTGTCGTTAGATTTATTTCTTTAATCATTTTTTATCCTAACTACACATTTTTTAATCCAAGGACTAAAAATATAATAGAACTAATGACTTGGTGTTATTGATAGCATAGTCGCCTAATTCTATAGAGTCCGGCTACTATGCTATCGACAGCACCAATCACTTGGTGCTACCAAGTTTTTAGCCGTTAGATCTATCATTTTTATAATTTCTAACTATTTGATCTATCACGTTGACTAGCTAATTTCATCGGTTAAATCATACTACTCCACCAACAACCCATTAAACCCACGAGGCCCGCTATAATCTTAACCATACATCTTTTCATCTAATAGTTAAAAACCTATAAGCACCAATGAATCGATACTTTTAAAAGTATAGGAGCTCAATATATATATATATATATATATATATATATATATATATATATATATATATATATATATATATATATATATATATATATATATATATGCACCAATGAGATATATATATAGCTGGCTGGAATGCTATCAGTAGCAAACGAGCTCCGTTGCCACTCATTTATTTTCGATGATGGAACTTCTAAATCGACGATCGACATCGTTGAACATGATCTAGACCACTTAAAGTATCTAGAAATTAAATTTCAAATCTTTTCGACGTCAAGAACTAATAATTAAATGGTTGCAAAATTTATAATTTTAATAATAAATATAATTTTTTTGCTCGTTTATCGGTGTAAAAAAATCTAAATTAATTAAATTTTGGTTAGAAAAATTTTTATTTGCAAAATTGGCCATATAGGTGCCACCTGTGCGCCACGCGTGTCTGCCACGTGAGCGGGGGAGACGAATATGGAATGAGTTGAACACGGGGAACCATTTATCGTATTTAAATACGGGAAATTATTTCCCGTATTTAAACACGGCAAATGATTTCTCGTATTCATATTTCCTATATAATAAAATTTTTATTTTTGAAAATGGTCCCCTGTGTAATTGAAATCAAAATTTATATTTTAAATTAAAATTTCAATTCAAAAATTAAATCAAGATTTGAATTCAAAATTTAATTACTTAATTTATATCTTGAATTTGAATTTCAAATTTTAAATTTATATTTTTATCTCGTATTTAAATTTTAAATTTAAATTCTAATTTTAAATTCTCAAAGTTAAAATTTAAAATTAAAACTGATTTTAGATTCCCAATTTGAATTTAAAATTGATTTTGGATTCAAATTTCAAGTTCAAATTTAATTTTGAATTCAAATTCATATTTTACACTAGCTTTAAATTCAAATTGAGATCTTGAACTTAATTTGAATTTCAACTTTAGTTTTAAACTTTAAATTCAAAATATTGAAATTGAATCTAAATTTTAAATATTAATTTAGATTCGAAATTAAATTTCAAATTTATATTTAAAATTTGAATTTAAATTTAAAAATTAAATTAGATTTTAAATTTAAATTTGAATTTTGAATTTAAGTTTAAATTAAAGTAATGAAATTTTAAATTCAAATCTTGATTTGATTTTTCAATTCAAATTTTAATTTAAAATATAGATTTTAATTTTAATTACACGAGAAAATATTTTCTAGAATAAAAGTTGCATTATACGATGAATATGAATACGGGCAACCATTCCTGTATTTAAAGCCTGTATTTAAACACAGGAAATGATTTCCCGTGGTTAACTAATTCTACGTCTACCTCTCCCTCTCACGTGGCGAGCACACGTGGTGCACAGTTGGCACATATAAGGTCATTTTTGTAAATATAAATTTTATAGGGTAATTTTTAAAAATAAAAATTTGTAGAGGATCATTTTCAAAAAAAAAAAGCCTATATATATATATATAGAGAGAGAGAGAGAGAGAGAGAGAGTAGAACTTATATACTTTTAAAAGCACAAACCAAACTATGCTTGTGAAGTTTTTACCATTGGATTTGTATTGAAATTTGTGCAATTACAAAGTCAACTAAAGAGAGAGAAAGTGATAGTACAATTGCACAAATTTCAATACAAATATAATGATAAAATATTCACAAGAATGATTGTGCTGGTGCTTTTAAAAGTATATAAGCTCTACACTATATATATATATATATATATATATATATATATATATATATATATATATATATATATATATATATATATATATATATATATATATATATATATATATATATATATAGGCTGGAATACTATTAATTAATAGTACCAAATTATTGGTACTATTAAGTTTTTAACCGTTGAATTAAAAGATGTGTGGTTGAGATGATAATGAGCTATTTGGGTATAATAAGTGGTTGGAGAAATAGTAAAATCTAACGAATAAAAATAATTAAAGGGTTTGATCTAGGGGTAGAAAACTTGATAGCACCAAATACTTGATACTATCGATAGTATAGTAGCCGAACTCTCTCTCTCTCTCTCTCTTTCTTTCTCTCTCTCTCTCTCTCTATATATATATATATATATATATATATATTATCCCTGGCTTCCTGCACATAATGTTTATATTGACCACTATCTAATGCCAGTAGACAAAATGGAGTCAAGATAAAAAATTTCACCATTTTTCAGTGAAACCGTATAAATACACTATTATCAACTCATTACAATGTCCTATAAGTGATATTACATATAAAAATAAACATAATTTTTTTTTTCAATATTTTAAAAATCAGATCAAATGGCGACCGACCTGAAAATGTTATTGGGTCAAAGATCACTGACTCAAACAGTGACTCAGCAACTGATTGAGCTGGTGTTGTCATAAATATTTAGTCATTATTAATATATATATATATATATATATATATATATATATATATATATATATATATATATATATATATAGAAAGTTCGGCTATTATGTTATCGATAGCATCAAGCATTTGGTGTTATCAAGTTTTTTAACCTTAAATCAACCCCTTCAATTGTTTTTATCTGTTAAATTTTATTATTTTTCCTACCACTCATTAAACTTAAAAGGGCCTACTATCATCTCAATCACACATCTTTTAATCCAAAAGTTAAAAACTGAATAACACCAATGACTTGGTGCTATTAATAGCATTTCAGTCTAGCTCTATATATATATTATTATTATTATTCTGGTATCATACTTAATTATAAAATATTTATTTCTTAACTAAATAAAGTATATATAAGTTTTCAAGTTTCATTTTTTACGGATTAATGCTAATAGAAAATAAAATCAATTAAGTTGATTTTAAATCGTTGGATTTTAATATGACCTGGTAAAAAAAATCCTACTACTAGTTTGATTAACACGAGACTGATTCACTAGTTCGATAATTAAACTAGTAGTTCGAACAGTTCAAAATAATTTTTTGGCTTATTCAGTTTAAAAAATTAAACCAAATAGCTTTATAAACTAGGTCACGGTCGGATCAGTCAAATCGAACGTTCAAGATCCAACCTTATTTGCTATTGAGTTTTTATCCGTCGGATCTCATCAAGATCCGTGCAGTTTAAATAAAAGAAAGGTGGGAGAACGGAGCTCTTACTTTAAGTAAAATAAAAAAAATAAAAAATAAAAAAACTCACTTTCCCTTCTCTCTCTTTCTCTCCCCTTCTCTGTTATTTTCTCATTTCCCCTATTTTCTTCTCAACCAGACCCTCCTCCCTATCCATCTCAATCTCACTCCAATCTCACTCCGATCTCACTCGGCGAGTGACCGCAGCATAGCATGCACTCGACAGCCGAGCCCTAGAGGAAGCCGAGCCCGCACATGAGATCCCATTTGACGTCCACGGCCTCGCAATTTCTGGAGTAAATTAATCTCACGCATATCGATCTCACTCAGCGGCATCGAACGCCTTCGGTAATTTCTCTCGACTCTATCAACCGATCTAAAGTTTAAGATGTATGGACTTTTTATTTTATTTTTTTCACAAAAAAAAATCAAGTTTTATGGACTTTCAGTTTTATTAATTTATGAAATTGCCCAACTAGGCTTTCAGTTATATTAATTTCTATGTTATGTCACTTTCTATAATATTGATTTAATTTATGACTAGCTCTATAATGTTATTTCACTTGTTGTTATATTTTTCCTTACTAAAATTATTATGTACTTATTTAAAAAAATTTACTTTTTATAAAATTAACAGATGGATAGTGGGGATGTTTACTATTCACCTAGTTTAGATGATTTTGATGATGTATCTTTCAATAAGCAAGGATCTGAATCTTCATTTGGTGGTATGAGTTATTCTCAAAATAGAGAGGATGATGGAACTTTTCAAGTTGAATATCAAAATAGAGAATTAATGTCGTTAATCCAGCAAGAACAGGACACCCCAAGTATGATTGTTCATGGTGTAGAATCATCAATTGATGAGCCAAACATTGGATTGGAGTTTAAAAATAAGGAGGAAGCAAGGAGATTTTATAATATCTATGCATATAAAACTGGGTTTAACATACGAAAAGCTAGTCATTACAAAGCAAAAAGGAAAGATAATATGGTTACATCACATTACTATGTTTGCTCAAAAGAAGGACATTTCAAATATCGAGCACAAGTTGATAAAGGCACTCCTCAGAAATCGATGCAGTACGGTCGAACAGGTTGTAAGGCGCATTTGAGAATCAAAATGCAAGAAGATAGCAAATGGGTTGTAGTAATCTAGAAATTCTAAAGTTAAATTGAAGAATTCAAATGTCTATATGAATGAGAAATTGCAAAGGTAAACCTATGTGGTTGTATACCGGGGTGCAAATTGCACAGTTATCGGAGCACTATGTCTGCCTTTCAGATCCGAGTCTGATCTCGAAAATCTAAAATCGCCAATGCGACCGTCTCGTCGAATCGATTGAAAATGATATAAACTGATTTTCGATCCGACGGCTGGATTGTTCAGAAATTAGTGATGGAGCTAGTGGGGCCCACGACTTAAGTCGTGAATAGTAACCTTCTGTTTTATTTCCCCGTCGAGTGAACGCTGACCGATTCACTGACTGCAGTCCGAAATTAACGGTCCAGGTAGTCGATTTTAACCGCTTCATCATTCTAAGCGCAGTGGCGCTGACGAAATTTGCAGTTGACGAGCCTAAAGCATCGTAAAACGTGCCGAACTGTATAATTTACAGTATAAGATGGATTTTAAAAATTATGGAGCTAAATTTTAGCGAACAAAAATCGCTACCTGTTAGGTTTCGTCGAGCTGGACGTCGTGGTGGTGTCCATTTTTCAGTTTGACAACCCGGTTGTCTCGAAAAGCGTGAAATGTGGAAAAATCACAGTATTTTGCGAAAAAGCCCTATATTTTATGTGTCGAATTGCTCCAAACTTGTACAAGACGGACTTCCTTTTGAGTTTGTTCTACAGCAGAGGACTTAAGTGGAAATACAAAGAGTAGAAGGGCTAGCTAGCATTTTGTTGCAATATATACTTTAGCAACATAGGGTTGCTTTAGAAACCCTAGCCACTTCGTTTTCCAGTAACTGTAGCCTCCACCCCACGACCCAACAATTCCTCTGCGAGGTGGATGCTGCTGCGCCTCCGGCCGTCCCTCCCTGTCGCCGGAAAAAAATCAAGGAGAAGGCAACCTTGCCTTGATCTCGAGTTGGTGGGTGTGGGAGGCAACATTACTCCATTGGAAGGCTTTCTGGGGATTCTGCGGTCATCTTCTACACCCTGAAGGCAAGCCGTAGTGGTCCGGTGCACTGCCGTGTCCGCGCGTCGCCGAGGAGACCATCTCCTTCTTCCCCGGGTCCGGCGAAGGTGAGGTCGTTTATTCTTTGTGTTACTTGCTACCTAGACCTCCTGAGTATATTCATCACCTCTTGGTGAACCGCCCAGCCGAACCCCGAAGACGGGAATGCTCCCGGTCGCCGGCGGGGAAATTGCACCCGCCGGAAACCGAAACTGCTCCGCCGCGGCTGTTTGTTGCACCCAATGGCTCAAGTTCTGATCCAAAATGGTGGGAATCTTCTGTAGGGCCTGTGGAATCTCCCCAAGAAGTTTCATGGCGTTTCGTTTAGTGTGTGCTTCGCAGTCTCGTGCCCTAGCTCTGGGTTATCTCGGGTTCACCCGAGGTTGCTCCGCCGCCGCCGCCGCCGGTTGTTGCTGCCGGCCATCTGCCCAGTTTGCTTCAGATTTTCGAGACAGAGCCAATGCTACCCGTGCGGGCAACCCATGCTGGCCTGTTGAGGTTTCACCATTGTTAGAGCTTGTTCCGGCCAAGCTTGCCCCGCCGCCGCCGCCACCGTGTCGCGCCGCCGGCCATGAGCCAGCAAGCTTCTTAGAGTCATGTAGCACCTACAGGTGCTGGTGCTTGAGACCCAGAGCCGTGGTATAGAGATTCACCATTGTTGTCTTCAATGGTTGTGTATTAAGCTTGTTGCACCCTAGGTGTTTGATGAAATGCCCGAGAGAGCCAAATTGGTTCTGGTCATCCAGCAAGGGAGCATTCGACTCCTGTAAGCTTCCTGAGCTTGATGCTCACCCTACTTCAGCAATTGAATGGGTAGATGTAGAGATCTTGCAAATTGAGCTCCTTAAGTTTATGTTTTTGGAGCAATGTTGCTCCGGCGATGTCTCCGGTTACCCCGCAGCACCTAGTTGGTGAGCCTCTGAGTTCTTTTGGTCTCCTGAGCATGATGCTTGCATCTAAATTGGGTTTGGTCGAGTGTAGGTATTAAAAGTAGCAAATTGAGCCTTTAAATATTGAAATTGTTGGCCCGAAGTTTTACTCGGGTTTCGCGTTGCTTCCAAAAGGTGAGCACGGTGTCCAGCAGGTCGAGGGCCACCTGCTGGTGGTGTCGGTTCGTTAAAATAGCACTCCAAAATTAAATACAAGCAAAAAAGGCACGAAATTTCATGCTTTTATGGAATTTGGTAAAATCCTGGGGGCCTAAATGCAATTGTGACCATACTAGCTGCTTTGTGCAGTGTTCACACGATCTCTAAACCTTTTGTTGGAGGTCCGACGCTTTTCATTGAGCGGAAATTGGATCCCAAACCGTAAATTGGCAAAATCGCCGGTTTAACGGCGATTCGGCGTTAATCATGCAATTCAGGAAATTGCAGTGATTAATTAGTGATGCCAGATACCCGTGGCTGTTCCCGGTGCTGTTCTAAAGAGCCCGGTGATTTTAGTTTCTCGTTTGCAATTTTCGGAGCCAAAACGGGCTTCCCGGAAATGTTTTAGTGGTTATGATACTGCCGGTGCACGGGATTACCCAGAGTCTGGTGTTAGGGCCTAAATGTCTTAAATTAGACATTCTTGGGCAGCACGTGAAGTTTCACGAGTTTTGGTTATTGTTCAGCACAGATTGGGTCATAGTGGATCTATCGGCGGATTTCCGAAAATTTTGAAAGATTCCGGGACTTCAGCGAAGTTTCCCGTTTAGCTTGTCTGCAAACAGTGTGTCAGTGGGTTGGGTATGTGTGAGAGTCCATTTTCTGACATGTGCATATGATTCAGGTCCCAGCAGTCAGCCGCCATCTTGCGAGCCATCCAGCTGCCACCGTGATCATTGAGGTGGGTTTATCTTCGGTCCGGGCTTTATTAGGTTGGCCCTATGGGGTGCCATGGTAGGTCGACCCCTGTTTTTGGTGTGCCATGAACCTATGTTTGAGCCTTGCTATTTGCTTTCATTCCAGCATTCAGTCATTACAGCTATGTTTGCCTTGATCTTACAGTTGAGCTCTCTATATGCTTTCATTCTCAGCACTTAGTATGTATAGTGATATACATCTGGACATATGCCATGCCTGATTGGACATTAGCAAGAGTGATTATCAGTTCACCTTATATCAGCATTTCTTATTCTTCTCCTGCATGTTAGAATAGGAGTTCAGCTTCTGCTATACAGCTCAGATATTCAGATCAGTCTCTGATATGATTTCAGGTTCAGTATTTGTATATGTATATATACAGCTTGACATATACCATGTTTGTTTGGTTATCAGCCTAGTTGTATCAGCATTTCCTGTTCTATGATGCATGATAGAACAGAAGTACAGTTCTGCTATTCAGTTTCAGTTACAGCTCAGATATTCAGCTCCTGTTGTTCAGATTCGTTTATACAGCATCCGTGATTGTTACAGCCTTCAGCATCCCGATAGGGATTTCTCGGCCTATTGCCGTGTGTGTGGTCTTTAGACCATGAGCTTGAGCGTCAGCATTATGATCGCCACAGAGCCAGCTGTTCTTTCACGTACACTAGCGGGCCGATCCCCCGCAGTGGTGTACTTTACCGGTAAAGTGGTCAGCAGTGGCGACCCGTGAGCCCAGAGGGTTATGACAGCAGATTGGTGTACAGGTGGCATTTAGCCTGAGGTTCGGTGAGACCAATAGTGGCATTTAGCCTGAGGTCCTTAGAACCAACAGTGGCAGGTGATTGGGTACTCTACCGCTTGTATTGATGCATGATTCATGAGTTTCATCATTCTCTATTTACAGCATTGATAGATATTGATTATCAGCATTCCCTGTTTACAGCATTGATATTATTGATTATCATACTAGCTCTGCTCTATAGCATGATTAGCTCTTGCTTGTCTGATTTACCAGTTACAGCATGCTTAGATTTTATATCTGCATCTCACCTTTCAGCTTCAGTATTTCTTGCTCTTACTATCCGCTTATTATTGTATCCGGTAGGTACGACTTGCTATTTCTCGGCCCGTCGTGCCCACTGGGATACATGTAGAGTGTATCTCACACCCCCTGGGTGACCATTTTTCAGGTCAGTCGGGTGCTGGAGATTGGGACGATCCAGTGAGCTGTCGCGGTAGAGTTGTCCCCTGCTATTGGCCATAGTGGCCCAGTGCTAGTATTTTCAGTTATAGTATCATGATCGTAGTTGTCTTTGTATTTTTGAGTTGGTGTATTTGTGGATTATATCATGAGTAGTTGTGGATGTATTAGTTGTAGAGCTTTATGCTTTTGATTTAGCTGTTGATTATTGCCCTCTGATTGTATCACTGCACTTGCCTAGCCGAGCATGTATAGGGGAGACTCTGTCCGTGTGGACAGAGGATTTCCTATGCATGTGGCGGTCTGTTCACGTCTTGAGTTTAAAGTTTGAACTCTGATTAAAAAAAAAATTAAAAATTCTACCGCTGTTTTGAAACTCGGGGCGTGACAGATTAGATGGTATCAGAGAATAGGTATAAGATACCTAGGAACTGGTTAGGATTGAGCCATAGGATGACTTGAGTCTGACGCGAGAGTGCGGGGTTAGGAGCTCGAGTACGGTATGGTCGGTCGAGTCGTGTCCTATCCCTGATCAGTGTGATATAGTCTGTGATTCACGAGTATTCCGGCAGAGGTGGTGGTGTTAGTGAGCGCGCTGGCGCCACTGTAGTATTGATCGGTTTCAGTGGCCTATGAGCCAGATGGTAACCCTGATTGGGTTGGTGTTGTATTCAAGTCCCACCTCTTGCATTGAATTTTGTGGATCGTTGCAGATTCTTCTATGTGTTTACAGCAATAGTAGCCATTGTGTTAAGCCTTGGTAAGGCTGTAGAGGTGGTGCACTAAGACTTGAGAGTCTGTTGTACCTAGTTGGTTGACAGTTTGAGGATCCGATGGTAGTCCGTAATGAACTCAGCTCGTGTTTATTTTGCTCATTGCCTGCGGTCAGTTAGAGGGGTCGCGATCACCCCTGTCGATGTTTTAAGTTGCGACTTGTCACGCCCCGGGGTCGAAACTGCGACCCGGCTCGCCAACAGATCCGCCACCTATGCCAAACCCGCATAGGCGAAGCGTCCTACCTGCAAGAAAAGTACTACAGCTAAACAGATATCAGAGCTATAAATAAAAATCTGCTGTATAACTAAATCAATCACTGTACAACTGGAAATAATACTACAATGTCCGTCTCCCAAAAATGATAATCATACAGTATCCTCATATACAAACTCAGAACTCAACCGGGAGGTATCTCCAATAAATACATCAGTGTACAGGCTCTCAATACATAACAATCCTCACTACAACAGTCTCTCAAAGGAGGAAAATAAAATAACTAATCTACTGAAGCTCTCCTCTGAAGGGGTACCGCTACACACCAACGACGGGTAGGGAACTAGCTCGCGACTCCCTCGCCTCGGTCAGAAGGATCAGCAACAGGAACAACAGGAACCGGAGTAGAGTCCCTGGGGAAAGACACCACGACGGGTGTGAGAACTACATCCCACAGTAGTTCTCAGTGGGTGCCGCCAACAAGCCCGACGGTCTGCCCACTAAGTCTACTAGAGGCATAAAGTAACAAAAGCAGTGCTGTAAGGAAAGCTGGGAAAAGTAAACTCTACAGCTACTATGCCTCTATCTAGATGCTCAAAGAGTGGGACAGAAAGAACATGATGCCACAACTAACTCTCATCTCTGATCACTCAATCTGAACTGACTGCCTTCTCGGGTCCAGTCAAGCCTGCGCCAACCTACTGCCGTTACGTCCCGGAGGAGCGGACTTACGTAGGACGTCCATGACTGCCAACACCAGCACAGCCAGAGGGACAAATGCAACGACAAGTCGCGATAGAAAAGCTCAATCTCACGCCGGTACAACAACCCGGTCTCGCCTACTCCGGAGTGGCACTCGAGGGGAGCGACCCGCTCGAGTAAAAAGTAACCCATCTCAAGTATCTCTGTAAAGTATCTCTGTCAAGCTCAAGTGTGGCTCATGCAGGCTATGATCCACTATCAAACAGATCGGTAACTCCAAGCTCAAAGCACAACTCAGTCGGAAAAAGAACCTCGACTCGAACAGGAATAGCCCAAAACACTCTCACAGCTATGTCGGAGAACCCTCAACGACTCAATCTGATAAATGCACGACCATGGCTGAGTCGGGAAACCTCCACGACTCGATCTGCCAGAACCCCAAGATCCTCAAAGCTAAGTGGGAGAACCACCTCCACCACTAAATCAGAAAAACAACCTCTAGATCACACTCTACCAACTCATAGCACAAAGTCGCATCCACTGCGAGAAACTGTCTCAACAGGCCAAACAGGCCAAACGTCGCATCTACTGTGAACAACTGCCTCAACAGGCCAACATCGCATCCACTGCGAACAGCTGACTCAACAGGCCAATCAGGCCGAACATCTCAACCACTGACCCAATGAAGGGTCCGGGAACACCGAAAGACTAGAATCTACAACCCAAATCAAACAAGAACAGGCTCTAGGCATAGCCTCTCGTTGTTCTCGTCCCAAGAAGAAGGCAGACCTTAGAACCCAGACCACTCGAATCATCTCGGGTGGTTAATTTATAGGAAAAAGGTGACATTTCTTACTGAAGCCATCTGATCTGTAAGAAATCCATATTTAATGATTTTTAGTTCTTTTTAGGAAAACAGTTGAAACCAAGTTTTATATCCAAGCCTCGAAGGGCTAATGCCTTCGTCCAATCAAACAAGAACAGACTCCGGCGACCCTACGATGCTTGGAAGAAACCATTTGGTTGACAAAAATCATATATGTGTCCAAAAAGGTTTTGGGTTTAAGGTCCTGCTAACACTGATATACCGCTGCCACTAACACAGCGGCGACAGATAAAACAAGAGAATAAAACATCTCGGGACCGCCGTCTACCCAAACAGCTCCCGCTACAGATGAACAACCAACTACATCTACCAGACTCCACTCTGCTCCCAAGCACGAGTGTAACATGCATCCCGCACTAAAAGATAACTCCTGACCACTCGGCCCACTACCCGGGCGAGGAAGAACACTATGTCCAGGAAAGTAGAAGTGTGGATGTCTAAAGCAGAAATAACCCTAGCCCAAGTGAGGGTTTTCTACTAGTCTGGTTACACATGCAACATATGACGGGGTGCTAGGTCAAGTTCCAAGATAACAATAATCAACAGCTTGTAGGGAAGGACAATAAACACATGATCATTTAACAGCATTAGGAACATCAATTCCTATAATCTAGCAAGCTATATAGAACACATCTATAACATGCAAGTCCCTACACAGATAGAATTAATGCACAGTCCATAGGTCATGAAGACAAGGCCACCCACCTGAAAATGCTAACAGTCCGGAGTTCCACAGCTAAAAACACCAGAAGCTACAACCTCCACTAATCCTCAACACCAACGGGTTCACAAACATCCGCAAATACTCCTGGGTACAACAAAAAGGTCCAAGGTTACACTTTATTCCACAAAATAACCAAGTACAAAAATCTGCATAAGACAGTCCTGAAGATCTGAAATTTCCACCTGTAGAAAGTGCCCTGAAAATTCCGATAAAAATATCACAGCGAGCGTCTCGTCGAGACCTTCGAAACGGGTACCTGCACGCCCAAATCCGAGCCCCGTAGGCCAAGTTACAAATTCCACAGTACAGGTGCGCAAATACTCACAACCACACAACTGTAAACTCAAACACAGATAAAAGGGGAATAGTATACCTTCGGGCAAGCCTCAGAAAAATCCCGGAAAAATACAATGATAATCCTTGCGACGAGTAGATCCAAAAAGTGTATAGGCTCGTCTCAATCCAACACTCGGGTGCGGAGATAAAATTCCGGCAAGGGGCCGCTGTCCAAAAACTCCACCCGAAAACAGCGGCTTAGAAATGCCTCGAAAACCATGTCATAAACTCTGAATCCAGCAAGATGATCAACACGAAAGTCGAAGACGTACCTCTCGTGATTCCAACGCCGCAGAAATCGTCCAAAAATACTGACGGATTAGCTCTGTAGACCTCTCAGATCAAACTGTGACGATAACAGGCCTCCGATGAAAAATCGCCACACTGCGCTCCGATGCCGAAGTCGTCGACGCCGCGGCTTCCAAAAAATCCGGGCCTCTGCCAGAAGATGCGCAAGATGAAGATCTCCAACTTTGCTAAAGGGGCCATGGGCAGGGGAGCTCGGGAAAGGGGGCAAAACTCCCACACAAGACAGCTATATAAAGGCCCAGCCCGAAAATCCAACTGTTTTGGAATTTGGCCCAAAACTGAGCGCCCGAATCTTCCGGGCAGCTACAGTAACGGGCCCAGCCCGTTACTGTTCACGCCCGGAAATCCCCCAGGCTGCCACGTAGCCTCCCAAACAGCAAACAGCTGTTTGGGCCAACCGCGCTGCGCCACGCGGCCGAAGCGGGTGCCGACACGTGGCGCCCCCGAGCGGGAAGCGCGGGTCAGCGCGCCCACGTCGCGCCCCACGTGCGCCCACGCGCGCCTGTCGGGCACGCATCCCGAGGCACCTGCTACCAGCTGCGTGGACCGCGCGCTCGTGCACCAGCCAATGCCATCACGCCACGTGGCATGACCACGGTCCACCGTGCACCCCGCCAAGGTCCATGGACCGCGCCTGCTGCGCCGGCCAACCGGAGCTCGCCACGTGGCCCGCGCCCTGTGCACGACTCCCGCGGTGGACCGACCGGCCTCTCCTCGGCCCGCCGCCGCGCTCCGCCGCCCGCCGTCGCCGCCGGCGCTACTCCGGCCGCCGGAACAGTAACCCCACGCCTCGAAATCCGTGCCGGGTCATCCGGGCTCCGAAAAATCCAAGTAAATAGCCCGTTTCGATCGTTTTCGCGCGCTGAATCCAAATCCGATGTCCGATTTGCCAAATTCCACTTCTAAAATTTCCCAAAAATTCCCGGGAAAGCAAACTTGATCCGTTTTTTCATGCCGAGTCCAAATCTTGGGTCCAATATGCGCGCAAACACCTCTAACACCCAACATGGGTCTCCAGAAGCCGCAGATCCAACAGTAATCCAAATGTGGGAATCCCGGGTCCTCACACGACTAGTATTGCTAGAACTGTGTTAGCAACTGGTGTTGAATTTGTAGTGCTAGTGAGCATTGAGTTATCGTTCTCGATTTCCATTGAGTTGCCAAAGTGGCACTCGTGACCACGATATATTAGTGGTGTTTAATATTGGTTTTCAGTATCGATTAGAGATTGGTGTTGTAAGGTACGTTGGTACCTTCTGTTGGTTCGCTGTGAGTTATGTCTCCAACTAGTTGTTGGCGATAGATTGTGGGTATTTTTATATTCTTTTGATAAGCACGTTGGCTGCAGACAACTTACTGTCGAAAGAGTGGATGAAATACTCTACCCCGCAAAAAGGGGAGTATTGTGATTGGGTCTGTATGTGTACCCTCCTATAAGTTAGCCTTGCAGTTGCCTTCTGAGCATAGGGTGATTACCCTACAGGTGATATCGTAGCCTATGATTGGATTTTAGACAGATCTTTACCGTACATGTGCGTAGTTGACTAGTTGTCACTGTGATTAATGGACGTCTATACAAGCGACGTCGGCCTTTACGGGTAAACTGTTGAAACTAGTAGTCCTGAGTTGTTCTAGACAGTGCTGATGTTCCAGTGAGCTTTCCAATTTATTATGTGCTTTGTGACTGATTGTCACTGTGGTTGAGTTAGACAGTGCAGATGTCCAGCAACTGATTGTTGCTGTGTATGTGTTAGACTTGCACCCGTGTTAGTGGACTGTTTGATGTCCTACTGTAGTTAAGTTTCGGGGACGAAACTTCTGATAAGGAGGGAGTAATGTAGTAATCTAGAAATTCTAAAGTAAAATTGAAGAATTCAAATGTCTATATGAATGAGAAATTACAAAGGTAAACCTATGTGGTTGTATACCGGGGTGCAAATTGCACAGTTATCGGAGCACTATGTCTGCCTTTCAGATCCGAGTCTGATCTCGAAAATCTAAAATCGCCAATGCGACCGTCTCGTCGAATCGATTGAAAATGATATAAACTGTTTTCGATCCGACGGCCGGATTGTTCAGAAATCAGTGATGGAGCTAGTGGGGCCCACGACTTAAGTCGTGAATAGTAACCTTCTGTTTTATTTCCCCGTCGAGTGAACGCTGACCGATTCACTGACTGGAGTTCGAAATTAACGGTCCAGGTAGTCGATTTTAACCGCTTCGTCATTCTAAGCGCAGTGGCGCTGACGAAATTTGCAGTTGACGAGCCTAAAGCATCGTAAAATGTGCTGAACTGTATAATTTACAGTATAAGATGGATTTTAAAAATTATGGAGCTAAATTTTAGCGAACCAAAATCGCTACCTATTAGGTTTCGTCGAGCTGGACGTCGTGGTGGTGTCCATTTTTCAGTTTGACAACCCGGTTGTCTCGAAAAGCGTGAAATGTGGGAAAAATCACAGTATTTTGCGAAAAAGCCCTATATTTTATGTGTCGAATTGCTCCAAACTTGTACAAGACGGACTTCCTTTTGAGTTTGTTCTACAGCAGAGGACTTAAGTGGAAATACAAAGAGTAGAAGGGCTAGCTAGCATTTTGTTGCAATATATACTTTAGCAACATAGGGTTGCTTTAGAAACCCTAGCCACTTTGTTTTCCAGTAACTGTAGCCTCCACCCCACGACCCAACAATTCCTCTGCGAGGTGGATGCTGCTGCGCCGCCGGCCGTCCCTCCCTGTTGCCGGAAAAAAATCAAGGAGATGGCAACCTTGCCTTGATCTCGAGTTGGTGGGTGTGGGAGGCAACATTACTCCATTGGAAGGCTTTCTGGGGATTCTGCGGTCATCTTCTACACCCTGAAGGCAAGCCGTAGTGGTCCGGTGCACTGCCGTGTCCGCGCGTCGCCGAGGAGACCATCTCCTTCTTCCCCGGGTCCGGCGAAGGTGAGGTCGTTTATTCTTTGTGTTACTTGCTACCTAGACCTCCTGAGTATATTCATCACCTCTTGGTGAACCGCCCAGCCGAACCCCGAAGACGGGAATGCTCCCGGTCGCCGGCGGGGAAATTGCACCCGCCGGAAACCGAAACTGCTCCGCCGCGGCTGTTTGTTGCACCCAATGGCTCAAGTTCTGATCCAAAATGGTGGGAATCTTCTGTAGGGCCTGTGGAATCTCCCCAAGAAGTTTCATGGCGTTTCGTTTAGTGTGTGCTTCGCAGTCTCGTGCCCTAGCTCTGGGTTATCTCGGGTTCACCCGAGGTTGCTCCGCCGCCGCCGCCGCCGGTTGTTGCTGCCGGCCATCTGCCCAGTTTGCTTCAGATTTTCGAGACAGAGCCAATGCTACCCGTGCGGGCAACCCATGCTGGCCTGTTGAGGTTTCACCATTGTTAGAGCTTGTTCCGGCCAAGCTTGCCCCGCCGCCGCCGCCACCGTGTCGCGCCGCCGGCCATGAGCCAGCAAGCTTCTTAGAGTCATGTAGCACCTACAGGTGCTGGTGCTTGAGACCCAGAGCCGTGGTATAGAGATTCACCATTGTTGTCTTCAATGGTTGTGTATTAAGCTTGTTGCACCCTAGGTGTTTGATGAAATGCCCGAGAGAGCCAAATTGGTTCTGGTCATCCAGCAAGGGAGCATTCGACTCCTGTAAGCTTCCTGAGCTTGATGCTCACCCTACTTCAGCAATTGAATGGGTAGATGTAGAGATCTTGCAAATTGAGCTCCTTAAGTTTATGTTTTTGGAGCCATGTTGCTCCGGCGATGTCTCCGGTTACCCCGCAGCACCTAGTTGGTGAGCCTCTGAGTTCTTTTGGTCTCCTGAGCATGATGCTTGCATCTAAATTGGGTTTGGTCGAGTGTAGGTATTAAAAGTAGCAAATTGAGCCTTTAAATATTGAAATTGTTGGCCCGAAGTTTTACTCGGGTTTCGCGTTGCTTCCAAAAGGTGAGCACGGTGTCCAGCAGGTCGAGGGCCACCTGCTGGTGGTGTCGGTTCATTAAAATAGCACTCCAAAATTAAATACAAGCGAAAAAGGCACGAAATTGCATGCTTTTATGCAATTTGGTAAAATCCTGGTGGCCTAAATGCAATTGTGACCATACTAGCTGCTTTGTGCAGTGTTCACACGATCTCTAAACCTTTTGTTGGAGGTCCGATGCTTTCCATTGAGCGGAAATTGGATCCCAAACCGTAAATCGGCAAAATCGCCGGTTTAACGGCGATTCGGCGTTAATCATGCAATTCAGGAAATTGCGGTGATTAATTGGTGATGCCAGATACCCGTGGCTGCTCCCGGTGCTGTTCTAAAGAGCCCGGTGATTTTAGTTTCTCGTTTGCAATTTTCGGAGCCAAAACGGGCTTCCCGGAAATGTTTTAGTGGTTATGATACTGCCGGTGCACGGGATTACCCAGTGTCTGGTGTTAGGGCCTAAATGTCTTAAGTGAGACATTCTTGGGCAGCACGTGAAGTTTCACAAGTTTTGGTTATTGTTCAGCACAGATTGGGTCATAGTGGATCTATCGGCGGATTTCCAAAAATTTCGAAAGATTCCGGGACTTCAGCGAAGTTTCCCGTTTAGCTTGTCTGCACACAGTGTGTCAGTGGGTTGGGTATGTGTGAGAGTCCATTTTCTGACCTGTGCATATGATTCAGGTCCCAGCAGTCAGCCGCCATCTTGCGAGCCATCCAGCAGCCACCGTGATCATTGAGGTGGGTTTATCTTCGGTCCGGGCTTTATCAGGTTGGCCCTATGGGGTGCAATGGTAGGTCGGACCCCTGTTTTTTGTGTAGCCCTGAACCTATGTTTGAGCCTTGCTATTTGCTTTCATTCCAGCATTCAGTCATTACAGCTATGTTTGCCTTGATCTTACAGTTGAGCTCTCTATATGCTTTCATTCTCAGCACTTAGTATGTATAGTGATATACATATGGACATATGCCATGCCTAATTGGACATTAGCAAGAGTGATTATCAGTTCACCTTATATCAGCATTTCCTATTCTTCTCCTGCATGTTAGAATAGGAGTTCAGCTTCTGCTATACAGCTCAGATATTCAGATCAGTCTCTGATATGATTTCAGGTTCAGTATTAGTATATGTATATATATAGCTTGACATATACCATGTTTGTTTGGTTATCAGCCTAGTTGTATTAGCATTTCCTGTTCTATGATGCATGATAGAACAGAAGTACAGTTCTGCTATTCAGTTTCAGTTACAGCTCAGATATTCAGCTCCTGTTGTTCAGATTCGTTTATACAGCATCCGTGATTGTTACAGCCTTCAGCATCCCGATAGGGATTTCTCGGTTTATTGCCGTGTGTGTGGTCTTTAGACCATGAGCTTGAGCGTCAGCATTATGATCGCCACAGAGCCAGTTGTTCTTTCACGTACACTAGCGGGCTGATCCCCCGCAGTGGTGTACTTTACCGGTAAAGTGGTCAGCAGTGGCGACCCGTGAGCCCAGAGTGTTATGACAGCAGATTGGTGTACAGGTGGCATTTAGCCTGAGGTTCGGTGAGACCAATAGTGGCATTTAGCCTGAGGTCCTTAGAACCAACAGTGGCAGGTGATTGGGTACTCTACCGCTTGTATTGATGCATGATTCATCTATTTTGATTATTTCAGTATTTTAGCATGACTGGCACATGAGTTTCAACATTCTCTATTTACAGCATTGATAGATATTGATTATCAGCATTCCCTGTTTACAGCATTGATATTATTGATTATCATACTAGCTCTGCTCTATAGCATGATTAGCTCTTGCTTGTCTGATTTACCAGTTACAGCATGCTTAGATTTTATATCTGCATCTTACCTTTCAGCTTCAGTATTTCTTGCTCTTACTATCCGCTTATTATTGTATCCGGTAGGTACGACTTGCTATTTCTCGGCCCGTCGTGCCCACTGGGATACATGTAGAGTGTATCTCACACCCCCTCGGTGAACATTTTTCAGGTCAGTCGGGTGCTGGAGATTGGGACGATCCAGTGAGCTGTCGTGGTAGAGTTTTCCCCTGCTATTGGCCACATGTGGCCCAGTGCTAGTATTTTCAGTTATAGTATCATGATCGTAGTTGTCTCTGTATTTTTGAGTTGGTGTATTTGTGGATTATATCATGAGTAGTTGTGGATGTATTAGTTGTAGAGCTTTATGATTTTGATTTAGCTGTTGATTATTGCCCTCTGATTGTATCACTGCACTTGCCTAACCGAGCATGTATAGGGGAGACTCTGTCCGTGTGGACAGAGGATTTCCTATGCATGTGGCGGCCTGTTCACGTCCTGAGTTTAAAGTTTGAACTCTGATTAAAAAATAAAAATAAAAATTCTACCGCTGTTTTGAAACTCGGGGCGTGACATGGGTAGTGACTGCTTTTGAAAAGGAACACAATCACAATTTAGTTACAAGTCCTTCAAAAGCTCGGTTCCTTTGATCTCTCCGTTTGATCATTACTGAACTAAAGCAAATTATTCATATGTTAAGTGAGCAGAATATTTCAACAAGTCAAATAATGACATTTATGACAGCAAGAGAAGGAGGATCACACAACATTTATTTCACAAGAAAGGATCTAAATAATCAAGTTTCTGAGAGGAATAGAAGACTAAGAGGTGTTGATATATCATCCACTATTGATTACTTTCACAAGATCCAAGCCAAAGACCCGGCTTTCTTTTATACTATGGAGGTTAATGAGGAAAATACAATACGAAACTTATTTTGGATTGACGGAAGATCGAGAATGGCATATCAAAACTTTGGAGACGTCATTACTTTTGACACAACTTATATGACAAATAAATATTATATGCCATTTGCTCCTTTCATAGGGGTTAATCATCACCGTCAGTCAATCTTTTTCGGGTGTGCACTTATTAGGGACGAATCTGCTAACACGTTTTTGTTGGTTATTTCAATCTTGGCTTCAAGCTATTTTTGGCCAGCATCCTAAATCTATTATTACTGATCAAGATCCAGCAATGAAAAAAGCCATCAAGCAGGTTT
>CM055068.1:6489089-6520349 GCA_029204045.2 Tillandsia leiboldiana | reverse complement strand
TCGGATGGTTGCATGCTGCATCAAACAGGTTCATCCTGTTATCATAATAGAGCAATGCCGACTACTAGAAATATCTAAATTTTGCATTATTCAGATACTAATGTTACGTTTTGGTTAAAAAAATAATAATTTAGTGGTGTGATTTGCAGAAGTGGAAGCAAAGGAGAGGGCAAAGAGAGCTGCAGCAGCAGCAAGAAGGTGGAGAGAGTAGTCGAGGAGAGGGGCGGATAGACCTCCGACATTCAAACTTCCAGAGGCGATGTCCAGTAAAGAACAATGAAAGAAGGATATTACTCTGGGTCAGCGTTTCTTGCCTATTGATCTGACTCAATTACTCTGGGTCAGCGTTTATTTGTATATCCTGTATAAATCAGATGATAATTTTACATGGAGCCTCACAAGGGTCACTACCCTCTTTAATATGTAATATATGTACATACTGTCTCACTTTGATTATTTTGAATGGTATAGGAAATTATTTCTCCATATTTTAAGAGTCAGATTTGGCTTTGTTCTCATTGCAAATGCATTGGTCTTGCATGCATAAAAAACTTCAGATCTTTCTGAGTGCAAAGTCAGACATCTTGTAGAATACCGGGATTTCGGATAGCGCACCGACCTCGTGAGACGGCGTGGTGTGGATAAATCGCCTCGAGCATTTTCCATATTGGATTACAGATGAGTTCGGGTCGATGCGGATCAACGCGGAAACCCCGGGTCGATTCGGGGTTTTCCAGGCAGTGTCCACCGTTAGAGGACTGGCTTCGGGGAAGCCTCGACTCCACAGTGGAGTGCAGAAAATTGGGAAACTCTGGGAACAGGTGTATTGTAAGATTACAGCGGAGTTCAGGAGGTTTCGGACTGACGCGGAGGACTAGAAGGTAAAAAGTGGGTCAGAATTGGCAGTTACGGGAGCCGGTTTTCGGATTGAGCACACAGACTCTACGGTTGAGCTTTTTGAGTGGGGAAAACTTTGGACATGTGTAATTTCAGATTACAGCGGAGTTCGGGAGGTTCCGGATTGGTGCGGAGGCCCCGAAGGCAAAAAGTGATTTGGAGTTGGTTAAAAAAAGATTTATTTAATTATTTAATTTAAGTATTCTGTAATTGTTGTTTCTGCCTATGTTGAGTATAGTGAGTGGAAGGAGAGAGAGAGGGGGCGGGGGGGGGGGGGGGGGGGGGGGGGGGGGGTGAAGTGGGCTATTTTATTGAGGGTGAGCTGCCTCACACCCACTGTGCCAATTAATTAGCCTGCGCTAATTAATTAGAGAGTCCACGTCACCTTCCTTCTCTCCTGATGCAAGCAGAGGAAAAAAATAAGGAACAGAGGAAAAATTGGAAGAGGAAGAAAGAGAAGAAGAAGAAGAGGAAGAAGAAAAGAAAAAGATGGAATGGAAGAGTTTGATGGTGGGAACTTCCTGCAGGGAGCCGCGGCGCCATGTGGAGCGGAGCGCGCGCGCGTCGATCGCCTAGCGAGGTGAGTCCTGTAGCAGTTTTGGGAAGCTTGAATTCTTGAGTTTTGATTT
Organism: Tillandsia leiboldiana; assembly: GCA_029204045.2. Classification (NCBI taxonomy): domain Eukaryota; kingdom Viridiplantae; phylum Streptophyta; class Magnoliopsida; order Poales; family Bromeliaceae; genus Tillandsia; species Tillandsia leiboldiana. The sequence continues at coordinate 6,518,823 of CM055068.1, read as the reverse complement.
TTCTAGTTTTGGTTTTCTTTTTGGGTGTGTTGTGGTTTGGTGTGGACTGCTGTCCACAGGAGCTTGGGTGGCCACAGCGGGGAGCCGCGCGGGGCGCAAAGGCGCCGCACGCGGCCAGTCGTGGTGCTGCGCGGGCGCGCATGGGCGCCGCGCGCAGCAGGGAACGGCGCTGCGCGCGCGCTGTGGGCGCGCGCAGCAGCTGAGCGCGCAAGGGCGCTACGCGGGCGGCCACCGCGCAGCGCAGGGCGCGCGCGGGGGCTGCCGCGGGCACCGCGCAGCGCGCAAGTGCGCTGCGCGGGCGGGCGCTGCGCGGCAGGCCCAGGGCGCCGCGCAGCGCAGGGCGCCGCGCGGCAGGCGCAGGGCGCCGCGCGGCAGGCCCAGGGCGCCGCGCGGCAGGCCCAGGGCGCCGCGCGGCAGGCCCCGGGCGCTGCGCAGCTGCGGCCACGGGCGCCGCGCTGCAGCGGCAGCGGCGCAGCGGGCAGCGGTGACTGCTGGGCTGCGCGCTTGTGTGGGTGAGCTGGGTGCTTCTCCACGCCGTTTTCGCGACTGGGGGGGTTTTCTTGCCGACGGACGCGCGTTTTTCGTCGGAACCTTTCTGATTTTGGTTTCTTCTCTCTCTCTCTCTCTCTCTCTCTCTGTGTTGTTACAGCAACTTCGGTTCGCGGCGAGCTTGGTGCCGCGCGAGCTGTTGGTGCCGACGGTGACGGCACGTGGATCACCATCAGATTTTGGAGCTGCGGCAGTGAGGGAGCCTTCACTTCTTGGAGTGGGCTGCAAGTGGTGATTTGTGGTGGATTAATATAAGTGTGAATGTGTGTATTTGGAGCCCGGCAAAGTGTAAGTGAGCAGTGAGTTGAAGTAATTTGTGTATGTGAGCATTTGGGATTAAGTACTCATTGTTTTAGTTGTGATGGGAACTTAAGAGTTTATGTTGGAGCTGCTTGTGCTGTGGGAGTGTGTGTGTATTGTGGACTTAAGTGGACTGTGTATGTGGGTGCTATGGAATTGATGCATTGTGTTTATGTAATCTTTAACTATTGTATGCATATGGAGCCTGGGCAGTGTGAAGTGTATGCTGAGCATGTGGGTGTGTGTAGGTGAGCTTTGGAGCTGCTTGTACTGCTAGTGGTGTATATGAGATATATGAGTTGTTCTTGGGCTTGTGACACTTTGGTGGTGGTGTGGTGAACTTATAGTTTTATGTGGTTGAGGGAAGTAGGTTGTATTTTAAATACTGCGGGACTTGGTTATGTTAACTGTGCATATGTGTGCTGTTGGTGACACTTGGAAGCTCTGTTTTGGCTGGGGAATGATCAGAGTGCGCCGGGATTTTTGGGTTGAGGACTCGGGGAAAATTTATTCGAGCTCCCAGGATTCTTCCAAGTATGCGGCAGTGTCCGCGCGCGGCGCGTTTTTGGAGTTTCATCAATTCGAGGGTTCAGCACTACACCAACTTCAGCGTTGCCTACGGAATGCGTTTCAGGTGGGTTGGAATTTCTCCAAAATGTGTGGAATGCCCTTTAAAGCTATTGAATGCTATTTGATCATAATTATCATGTTATTTCTCCTGTATTTAAATCTGATAGTTGCCTGGATTTTTCTGGAAAATTCATTTGAGCCCCAGACTATTTTTAGCATACTCATGACACTATATGACACTAGGTTTCATGTTCTGTTGGCCTTACATATGCACCTGAATCGTTTTAAAAATCGAGAAAGCCCGTTTTGGCAAAAACAGCATTTTCTTTAAAGAGGTTTTTAAATCAGGATTTCGCCATAGGTATGGCATAGGTTCAGGGTGCCTTTGACCTCGTGCCTGGGGGCCGAGGGGTCTCTTTTTTTGAGTTTGAGATGAGTTATAGTGTCAGGTGAGTTTTGAGCTCCTGATGGATTTATTCTAGATCATGGGTTGTGGTTTTGATTTAGTGATACCAGTGGTTCTTCCACTTAGTTTTGAGGATTTTGGGGTTCCGGCTGATTGAGTCGTGGAGGTTTCCCGACTCAGCCACGGTCGTGCATTATCAGATTGAGTCGTTGAGGGTTCTCCGACCTAGCTGCGAGAGTGTTTGGGTTATTCCTGATTGAGTCGTGGAGTCTTTCTCCGACTGTAGCCTTGAGATTGTGTGGGCAGTTCCTGATCGAGTCGTCGAGGTTCTTTTCCGACTGAGTTGTGTTTTCGAGCTTTGGGATACTGATCTGTTTGATCGTGGATTATAGCCTGCATGTGCCGCTTATTGAGTCAGTGAGACAGATGTGATACTTGAGTTCGGTGGGGTCGCTCCCCTCGAGCTACGCCCCGGGTGCGATGATGATACCGAGCCTGACGAGGCTACGATGTGGATATGCGCCTAGTTCATATACTAGAAGTCGCTTGATACCCCTGGCCGAGCTACCATGGGGTCACTTTGGATATGCGCCTAGTTGATTTACTGGTGGTCGCTTGATACCCCTGGCCGAGTTACCATGGGGTCACCTTGTGTGAGATTGAGATAGTCGGTCTAGGACGCCCCACGTAAATCCCGTCCTCTTGTGGATGCGTGGTAGTGGGCAGGTGCGATCCTAGACGACAGGCGCAGGCTGGACTGAGCCAGTTTTGGCAGTCTTTGAGATTGGGTGTTATGAGCGGGTAGTTACATATTATGTTTTTAGATGGTTTTTTCCTGAGAGCATTGGTACTGAGGCATTTTAGCAGTAGCGAGAGTATGCATAGCATGTTTATGATAGACTTTCCTTTGAGCATTATGTTTGCGGCATATTAGCTGTAGTTTTTTTTCAGCTTATCTATCTATCTATCTATCTATCTGCATATCTATCTGTTTTGCCTCCAGTAGACTTAGTGGGCATACCGTGGATATTGGGACGGTACCCACTGAGATCTGCCTTCTGCAGTAGATCTCACACCCGCTGCGGTGGCAGGTTGAGGTAGCTGTTCCGGCTTGGTTCGCGCGGAGACAGCAGATCGAGGTGAGGACGTGGCCGATTAGTTCCTTACCAGCATAGAGAGTCAGAGGTAGATGTACCCGTTTTTATTTTATGACTCCACTTTTGTACTGGACATTCTGTGAGACTTGTGAGGATTGTATTCTTTTTTCATAGCTTATCAGACTTTGTATTGAGGATTTTCTTTTATCCAGATGTTCAGTTGATTTCTATAGCTATTAGTTCTTTTTCAGCTCTGATACATGGTAGCTATAGATCTTTTGCAGGATAGACGCTTCGTCTGTGCGGCAGTTTTCGCACAGACGGCGGATCTGTTGGCGAGCCCGGGTCGCAGTTTCAACCCCGGGGCGTGACAGATTAGAGTGGTATCAGAGCCTAGGTGTATAGGTCATTGAGGACTTAGAGACCCTAGGCTATTGGTTGGACAGTAGGATGACTGTCGTGAGAGACGAGACTTTAGCGAGAGTCCTGATTGAGTTTGTACCTCCTCCAGAGGATTGGGGTGAGTGATCTTACATGTTATTTCTCTAAAGGTGATTATGCTGGCTGCAGACAACATAATGCTTTAGTATGGGTAACATGTTCTAGACTTTCGCTTGATTGGGTCGAGAGAGTTTTGGTCCTAATGTTTGTTTTGTTGAAGTGGTTTCTGATGCTTCCGAGACGCCGTCCAACGGCGAGGGCGCGTTTGACCTTGGATGAGGAGTCGAACAGCGGGAAGCTATATAGACAGAGCAGAGCGAGGTCTGAGAGTTACAGGCCCAAGTAGCCAGACGTTTGAGGCGATGCGGCGCTAGGAAGAGAACATGGAACGCGTGATGCGCGTGCTTGAGCTGAGAGCATCTCCCGGGGTATCGCCAGTAGTACTCCCGGCCACGACATCGTCGTTTTCGACCCGGAGCGCACTGTGGATAGTGCAGGAGCAGCGAGAGTTGCTGACCGGCTGTGGTACTTCATCCAGTTCCATCCCTGCAGATTTCGGGATTGAGTTTGGAGCCTTGGGAGGCCGAGAACTGGATCGCTGCTATGGAAGAGTTGTTCAAGGATTTGTTCTTCCAGGGGAAGCATCAGGGCGCTTGGTTTTGCACTTTTGGATAAGGACGCCAAGAGAGTTGGTGGCGTCGAGTTCGTCCCGTTGGACCATCGGAGCGCAGTTGATGATCTGGAGCAAGGTTCTGTGATTGTTGAGCAGTGTGGCCCGTGTTGCCCAAGATGAGACTAGGAGGTTCTCGACAGTAGAGGCACCAGCATCAGTGCCAGGGTGAGTATGTCAGAGCCGTGATGTCGAGGCTGATAGAGCGATGGTCGCCAGCATCTAGTGGATGAGTTTGCGCAGCTGGTTAGAGACACCAGGATAGTGGATTGTATCTTACCTGATGTAGCCTTCCTTATAGTTGTTGGATTTAGAGCATTTATATGCTGACACCGCTTGTGTGTGCTTCAGTGAAGCAGGGGTAGCTTCGTGTGGGCCAGAGATAGGACTGTTGGCTTGTGCACGTGAGGATCAGGTTCCAGATCACGTTATCACTTGGAAGAGTGTTGTCAGTCCTGCCCAGTGTACATAGGACTTTGGTTTTGACCACTGTGTATTAATCCTCCAACGGTTTAGAGATGTTGCTTTGAGGATGGATATAATTTGGCTATCCCAATTTATGTTATTATGGATTGTCGAGAGAGGACAATGACCCTCCGTGGACCTGGTCAGGAGGAGTACGCTTTTAGAGGAAGCTAGAGCACGATAGAGTTTGAGTTGTGATCGTATCGCTTCGCGTAAGACGGTAGAGGAGGTGCTTACGGCGGCACCGGGACTAAGGAATATTTTATCGCCCGTGTGATCCCGGGTGAATGTCTACCTGATCTGATATTGAAGCCACCGCTTAGTGAGATTGAGATTGAGATAATGACTGACATGGATTTGGAAGCTGCGCCGATTATGGTAGCACCTATTGGAGTATCACCTGCGAGTCAGAGAGTGAGAGCTGATAGTGCAGCTGCGGGATTGATGGATCGAGAGGTCTGTGGGACCCAGTACCACGTCGTGGGTATACGACAGTGAAGATCCCAGAGAGTGATGCTTGAGTATGATGCCACTCCGTTGATACACGGGGGTGATGCCACGCCGTTGGTACACGGCAGTGATGCCACGTTGTGAGTACACAACAGTGAGGGTTCTATGATGGTTCGAGCATAGACAGGTTTGGTTGGTTTTTCTACAAATGCCTTTTGTGAGATTGATAGCTTTATGGAACCCTACAGCCGAGGGTTGTATCCAGACAAGGTTTTGTGGATTGGCCATGCGATTTCAGCTGCAAGAGTGACAGTGGGCCCAACGAAGAGCGATGCCGTTTGGATTGAGCCTAAACTTATGATAGTGACTGAGGTCAGAAGTTTTTGGACTAAGCAGGGCCAGTATAGCTTCGAGGAGTTAAAGTTGATTATGATATCAGTATCGATATGGATGATTGCCAGTAATAGAGAGTGCATTGTGGAGTTTTGAGCATTTTAGTTGCTAAGGAGCAACGGAGAGATTATGCCAATTGGAGGCTTCGAGTTGGGATTGGAGATCTTGATTTGTGGAAGCCACTGTCCGCAAGAGCTGTTCATTCGACATTTACGCGAGGAGTTTGATCCGCGTGTGGTTTTCTGGCTGGAAGAAGTGTATTTGACCCCTTGCACATTTTGGACTTTACTCTTTTGGAGTTGGACGAGGTTTTGAGTTTAGGATCGACCGATGCAATTCTTGCTGGTGAGACGGAAGAATTTTGCAGTCGGGTTATACCTTGGCGGAGGTTCAAAGGAACCTTTTTGATGAGAGAAAGGCCACTTGAGAGCCGGGGATGAGTTGAGGATCTCCTGTTCCATTGGATTGAGGCACCCTCCTGAGTTATGGATTTATTTTGGGTTTCGAGGACGAAACCTTTTTTAAGGAGGGGAGAGTGTAGAATACCGGGATTTCGGATAGCGCACCGACCTCGTGAGACGGCGTGGTGTGGATAAATCGCCTCGAGCATTTTCCATATTGGATTACAGATGAGTTCGGGTCGATGCGGATCAACGCGGAAACCCCGGGTCGATTCGGGGTTTTCCAGGCAGTGTCCACCGTTAGAGGACTGGCTTCGGGGAAGCCTCGACTCCACAGTGGAGTGCAGAAAATTGGGAAACTCTGGGAACAGGTGTATTGTAAGATTACAGCGGAGTTCGGGAGGTTCTGGACTGACGCGGAGGACTAGAAGGTAAAAAGTGAGTCAGAATTGGCAGTTACGGGAGCCGGTTTTCGGATTGAGCACACAGACTCTACGGTTGAGCTTTTTGAGTGGGGAAAACTTTGGACATGTGTAATTTCAGATTACAGCGGAGTTCGGGAGGTTCCGGATTGGTGCGGAGGCCCCGAAGGCAAAAAGTGACTTGGAGTTGGTTAAAAAGGGGTTTATTTAATTATTTAATTTAAGTATTCTGTAATTGTTGCTTCTGCCTATGTTGAGTATAGTGAGTGGAAGGAGAGAGAGAGAGGGGGGGGTGAAGTGGGCTATTTAATTGAGGGTGAGCTGCCTCACACCCACTGTGCCAATTAATTAGCCTGCGCTAATTAATTAGAGAGTCCACGTCACCTTCCTTCTCCCCTGATGCAAGCAGAGGAAAAAAATAAGGAACAGAGGAAAAATTGGAAGAGGAAGAAAGAGAAGAAGAAGAAGAGGAAGAAGAAAAGAAAGAGATGGAATGGAAGAGTTTGATGGTGGGAACTTCCTGCAGGGAGCCGCGGCGCCATGTGGAGCGGAGCGCGCGCGCGTCGATCGCCTAGCGAGGTGAGTCCTGTAGCAGTTTTGGGAAGCTTGAATTCTTGAGTTTTGATTTTTCTAGTTTTGGTTTTCTTTTTGGGTGTGTTGTGGTTTGGTGTGGACTGCTGTCCACAGGAGCTTGGGTGGCCACAGCGGGGAGCCGCGCGGGGCGCAAAGGCGCCGCACGCGGCCAGTCGTGGTGCTGCGCGGGCGCGCATGGGCGCCGCGCGCAGCAGGGAACGGCGCTGCGCGCGCGCTGTGGGCGCGCGCAGCAGCTGAGCGCGCAAGGGCGCTACGCGGGCGGCCACCGCGCAGCGCAGGGCGCGCGCGAGGGCTGCCGCGGGCACCGCGCAGCGCGCAAGTGCGCTGCGCGGGCGGGCGCTGCGCGGCAGGCCCAGGGCGCCGCGCAGCGCAGGGCGCCGCGCGGCAGGCGCAGGGCGCCGCGCGGCAGGCCCAGGGCGCCGCGCGGCAGGCCCCGGGCGCTGCGCAGCTGCGGCCACGGGCGCCGCGCTGCAGCGGCAGCGGCGCAGCGGGCAGCGGTGACTGCTGGGCTGCGCGCTTGTGTGGGTGAGCTGGGTGCTTCTCCACGCCGTTTTCGCGACTGGGGCGGTTTTCTTGCCGACGGACGCGCGTTTTTCGTCGGAACCTTCCTGATTTTGGTTTCTTCTCTCTCTCTCTCTCTCTGTGTGTGTGTGTGTGTGTGTGTGTGTTGTTACAGCAACTTCGGTTCGCGGCGAGCTTGGTGCCGCGCGAGCTGTTGGTGCCGACGGTGACGGCACGTGGATCACCATCAGATTTTGGAGCTGCGGCAGTGAGGGAGCCTTCACTTCTTGGAGTGGGCTGCAAGTGGTGATTTGTGGTGGATTAATATAAGTGTGAATGTGTGTATTTGGAGCCCGGCAAAGTGTAAGTGAGCAGTGAGTTGAAGTAATTTGTGTATGTGAGCATTTGGGATTAAGTACTCATTGTTTTAGTTGTGATGGGAACTTAAGAGTTTATGTTGGAGCTGTTTGTGCTGTGGGAGTGTGTGTGTATTGTGGACTTAAGTGGACTGTGTATGTGGGTGCTATGGAATTGATGCATTGTGTTTATGTAATCTTTAACTATTGTATGCATATGGAGCCTGGGCAGTGTGAAGTGTATGCTGAGTATGTGGGTGTGTGTAGGTGAGCTTTGGAGCTGCTTGTACTGCTAGTGGTGTATATGAGATATATGAGTTGTTCTTGGGCTGTGACACTTTGGTGGTGGTGTGGTGAACTTATAGTTTTATGTGGTTGAGGGAAGTAGGTTGTATTTTAAATACTGCGGGACTTGGTTATATTAACTGTGCATATGTGTGCTGTTGGTGACACTTGGAAGCTCTGTTTTGGCTGGGGAATGATCAGAGTGCGCCGGGATTTTTGGGTTGAGGACTCGGGGAAAATTTATTCGAGCTCCCAGGATTCTTCCAAGTATGCGGCAGTGTGCGCGCGCGGCGCGTTTTTGGAGTTTCATCAATTCGAGGGTTCAGCACTACACCGACTTCAGCGTTGCCTACGGAATGCGTTTCAGGTGGGTTGGAATTTCTCCAAAATGTGTGGAATACCCTTTAAAGCTATTGAATGCTATTTGATCATAATTATCATGTTATTTCTCCTGTATTTAAATCTGATAGTTGCCTGGATTTTTCTGAAAAATTCATTTGAGCCCCAGACTATTTTTAGCATACTCATGACACTATATGACACTAGGTTTCATGTTCTGTTGGCCTTACATATGCACCTGAATCGTTTTAAAAATCGAGAAAGCCCGTTTTGGCAAAAACAGCATTTTCTTTAAAGAGGTTTTTAAATCAGGATTTCGCCATAGGTATGGCATAGGTTCAGGGTGCCTTTGACCTCGTGCCTGGGGGCCGAGGGGTCTCTTTTTTTGAGTTTGAGATGAGTTATAGTGTCAGGTGAGTTTTGAGCTCCTGATGGATTTATTCTAGATCATGAGTTGTGGTTTTGATTTAGTGATACCAGTGGTTCTTCCACTTAGTTTTGAGGATTTTGGGGTTCCGGCTGATTGAGTCGTGGAGGTTTCCCGACTCAGCCACGGTCGTGCATTATCAGATTGAGTCGTTGAGGGTTCTCCGACCTAGCTGTGAGAGTGTTTGGGTTATTCCTGATTGAGTCGTGGAGTCTTTCTCCGACTGTAGCCTTGAGATTGTGTGGGCAGTTCCTGATCGAGTCGTCGAGGTTCTTTTCCGACTGAGTTGTGTTTTCGAGCTTTGGGATACTGATCTGTTTGATCGTGGATTATAGCCTGCATGTGCCGCTTATTGAGTCAGTGAGACAGATGTGATACTTGAGTTCGGTGGGGTCGCTCCCCTCGAGCTACGCCCCGGGTGCGATGATGATACCGAGCCTGACGAGGCTACGATGTGGATATGCGCCTAGTTCATATACTAGAAGTCGCTTGATACCCCTGGCCGAGCTACCATGGGGTCACTTTGGATATGCGCCTAGTTGATTTACTGGTGGTCGCTTGATACCCCTGGCCGAGTTACCATGGGGTCACCTTGTGTGAGATTGAGATAGTCGGTCTAGGACGCCCCACGTAAATCCCGTCCTCTTGTGGATGCGTGGTAGTGGGCAGGTGCGATCCTAGACGACAGGCGCAGGCTGGACTGAGCCAGTTTTGGCAGTCTTTGAGATTGGGTGTTATGAGCGGGTAGTTACATATTATGTTCTTAGATGGTTTTTTCCTGAGAGCATTGGTACTGATGCATTTTAGCAGTAGCGAGAGTATGCATAGCATGTTTATGATAGACTTTCCTTTGAGCATTATGTTTGCGGCATATTAGCTGTAGTTTTTCTTCAGCTTATCTATCTATCTATCTATCTATCTGCATATCTATCTGTTTTGCCTCCAGTAGACTTAGTGGGCATACCGTGGATATTGGGACGGTACCCACTGAGATCTGCCTTCTGCAGTAGATCTCACACCCGCTGCGGTGACAGGTTGAGGTAGCTGTTCCGGCTTGGTTCGCGCGGAGACAGCAGATCGAGGTGAGGACGTGGCCGATTAGTTCCTTACCAGCATAGAGAGTCAGAGGTAGATGTACCTGTTTTTATTTTATGACTCCACTTTTGTACTGGACATTCTGTGAGACTTGTGAGGATTGTATTCCTTTTTCATAGCTTATCAGACTTTGTATTGAGGATTTTCTTTTATCCAGATGTTCAGTTGATTTCTATAGCTATTAGTTCTTTTTCAGCTCTGATACATGGTAGCTATAGATCTTTTGCAGGATAGACGCTTCGTCTGTGCGGCAGTTTCCGCACAGACGGCGGATCTGTTGGCGAGCCCGGGTCGCAGTTTCAACCCCGGGGCGTGACACATCTGCTTCCTTGTTTACACTTGAGAGATTAAAAGTATGAAATTAGCGGAGCCTTAATAACCAAAAAGAATGAAACACTGTTCGCACCAATTGAAACATTTGCAACTAATAAATGGTTAGATTCCAAAAGAAGACACAAAAAGGAAATGAGGGATTGTATTGTGCTAAGAATCTCTATATTTCGATCCTATCTGACAGTGCAGGCAACAGCTTGAGCCCAAGATTTTAGGTGTTCTTTCATGGCTAAACTATCACTGAAAGAAGGCAAAGCATAATAACAATTGAGCGGCGTGACAAATCTCTCCATAATATGTGTTCTCCTCATCCTTCGGTGCGCCCTTTTAGTGTCAAAGTGTTGCAGATTATAGAGTATGATAGCACTCAGTGGTAATATTCTAAAATTAACGTCATTACAGAGTATGATAGCATTCAGGATAAATTATAAAATATGCAAAGTGGTATATTGTATAGTTGTAATAACTTCATTCTAAAGTCGGATAACATTCAAGATTAAAAGAAAAGTAGAAATAATATACAAAGTGGCAAATAACATGCCAAGAGTTTTCTTGCATAGTTGTTCCATTAGCTCTCTTTTCGAAGCATACTCAATTTAGTGTAACAACTTTACAAAAATTACAGAAAGTAAAACAATTACTAAAACAAAAAATATCCTCATCTCAACTCGCATTTCCTCCATGTCATTTCTTGATGAACGACCAACTTTATTATTCGACGATTCAACAATCTGCATCCCATTGGATGAGCTTCCAAAGGATGTCAATTTAGAAGTCTCTATTTCTGAACCGGTGTACTTCATCTCGTACCACTTAAAGAATGAACAAAAACTGTTGTTAGAGCTTTCATTTGTTCGCTTCAATAGTTTGGGCAGCCATAGAAACGTCGACCTGGATTTGCATGTGTATGAGAGGTTCTAATCGTAGCTGGCTTTCCACAGTAACATAGAACTACACAAGATTGAGTATTTCCAGTAATCTTACTTCCCATTATTTATATAATCTGCAAATAAGTTGATCAAAAAAGTTTCAATATATTGTTTACCAATGAAAAAAGAAAAATTAAGTACTTTCTACTTTCACTATTTCATACCATTTGAAGCTAAGATAAATTAAGTATCTTTTACCATTTGAAGATAAATTAGCCAATAGGATTTTTTTAAAAAAAGTTTCAATACATTTTTTTAAACAAAAAAAAAAGTGCAGTTAGAAGAAACTTTTTGAGGTAACATTGTAAATAATCTTAAACATATATACAAGGCCTAAAATGCAGGAAATCCACAAACAAAATCATAATTTTCATATTACCCTCGTGGAATTTTAGGACCTACATTTCACCCAATCAACATATGAAATCTGGTAGTAACTGTATAAGCAGATTATTTTCAAGATTCAATATTTCAGAGGGCAAGGAGAAGCTAACAACAGTAGTAAGATTTTTCTGCAATTTGGCCATAAGATAATGAACTTTAGATCGGTTGATAGAGTCGAGAGAAATTACCGAAGGCGTTCGATGCCGCTGAGTGAGATCGATATGCATGAGATCAATTTACTCCAGAAATTGCGAGGCCGTGGACGTCAAATGGGATCTCATGTGCGGGCTCGGCTTCCTCTAGGGCTCGGCTGTCGAGTGCATGCTATGCTGCGGTCGCTCGCCGAGTGAGATCGGAGTGAGATTGGAGTGAGATTGGAGTGAGATTGAGATGGATAGGGAGGAGGGTCTGGTTGAGAAGAAAATAGGGGAAATGAGAAAATAACAGAGAAGGGGAGAGAAAGAGAGAGAAGGAAAAGTGAGTTTTTTTATTTTTTATTTTTTTTTTATTTTACTTAAAGTAACGGTGTTAGAGCTCCGTTCTCTCACCTTTCTTTTATTTAAACTGCACGGATCTTGATGAGATCCGACGGATAAAAACTCAATAGCAAATAAGGTTGGATACTCTTAAGAGTATTATAGCCCAACTATATATATATTGGATACTCTTAAGAGTATTGTAGCCCAACTCTATATTATCCCTGGCTTCCTGCACATAATGTTTATATTGACCACTATCTAATGCTAGTAGACAAAATGGAGTCAAGATAAAAAATTTCACCATTTTTCAGTGAAACCGAATAAATATACTATTATCAACTCATTACAATGTCCTATAAGTGATATTACAAATAAAAATAAACATAATTTTTTTTTTCAATATTTTAAAAATCAGATCAAATGGCGATCGACCTGAAAATGTTATTGGGTCAAAGATCACTGACTCAAACAATGACTCAGCAACTGATTGAGCTGGTGTTATCACTGACTCAAACAATGACTCAGCAACTGATTGAGCTGGTGTTGTCATAAATATTTAGTCATTATTAATATATATATATATATATATATATATATATATATATATATATATATATATAGAAAATTCGGCTATTATGTTATCGATAGCATCAAATATTTGGTGTTATCAAGTTTTTTACCTTTAAATTAACCCCTTTAATTATTTTTATCCGTTAGATTTTATTATTTTTTCAACCACTTATTAAACCTAAAGGGCCTACTATCATCTCAATCACACATCTTTTAATTCAATAGTTAAAAACTTAATAGTACCAATGACTTGGTGCTATTAATAGCATTTCAGTCTAGCTCTATATATATATTATTATTATTATTCTGGTATCATACTTAATTATAAAATATTTATTTCTTAACTAAATAAAGTATATATAAGTTTTCAAGTTTCATTTTTTACGGATTAATGCTAATAAAAAATAAAATCAATTAAGTTGATTTTAAATCGTTGGATTTTAATATGACCTGGTAAAAAAAATCCTACTACTAGTTTGATTAACACGAGACTGATTCACTAGTTCGATAATTAAACTAGTAGTTCGAACAGTTCAACATAATTTTTTGGCTTATTCAGTTTAAAAAATTAAACCAAATAGCTTTATAAACTAGGTCACGGTCAGATCAGTCAAATCGAACGCTCAACCTGATTTTTGAATTATTAAATTTTTTTTTATCGTATTTACTCCCCACACGTAACTTAATCTCTCTACAATTCCAAACAAAACCCATAAAACCCATAGCATTATTGGGAGAAAGTTACGGCCCATTGGCTAAAGATCCGGGAAAGCATGAATGTAGGTTACTTGTTGGGCTCTAGTTTTCTGCGTGCTGATTCTGGCAAAGCAAGTAGGGTTCCTAAGTACCCGAACCTTTCACTTTTATTTTGGAGTTAATTGGATACAGGTCCCTGTAAATATGTCGAATAAGCAAATATATTCCTACAAAATTCAACTTTTCATATTTATCCCTTTAAAAATTTTAAGTTCTTCAAATCTACTCCTCTGGTTTAGTACCGTTTGGAATCTGTTTATATTTTAACAGATACGATGTGAAATAACTTTTTTGCCCCCTTACAAATATATCCCTCCAAAAATTTCAACGATCATCTCCTTCCTAACTTCGACCTCGCTTCGACGGCGGCGAGGGCGGGGTTGCAGGGGTGGATGACCTCGCGGACGTTGTGGATCAGCTGCGTGATCGACACCGCGGGTGCCGCGCTGGTCAGGAGGTCGCGGATGATCCCGTCAACCCACTGCCGACGCCGCGCCCTCGTCCGCTCCGCCGCGGCCCGCGACGCCCTGCACCCCCTCGTTTGCCGCCGCCCCGCCGCCGCCGCCCCGCTCGAGGTCCGCGGGGAACAGCGGCAGTCCCGAGAACCCGCACACCGCCGGAGCCAACGCCGGCGCGGGGGGGGGGGGGGGGAGGGAGACGGAAGGAACTGCGCCGGGTTGCCCCCATGCACCAAAATCGGGGCGTCCAGAGTGCTACTCGAAGCCGAATACAGAAGCGAGAGATGTTTGAAGGGATAAATATGAAGGGATAATTATTTTATCTAATTAATTAAATAATATATTAAATAATTATATTATACAAAGGGTAAAAAGATAAATTTATTTTTTTATCTAACCAAGGTTAAGCATTTAACCTATGGTTAACTCAACTTTTCTAACAGAGATGGACGGTAGGAGTAGATTTGAATAACGGTGGATTTTTGAAGGGATAAATATGAAAAGTTAAATTTTGTAAGAATATATTTGTTATTCGATATATTTGCAAGAACTTGTATGCAATTAATCTTTTATTTTGCGTTATTTTATCCACCTAAGCTACTGTGAATTGGTCTCATCTATGTAATTAAAATATCTAAAGCACCCCTCGCCTTGCTTCTTTCGTACTCGGACAAGGTTGTTTCTCTTTCTTTGTAATTAAAATATCTGAACCTTTCACTTTCAATCTTCTTTTTTTTTTCGGAAAACTCAAAAAATGCAAAAAAACAATCTTTTATATTCAATTTGAGCCACCGAAGGCAAGTCATGTAACAAAAAATCAAAAGCTAAAGTATTAATCAGTGTTGGCCGTTGAAAATCTAGTTTGCCATGTATAAAAGCACTTACTTTTACATTTTGTAAGGCTTAAAAATTATAAAAACAGTTTTTAGTTTTAATATTGAAATTATTATGGTGGGATTCATTATCTAAACTAAGCTTAACAAATACTAGGTCTCTAAAATAATGTAAAAATTGGAATTTTATTATAAATAAATAAAGGGGAAAAGAATGAAATATCCAGTTGACCCCTTTTTCCACCGTGTAATTGCACAGTTTACGAGGCTAAAATGTCGCTTTTCAATCCGAGCCTAATCTCGAAAATCTGAGATCACCAGTGCGACCGTCTCGTCGAACCGATCGAAAACGATATTAAGCAAGTTTAGATCCGACGGTCGGATCTTCCAGAAATCAGCGAAGAAGCGGGCGGGACCCGCGACTTAAGTGAATAGTGATTGGGACGGTTGATGAACAGTAAACCCTAAATTCAAATACCCCTAAGTGCTAACGTTCGCCGAATCACCGTCTGGAAATCGATCATAGCACTTCAGGTAGTCGATTTGAACGGTTCCATCATTCTGGACGCAATGGCACTGACGGAATTTCCGTTTGACGACCCTAGAGTCTCGAAAAGCGCGATAACTGTATTTTGGGATAGTATTTTATGGACCGAGATTTTAGCCGGGCGTTTTCTCGAAAAAGGAAAATCGCTACCTGATAGGTCTCGTCGAGCCGGACGTCATGACGAAGTCTATTTTTCGTTTCGACGACCAGAATGCCTCGAAAAGCGTGAAATGCGGCTTTTTGCACGATAAACCCTATAGAACTTGCCTCGTTTTGCGTGCCACACCTTGGAGAAGGACTAGGATGTGAGATATCTTTGTTGTGAGGGACCGGGTTGCAAAGGAAGTGGCTTGGGGGGGACTAAAATGCAATGTTACCAAACCCTATATATACCTATGCATACGAGCTAGGTTTTCCCAAGGAACCCTAAAACCTCAGCCCTTAGCCGCAGCACCCAACTTCTTCCACCCCTTCTGCCGCACTCCCCGGAAGCCTCGCACCGGCCGCCGCCTCCTCGTCGCCGGAGAAGAAAGATCAAGGAGTATCTTGATCTCGGTTGTCTCGGAAGGAGGGTGCTTGGGAAGGTCTTGGGCGATCAAGAACTCGTTTGTAGAGTCCCTGGGGGAGCCGCAGCCGAGCTGAGGTGGACCCAGTCCCAGCCGCCGCCGTGCGCCGCCGCGGGAGACACCATCTCCTTTCCAAACTCCGGCGAAGGTAAGTTCTTGGGACTTTTCCTTTAAGGTTGGCATTTGGGCATGTCCAGTGTGCAGCTGACACGGAGGAGGTCATCCTGTTGCAGCCCGAGCCACGGCCGCCGCCCCGATCGCCGGCGGGAGCCAATTGTAGCCGAAATTATCGTTATGGCCGATCGCGGACGCCGCCGTCATCCGGCCGTCCAACTAAAGATCAGCACCGTTGAATCTCGTTTCCTTGACGACTGCAACACCTCCACGAGGTCCGAGCACGATCGGATCAAGATCGGGGCCAACCGGAGTTGCCCTAGTTTCGGGTTTTCTTCAACCTCGGCCGATCTCGGTCGTCCGGCGCCGCCGCTGCCTCCCACCGCCGGCCATCGCCACCAGAAGACTCCTGGAACCGAGAGGGACCTTTTGGTCCAAGTTGCACCGGCCCGGAGCTCGACGGCCGGAATCCGCCATTAACGGCCATTGATCCTCGGCCGAGCTCCGCCGCCGCGCCTTGACGACGTTCCCAGACACCGGAAAACCGCCCAGTTGCACCCGAGGTTGCACTCGAGCTCACCTCCGGCCACCTCCGGCGCTCCGGACTCCGGCCAACCCCACAGGTCTGCACCTGTGCTGCTCAAGAACACCCAACCCGAGCTTGGGCATTTTGGGTGGTGTTGCTCCGGCCACTGTTCCTGCCGATCTCAGGCAAGCCTCAGGGCCCAGTTGTTCAGCACCAGCCTCCCAGTAGCTGTGCGGGAGTTCGAGGATCTGCCTACATCCAGGTGGGTTATCTTCGATCCGGGCTTTATCTTTTCGGCCCTCTGGTTGCTTTAGTCCAGTCGGACACCTGTTTTTGATTAGCCCTGTTGATTTTATCGGTATGACCTATCTTGACAGCTATTGATTTCTTTAGACATATTATGTACACCTGTTTGTCAGCTTTTACATCTGAGTACATAGATGTCGTGATTCTGATTTGTCTATATGTCATATGATCTCTCCTGACAGATATTGATCCCTTTCGATATATCATGTATACCTGCTCATCAGTTGTTATATCTTAGTGCATAGATATCATGGTCGGATTATATCTGCTATTTCCTGTCATCTATGATGATTTTGCCTGTTCTTGATTTAGCTCTGATGATTTTGCCTATATGCCATATATTCTGACATGATAGACATTGATCTTAGTGGATATATCCTGTGTACATGATCGTCAGTTTTTATATCCCAGTACAGTAGATTTTCAGGGTCTGATCACGCCTGTTGCTTTCTATCATATATGCCCCTTTGTTATACTGCATTTATATCCAGAGATACTTGCTTATATATTCAGATATGCATGATCGACCCATGATTGATATACAGACAGTTAGTTGCTTCCCTGAGGGGATCTCGGCAGGTTTGCCGACTACCCGGTCATTAGACCGTCAGATTGAGCATGATGATTGCCACGCACTGCTGTACTTCACGTACACTGACGGTTTGGCCACCGTCATAGTGTTCTTTACCGGTAAAGTGGTCTAGAGGAAAGACCCGTGAGCCCTTTGCACCAGGACTACTTGGCGTCTGTAAGTGCAGGTTATGTCAGCGGATGGGGTGCCGAACAGTGGCTTTGCCTGAGGTCCTGTGAGACCAAGAGTGGCGCATGATTGGGTACTTGGGTTTCTGTCTTTGACGCATGATTCTTACTTTGTACCATTGATGTTCAGTTATGTTGATTTCCAGCATTCATTATCTGCAGATTACTTATGCTTGATTATTACAGTTATACCCTGATTCCAGCATTCATTACCTGCAGATTCCTTATGCTTGATTATTACAGTTATACCCTGATTCCAGCATTTATTGCCTGCAGTTTTCTTATGCTTGATTATTACAGTTATACCCTGATTCCAGCATTCATTACCTGCAGATTACTTATGCTTGATTATTACAGTTATACCCTGGTTCCAGCATTCATTACCTGCAGATTCCTTATGCTTGATTATTATAGTTATACCCTAATTCCAGCATTCATTACCTGCAGATTCCTTATGCTAGATTATTACAGTTATACCCTGATTCCAGCATTCATTATCTGCAGATTCCTTATGCTTGATTATTATAGTTATACCATGATTCCAACATTTATTGCCTGCAGTTTTCTTGTGCTTGATTATCTGCCTATTCAGTCTTATCTGTGGATTATTTGATTTTCAGTAGACATTATCTGTTATTTCAGCTTTTACCCATCGATTATTACTATCCGCAGATTTTAGTATCCAGTAGGTACGATTAGCTATTTCTCGGCTCGTCGTGCCCACTGGGATACATGTATAGTGTATCTCACACCCCCTGGGTGACCATTTTTCAGGTCAGTCGGGTGCTGGGATGTCGGGACGTTCGAGTAAGGCCGTCACGATAGAGCTGTCCCCCTGATGATAGATATTGATGATTGAGATCCTCGATGATTTACAGATGACTTTCAGTTATAGCATTTCCGCTTCTAGTTATTTGGACATTTCAGATTGATGTTAGTATGGTTATTTTGGATCATTCCTGCTGATTAGTTATTGTTTAGTTGAGATACTTATTGTTCTCTGATTGATGATTGGATTCGCCTAGCCGTGCATGTATAGGAGAGACTCTATCCATTGGGATAGGGGATTTCCTATATGTGTGGCGGTCTGTTACGCCCGTTTTGCAAACTCTGATTTATTCAAAAAAAAAAAAAAATTCAGACCTGATTTTTAAAACTCGGGGCGTGACAGATAATTCATGACGGCATTTTAAATTAGTAGTGCCAAGACCTGATGTAACGATCCTGCCAATCACAATCCAAAATATTTAAATCTAATTATTATGATTAGCGTTTATTATTTTTTATATATCCAATCATAATTTTATTTCCATCCGAAGGGGTATACACATAGCTCAAGATCTCCGGCGATGTGAGACTTGTCTCGTTAGACTCGTCACACACTTGCGGCTGGATCGTTAGACTCGCACACACTTGCGGCTGGAGATTGACTCTCATACAAAAAATAACGACCTGACCACTAGCAATAATAACTCGTTGGACTCAAATCACAACTCAAAATATTTAAACCTAATTATTATTACTAGTGTCTATTGTCTTTTATATACTAAATCACAACTTCATTCCTATCCAATGTGGGACTATCGAGGTGTCATACATGAAAAATGAGCAAGCATATAGGCTTGTGTTCAGTTTGGTATATATTTAGCTCGCATGAACTCGGCTCATAATTAAATATACCGAGCGAGCATGAATAGAAGAAAAAAAATTTGAAATTAATTTTTAGTCGAGGTTGAGCATTACTCCGCTCGCGATGAAATAGGCTCGAATATATATATATATATATATATATATATATATATATATATATATATATATATATATATATATATATATATATATATATATATATATAATAAGAGTTTATATATTTTTAAAAGTATAAATCCAATTATGTTTATAAATTTTTTATCATTAAATTTGTATTGAGATTTGTGTTATTGTAAAATCAACTAAAGAGAGAAAAAGAAAAGGTTCAATACAAATTCAATAGTAAAAAATTCACATATATATTTGGACTTGTACTTTTCAAAGTATAAAACCATATATATATATATATATATATATATATATATATATATATATATATATATATATATATATATATGGGCAATGCTATATGTACACCCCGAAAGGGGTGTACATCCTACACCCCACCCATTCAATAGATGGGGTGCCTTTGGGGTCACTTGATGTGACCCCTTCTCACACCCTCACCCATTGGATGGGTGAGGGTGTAGGATGTACACTCCGGATGGAGTGTACACATAGCATTTTCCTATATATATATATATGGGTCCGGCTACTATACTTTTATGAGTAAAATTCTTTTGTACTCATAAGTTTTCATTCATTGGATGAAAAAATGTGTGGTTAAGATTATAGTAGTTCCTAGGATTTATACTATTTTTCCAACAACCTAGTAAACCTTAGGAGAACCACTATCATCCTAACCGCACATTCGTTCATCTAAGGGTGAAAAAGTTATAAGTATAAAGTGGTTTATACTCATAAGAGTATAGTAGCTCTACTATATATATATATATATATATATATATATATATATATATATATATATATATATATATATATATATATATATATATATATATAGTGCGGCTACTATGATATCAATAGCACCAAGCATGTAGTGCTATCAAATTTTCTACCATTAGATCAATTTCTTAGATTATTTTTTCACCCGGTAGATTTTACTATTTCTCCAACCACCTATTAAACCCAATGGGCCCACTATCATCTCAACCACAGATCTTTTAATTCAACGGTTAAAAACTTAATAGCACAAATGACTTAATGCTATTAATAGCATTTCAGTATATATATATATATATATATATATATATATATATATATATATATATATATATATATATATATATATTAGGGCTTATATACTTTCAAAAGTATAAACTCATTCATACTTATGAATCTTTTACCATAAGATTTATATTGAGAATTGTACAATCGCACTTTCTTTCTCTCTCCTTAAATGTTTTTACAATAATACGGATCTCAATACAACTTCTATGGTAAGAAATTTATAAGTATGAATAAGTTTGTACTTTTGAAAGCATATAAGTTCTACTATATATATATATATATATATATATATATATATATATATATATATATATATATATATATAGAGAGAGAGAGAGAGAGAGAGAGAGAGAGAGAGAGAGTAGAGCTTATATACTTTTCAAAAGTAAAAGCTCAATTATGTTTGTAAATTTTTTACCATAGAATTTATATTGAGATCCGTGCTGTTGTACTTTCTTTCTCTCTCTATAGTTGACTTTACAATAGCACGAATCTTAATACAAATTTTATAGTAAACCCAATTATGCTTGTGATTTTTTTACTATTGAATTTGCATTGAGATTTGTGTTATTGTATTTTCTCTTTTTCTCTCTTTAGTTGATTTTACAATAGCACAAATCTCAAATCAAATCCAATGGTATAAAATTCCAAATATAGTTGGGCTTGTACTTTTGAAAGTATATAAGCTCTACTCTATGCTCTACGATATATATATATATATATATATATATATATATATATATATATAGTTCGGTTACTGTACTTGTAAAAGTAGAAAGTAATTGGTGTTTGTAAGTTTTATACTGTTAGATCTATCCATTTGACTAATTTCACCTCTTAAATCATGTCATTCTACCAACCATTCATTAAATTCGTGTGGCCCACTATCATCCTAACCACACATTATTTCATCCAACAGCTAAAAATCTATAAGCACCAATGACCTGATACTTTTAAAAGTATAGGAGCTCAATTATATATATATATATATATATATATATATATATATATATATATATATATATTATCGGTAGCACAGAGACTTCCGTACTACCAAGTTGTTTTCAGTGATGCGCCTTTCGAATCGACGATCAGTTCAATTAAACTTGATCTATACTATTGAAAATATCTAGAAACCAAGTTTCATTATTTTTCAACATCATGTACATATCAAATGAGTAGTTAAAAAATGAACGGCTGAAAATAAAAATTTTATAAAAAATAGTGATAAAATACTTAAATTTTAAATATAAAATTTTGATCTTATTCTTTATATTAAGTAGAATTTTCTATTAAAGTTTCACGTTATTTGGATTATTTTACATCGTTGAATTTACAAACGCACCGCATCGGCCATTAAACTGTCACTTTTGAAATTCTTTGATCACTTAGTAAATAATGTCAAAAAAATAAGAAATTTGATTTCTAAATATTTTTAATAATGTAGGTTAAGTCTAACAGAATCGATTGTCGCTTCGAAAGCCACATCATTAAAAACAACTTGGTAGTACGGAGGCCTCCGTACTACCGATAGTATAGTAGCCGAACTATATATATATATATTCAAAAGTACAAGTTAATTCATATTTGTGAATTTTTTACCAAAGGATTTGTATTGGGATCCGTGTTATTATAAAGATATTTAAGGAGAGAAAAAAAGTAAAAATGTACAAATCCTATACAAATTCTATAATAAAAAATTCACAAACATGAATGATCTCTACTCATATATATATATATATATATATATATATATATATATATATATATATATATATATATATATATATATATATATATATATATATATATATATATATATATATATATATATATAAAGAGAGAGAGAGAGAGAGAGAGAGAGAGAGAGAGAGTTCGGCTACTATGTTATTAATAGTACCAAGGCATTGGTACTATCAAGTTTCTACCATTAAATCAATCCCTTTAATCATTTTTACCCGTTAGATTTTACTATTTTTCCAACCACCTATTAAATCCAAGGGTCCCACTATCATCTCAACCACACATTTTTTAATACAAGGGTTAAAAACTTAATAGCACCAATGACTTGGTACTATTAATAGTATTCCAACCTAGCTATGTATATATATATATATATATATATATATATATATATATATATATATATATATATATATATATATATATATATATATATGTATATATATATATATGTATATATATATATATATATGTATATATATATATATATATGTATATATATATATATATATGTATATATATATATATATATATATGTATGTATATATATATATTGTAGTGTACTGGGTTTTCCCTTGCGACTTTCCGATGAATCCACTGTGTAGAACACCTAGTGTTGGTGTGTCTGGCCCATGGTGCATCGAAGGGGTGCCACAGATGGACCTCGTGAGACTTTGATAGCGGAATTGGCCTTCGGCTGTAATTGCCGAATTTTAGAAAAGGTTTTGGGCCAATCTGAGGTTAGAATTGGATTCAGCGCGGAAAAACGCTTGAAAACAGCTATTTGCTTGTTGAATTTGGAGTCCGGATGACCAAATGCGGGCTTCCGGAAGATTTGGGGGATTTTCGGTGCACGGGGGTGACACGTGGACCGGCCAGCGCCACGTGGCACCCTTTTATTGGCCGGCTCACGCGGCTGGGTCCACGCAGTGGCGCGGCGGTGCATGGACCGCGGCGGGTGGACGCGTGGCGGGCCCTGGTAGGCGGGCGCACGCGGCACGGCTCACTGGAACTGCGGGTTTGCGGTGGACCGGGCGCATGACACGTGGCGGCTTCGGATTCGTCGGTCCACGTGGGCGCGGTCCACGGGTGCGCGGGGGAGGGCGCCTCGGTACTGTGCGCGCACGTGCGCGCACAGTGGCGCCAGGCGGGGCGGTCGGCCGCACTTGAGTGCGACACGTGTCGCCTCGAGATTGGCCGGCCGTACCTACCCCCCTTGACTGCGGGGGGCCACGTGTCGTGTGCGGGCCGCGGGGATCCGCTGTCCCCTGTTCGGGGCGACGTGGCGGTCCCAGAAACTTTCGGGCGCGTCGGACGGGTTCCATACAACCCGGTTTCCGGGCGCAGTGCGCCCGGAAACTGCGCCCGAAAACCGGGCCTTAAGCCATTTGGGCTGGGCCTTTAAATAGCTCCCCCCATTCGCCCCTTTAGCTTTTTTGGGCTTCTTTTCACTGGGCTTTCTTCACAGCGATTCCTCCTCTCTCAGAGCTCAACCCTTTGGAGAAGTTTGAAGATTTTTGGAGGCACGCATCCCGAGGTTCACCATTTTACGGCGCGGCGCGACGCTTGTTCTTCGGCGATCCTCTTCGCCCCTTCTCAGTGTTTGGACTCCTCCGACCCACCCCGACCTCGGAATTCGCCGATTCTTGCGCCGTTGGACTCACGACAGGTAGGGCTTCAACTCCTGTGTTTTATGGTTCCTCGATTTCCGTGCTGATCTTGGAGTTTTTTTTAGCACCCATTTGACCCTTTTTCTTCGCGGACTTTTGGGACAGCACCGCAGTGTTCTTGCCATATCTTTTCGCTCAGGCGTCGGAACGAGGCGATTCAAAAGGCAATTTTCATCTACGCTTCGCAAGGAGTCTCCTGGATTTTTCTCAGAATTTTCTGAATTTTACTCGAGGGTGAGAATCTCCTTTCTCTGTGGTTCCTTGTTACAGGAATTTAGTGCAGTTTGGATTTGGGGTGTACCCCTTGTCGGATTTTTATCTCAGCGTAGGAAACTCCAAATTGGGCGTGCAGGTACTCGTTTCGACGGCTCGTCGCAAGGATCGCGATAGTATTTTTCTTGGATTTTTCTGGGCATTATTCGCAGGTAAAAATTAGTGAACTGTGGACTGCTGGTTTGGGGGACAGATTCTGGAATTGTGGATGTTAAGCTTATGTATTTTTCCTTCGGGGTATTTTGTACAGATTGGTGGTGTGTTGGACTGATCTTGGACTTCGCCTTTGGGAATTTTGGAATAGCGCTCGAGGTGGGTGATGTTGAGAACCTCCTACTTGTGAATGTCACTAGGCCTATTGGAATGCCACGATTATGTGTTATTAAATATGAATGTATCTAGCATGCTTGCATGAGATTAAGGTTCTTTTGCTAATACTTGCATTGTTAGCAGGCTACAAGTTAATAAGTGGTGTTTCCATGTTTAGAAATGCAATTTAATTAGTTGGAATGAATGCTATAGCCATATCATATTGTGTGTTAAGGAAAGGTTTGGGCATGTGGTTAGAATGCATGTTGTAAAAGGGGTACTTGCTAGTTAATTGTACATCTAAATTGTATCATGTATCGTATATCATGCCACGTGTACATCGGAGGGTCCAAACATTTAGTGTTGCATATGTTAGAATAATTAAAAAGGGGTTTATCAAGTAAAGGACTTTGCATGCTTCAATGGTCATCTAGCTAGGCCACCTTTTTCTGCTACACATACATGCTGGAATTGACTTAGGAGAAACCATGCTTGCTATTCATTCTCCTGTAGTCTAGTTGTAGAGGATTGTGTAGTTCAGATGTTCAGATGTTCAGAGTTGGGACAGTCGGGGATGGATGGTTGGGTGTTGCGGCAACCGCGGACTGTGGGCGGTTGACCGGCTTACTAGTATTATTATTATTGCATCAGATTGGAGGTGAGGGATCGGGCTTCTTTAGTGGATGGTCTTACCCACTCGTTTAGAGTCTTGATCCAGTCCTGCTACATCAGATACTTATGGTTACATATTTTTACTCGTGTGGGTCGCTCCCCTCGAGTGCCACTCCGGAGTAGGCTTAGGGCCGAGCCGTGTGCCGGTCGATTGGGTACTTTGAGGATCGTGCCGTGTGCCGATCAGATACTGGGTTCTCGAGTTGACACTACAGCAGGCAGTACCAGTGTTGACTGGTGTATTGATTGGGTTTGGTTGGCCAGGTTCTGACATACTGATGCATACCTCTAGCGATTTTGACAGCTAGGCATTTTAGAGGCATATTAGGGGTAGCTTTATCATCAGTAGACTTACCTTTAGCATACTATCTTTATTTCATTTTCGCCTCTAGTAGTCCTAGTGGGTATTTCTGAGTTTGAGGTCTACCCACTAGGGGAGGCTACTGTTTTTATAGTAGTTCTCACCCCCACTGTTTTCTCTTTTCTTTTCCCCTCTGTTTTGTAGAGTCTTCTGCGGGAGTCGCGGGACCCTCTTCCCTGGATCGAGGTAAGAGGATCGTTGATTAGATAGCTGCTGCCCCGAGTTGGAGTTTTGTAGTTTTGATGTATCCCCAGTACACTCAGACGGTTGTATTTTCCTTTTTTTTTTGGGTCTGGCTGCGGCCAGCTGGTTGTATTTATTTCGTGAGCTGGGAGAGACACTTGTATATTTTTGAGAGCTTACTGTACTTTCATTTCCAGCATTTGTCTGAGTTGTATTAGTTTTAGTTTAGCTCTGTTTTATGCTCCTTTATTACTTGTTTTATATCTGAGCAGGTTATCAGCGCTTCGTGTACACGGAAAATTCCGTGTGCACGGCGGATCTGTGGACGGGCCCGGGTTCTGGTTTACACCCGGGGCGTGACAGATTAAGTTGGTATCAGAGCTTAGGGATAGGTCAGTTGGGACTTAGGAAACCCTAGGCTTTTGGCAGACCCTAGGAAGGCAGAGCGTGAGTGACGTGATATTGTGCGAAAGTCGGTAATTGGTTGTTAACTCTTCCTGTGAGTGGAGAGGGATTGGCATAGCCTATTTCTGGGGGACTATTATGTTGGCTGCAGACAACATAAGGTTACAGAAATGGGGGAATGCCCATGACTTTCGCGTGATTGGGTCGAGAGTGGTTTGGTTTACTGACCCGTGGATTTTGTGTGACAGGATGCCTCCTAGGCGGCAGATTCCTACTCGGGGTACTCCTACGCCCCCGGAGGAGCCGGAGCAGTCCGGGCCTTCCGAGATCAGTGAGCTGAGGGCCATGGTGGCCCAGTTGGCGGAGAGCCACCGCCGACAGGAGCAGAGGTTCGAGCAGTTGCTTACGCAGGTTGGGGCCCCTCCCCCTACTACTGTAGAGGCCCCTGTACCACCAGTTGTACCGCCAGCTATTCCATTAGTCCCTACGGCACCGTCGTCGAGCAGTGGGGCTCAGGGGGAGTTCAGGCCGTTGACCCCAGCGGAGGAGGAGGAGTTTGCTGACAAACTCGCCAAGTTCTGTAAGCGAGGACCACCTAGGTTCTCAGGGAGGAGCACTCACCCATCGGAGATAGGATCATGGCTGGCAGCAATGGAGAAGTTGTTCAGAGACTTCTTCATTGACCACAGGTTCAGAGTGCATATGGTTGTACATTGCCTAGAGGGGGATGCAGATGCTTGGTGGCGTCGGGTCGAGCCCTTGGAGTTTCAGATCACCCGACAGCTACCCTGGTCGGAGTTTAGACGGTTGATCCTTGACACTTATTTCTCCACGAGCGTGAAGAAAAAGCTTGAGGATGATTTGAAGAATCTCCAGCAGGGGGACAGGACGGTATGGGATTATTATCAGGAGTTTACGCAGTTGCTCAACTGCGTACCCTATGTTGCCAGGGATGGGCTGCACCAGGTGGAGCTGTTTGAGACAGGTTTGCGCCCCGAGATCTATACCTTGGTGCACGCCCAGAGGCTTCAGACTTTATCAGAGGCAGTGGATCATGCACAGTGGGTCGAGAGGGGAGATCACGTCGTCGCTAGACGTGGGGGCTTGGCCGCTCAGAGTTCTGAGAGGAAGCGGCCAATGCCAGATGAGGGGGGACAGGCCAGTTCATGGAGGCCGCCCCGACCCCCACCGCCGCAGTTTACGGGCCGTGGGCGTTCGGAGCGGCGAGGGTCTGGTGGATCCCAGAGACCCCCACAGCAGCAGCAGCAGCAGCAGCCCCAGCGACAGCAGCAGCATTCGCAGCAGCAGAGGTCGCAGTCGCGACAGCAGGGGTCACAGCGACAGCCACAGCGGCAGCAGCAGCAGCAGTCTCGGAGACCACAGCAGCAGTCCCGACAGTCCCAGTCGTCTGAGAGATGTGTCTTTTGTGGTGGGCCGCACTTTCCCAGCACTTGTGATCAGCGGTGGGGACGATGTTATATCTGTGGACAGTCTGGTCACATGCGAGCCACTTGCCCTTTTGCAGCGTCGACAGCTCCTTCCTCGGCATCAGCCCCTTCAGTGCCCCAGCAGCGGCCTTATGCTCCAGTGAGCAGGGCTCCTTCCTCCCACCCTGCAGATTATCGACCACCAGCTCAGAGCGGGCGAGTCTACGCCGCCCAGGTAGGGGACTCCACGGCAGCCGACCACGTGGTGGCAGGTATCACTTTACTTCTTGGTACTAGAGCTCGCACTTTATTTGATACCGGTGCATCACATTCTTTTATCAGTAGAGTATTTGCATCATCTCATGGACTAGTGTTAGGTCGGTTGCCACATGCAGTAGAGGTACAGATTCCTGATCATACATTGCATGTAGAGGAGTGTTGTTGGTCTTGCCCTGTTCAGATTGAGTCCTGGATCTTGCCAGCGGACCTTATGGTCCTTAGTGAGCTGCAAGATTACGACATTGTACTGGGGATGGATTGGCTGGCTCGCTATTTCGCGACGATTGATTGCGCCGCGAGGACTGTTACCTTTAGCGAGCCAGGCCAGGAGGTGTTCGTTTACGGGGGGTGCCAGAGTGCTTTCTTTGCCTCTGTGGTTTCGACCTCTCGTGCGAGGCAGATGATGCGCAGTGGATGCGTGGCCTTTTTGGCATCGGTGGTTAAGGAGCCTACGGCGGCACCGGGACTCACGGATATCCCTATTGTCCATGAGTACCCGGATGTTTTTCCTCCGGAGCTAGTTCATATGCCGCCGGATAGGGAGGTTGAGTTTTTGATTGACGTAGTTCCAGGAACTGCGCCAATCTCTAAGGCTCCTTACCGAATGGCACCGGCCGAGCTGCGGGAGTTAAAGGCGCAACTCCAGGATTTAATGGACAAGGGTTTTGTGAGGCCGAGTGTATCACCTTGGGGAGCGCCGGTGCTATTTGTGAAGAAGAAGGATGGTTCACTTCGACTGTGTGTAGATTACCGGGAGCTGAATAAAGTGACCATCAAGAACAAGTACCCTTTGCCGCGCATTGATGACTTATTCGACCAGCTGCAAGGGTCTTGTGTCTTCTCCAAGATTGATTTACAGTCTGGTTACCACCAATTGAAGGTGAAGGCCGAGGACATCCCAAAGACGGCATTCAGGTCGCGGTACGGGCATTATGAGTTCACCGTCATGCCTTTTGGACTGACAAATGCCCCTGCAGCTTTTATGGATTTGATGAACAGGATTTTTCGACCATACCTGGATCGGTTCGTCGTTGTTTTTATTGATGACATCCTAGTTTATTCCCGAAGCGATGTGGAGCACGAGGAGCACCTGAGGATTGTGCTACAACTTCTGAGAGAGAGAAAGTTGTATGCCAAGCTATCTAAGTGTGATTTCTGGCTTCGGGAGGTTGCCTTTTTGGGCCACGTGATTTCAGCCGCTGGAGTGGCAGTAGACCCGGCGAAGATCGAGGCAGTCCGGGATTGGCCCCGACCGACGACGGTATCAGAGGTCCGTAGTTTCATGGGCTTAGCAGGATATTACCGTCGGTTTGTGGAAGGTTTTGCGAAACTTTCCACACCCCTCACTCGTTTGACGCGAAAAGGGATTAAGTTTATTTGGAGTGAGGACTGCCAGAGGAGCTTGAGGAATTAAAGATCAGGTTGATGTCGGCTCCTATCCTTTCCCTCCCTGTTATGGGGAAAGGATACGTGATTTATAGTGATGCATCGCACAGTGGACTTGGTTGCGTGCTGATGCAGGATGGTAGGGTAATCGCTTACGCCTCTCGGCAACTGAAGGATTATGAAAAGAATTACCCTACCCATGATTTGGAGCTAGCTGCAGTGATTTTTGCACTAAAGTTGTGGCGCCACTACCTGTATGGGGAACACTGCGAGATTTACACCGACCACAAGAGCTTGAAATACCTGTTCACACAGAAGGAGCTCAACTTGAGGCAGCGTAGATGGTTGGAATTGTTGAAAGATTACGATGTAGACATTTTATACCACCCTGGCAAGGCCAACGTGGTTGCTGATGCCCTGAGCAGGAGAGCAGTACAGAGTCTATCTTTGAGGATCACCGATCAGGCGCCATTACTTGAGCAGATGAGGCGGTTAGAGCTCGAGGTTGTGTCCCCTGGGGTCTCTGCTAGACTTATGTCTCTAGTCGTGCAGCCCACTCTGTTGGACAGGATTCGGGAGAGACAGAGTGATGACCCCCACCTGGTGAGGATTCGAGAGCAGATGCAGACTGGTTTGTTAGGGGACTTTTCAGGTGATGCTGCGGGAGTACTCCGGTACAGGGACCGAGCTTGCGTGCCTATGGATGCAGAGATTCGAGAGCAGATCTTGAGGGAGGCCCACTATACACCTTATACCATCCACCCTGGTGGGACTAAGATGTATAGGGATCTGAAGGCACAGTTTTGGTGGAATGGGATGAAAAGAGACATTGGGAGATTGTAGCGCACTGTTTAACTGGTCAGC
>CM055068.1:6479331-6488989 GCA_029204045.2 Tillandsia leiboldiana | reverse complement strand
ATTGGTGTGCTTGGACTGTTAGAGGAGAGACCAAATCCACCAAATTGGTGGAGTATGGTTTAACCAATTAATGGCAGTTTTTATGCCCTAGTTCGGGCTTTTTGTGTTGCATTTCGCCGAGCTTGATGCTCCGCGCCGGCGGGCCCTCTCCGACGCCGGCCACTCCCAGAATCCTTGTTGGGACCAATAGGTTCCCAACCATGCTGTTGCATGGCTCCCATGCAAGCCGAGGAAGGCGCGGCCTAGTTGGGTGCGAATTGCACCAAGTTGCGGCCCCCGGCGCGTCAGGCCATCTCCGGCCGGGGTGAGTTGGTGTCGGGAAGCTTGCGGGACCACAAGGAGTCTATCCATGCAAGTTAGAGAGCTTCCATAATGCTTCTATCAAAATCCGCCATTAACGGTGTGAAGCTCCAAACGAGCTTGCTCCCCCGCCGCCGAGCCCCGCACCCCGGGGCCCCGCATGCATGGGAAGTCTCAGTGAGTAATAGCACCTGCTTGTGCTTTTATTTTGATCCCAGAACCATTGGTTGTTTAGTCACATTTTCAAGTTGGAGCTCATCTTCTTCTTCCTTCGAGCTCCGGCCAACCCGAGAAGGTTTGGCTTGCTCCAGTTGATGAGAAATGATCCCTGAACTCAGTAGAACATTTTGTGCTTCGAAACATATTGCCCCAATACCCGCTGTGCAGAACCCAATTCGGATTTTTGCATGTGTGTGTGTGTATGAGAGATGCTACCAGCTGTTTGATAAAATGCCACTGAGAAAAAAGAGTTGGAATTTGACAAAACTTTGTAGAGAAAACTTGCTCCAATAGTCCCCTAGCTCCTGTGCTCACTTCAGTCAAACAGAAACTGAGTGGATTAAGTTTGGTGCATTGTGAATTAGGGTGAAGCTTGACCTTGGTTCTGCTTGAACCAGCCCACCTGGGCCTCAACCAGGTGAGCACTGAGGTCCTGGCCGTGCCCAGACCAACTTTGATATACAAATGTTCTTGTTTGAAGTTTAAATAAAAATTCGTAGAAAATATCAACCTTTTAGTGAATGTTTATAAAACATGTTCCGGGCTTTGGCGAAGCCGCGACAGTGCATTCCTAGCTAATTTGGGTCACTGAACGCATGATGCTCGCGTTAGAAAACAGTGTTTGAAGCCCGGAGAAACAAAAATTCATTTGGGCTATGTTATAGAGTGGGATTTTGATGGCCCGAAGTTTGCCTCGGTTCCGTGCTGCTGCAAATTAGTGAGCACGGTGTTCACATGGTAAATGTCACCTGCTGGTAAAGTGACGGTTTCGTCAAATTATTTTCCAGTTGAAAGAACGAGCGAAAACAGTGCTCAAATGGCACCTAAAATGTAATTTCTGAAAACTTAAGGGGTTTAAATGCAAACTAGACAATGTGTACTGGTTAGTAACATGTTTAAATGATTCCTAAGCTTTTCGTTGGGAATCCATCGGCTTTCGTTGACGAAAATCGGATAACAGTCCGAGAATCGGCAAAATCGTCGATTTTACGGTGTCTAGGTTACAATTAAAATACTAAGAAGGTTTTAAATTGATCTGGGCTTAGGTTAGAGTTAGGCGGACTGAATTGATCCCTATTGGTGATTTTTGATCCAGGTTGATTCAGTTTGCCACCTGGAGTTGGCATTTAGAGGATTACAGACAGATTAATTGCCTGCGCATTGACAGGTGGGTTTATCTTCGGTCCGGTTTTAGCAGTTCGGCCCGGGTGCGATACTGGTTGGACCCCTGTTTTTGGTAGTTTAGTTTTAACTTGATTACTTTGAGCCTGCCTTTCTTTGATATATTATATCTGCTATCTGCCTGATCTATGCCTGGTATCTGTTCTATTTTGCCTTACATGATTGTCCATAGCACCTCTAGTATTTATAACTTTTACTCGGACATTTTCATGGTTGATTAGTGAGCCGTTTGTTCTGCTAATCAAATGATACCTCTCTGAGCACATAGATTTATTTCCTGAGGTTTTACCCCGCTTCGTAGGGTCGCCGGAGTCTGTTCTTGTTTGATAGGACAAAGCACTGCTCTGCGAGGTTTGGACTTAACTACCAAGCTTCGTAGTGTCGCCTGAGTCTGTTTCTTGTGTGATAGACAAGGGCAATGCTCTTCGAGGTTTGGACTTTTCAAAACAGTTTTCTTAAAATTTGTGTTTAAGTTTTGTATCATTTGGTTGGTTTGTGTGGTTGTTTGAGTTTATCTTGAGCTTCTGTTGAAGATATTGCCTTGATCTTGCATATGAGTTGACATTTATTGCTGAGTGTTCCTGCATGAGTGTTGAGATTCAGTTGGTTTTTGCCCTTGCATCCCAGTGGGGATTCCCGGCTTGTTGCCGATTACCGGTCAGTGGACCGTGAGCTTGAGCATTTGCATATGATTTCGCCCCACCGTTGTACTTCACGAATATCAGCGGATTTGCTACCCGTAGCGATGTTCTTTACCGGTAAAGTGGTTAGCTGAGGCAACCCGTGACCCTAGTTTGGGGAATGTCAACCAGGTGGTGCCAAGAGGGCAGCCTCGCCTGAGGTCTTTGCGAAGACCAAAATGGTAGCTTGTGATTGGGTCTTTGCGTTTTCATCTATTTGATGCATGTGTTGATTCTTTGATTCTTGATCTGGCTTCTAGTTATCTACTTCTTTTTATGATTCTATGTGATGCCTCTGATTATAGTTCCATTGTCATCTTGCTGATTGTCCTAACTCCTTGATGTGTTGATGTCCTGTACTGTTTTAAATTCTGCTAAAATTATCTCCTATGCTTGTACCAGATTATGAGTTTTGCTTTCTTTACAGCACCAGTTATAATCTGCTTTACCCTAACCCCTGATCTATTACTTCCTCTAGCATTGTATACCAGTAGGTACGATCTGCTATTTCTCGGACTCGGTCGTGCCCACTGGGATACACTCCGGTGTGTCTCACACCCTCGGGTGACTGTTTTTCAGGTCGAGCGGGTGTTGAGATGATGTCGGACGAGTTGGTGTGATCACGAGATAGAGCTTGACCCTGGACAGCCGATAAGATCAGTATTTTAATTATTTGTTGTATCAAATGTAATGCAATGTAATTGAGAATTTGTTGATATTGTAATTTAATCTTGCTTAGTAGATGTACGTAGTTAGTACTCTGGTTGTATGCCAAGTGAGCCGTGCATATATAGAAAAGGGCTCAATCCCCAGTGGGATTGGGACTCTTCTATATTTGTGGCGGTCTGTTGCGCCCTGGCCGGTTTTAAACTCTGATTTCAAAAAAAAAAAAAAAAAAATTTAGACGCTGGTTTTAAACTCGGGGCGTGACAGATTAGATTGATCAGCGCAATAGGAAACGCAATGTCTAGGTTTTGGCTAGGAACGAACCCCTAGATGACTCGTGTTACGAGAGAGCGCTGGGTAGTGTTCTAAGTCTGATAGGTCAAAACAGAAGTTGTGGGTCGACCGTACTAAATTTAATTATCAACTATTGCCGTTATGGCTCGCACACGGCGTGTTGCTGGTCGTGGTCATGGGGCTGGCACGAGTCGAGGGGCTGCCCAAGCACTGCTGAAAGTGGGGCCCAGAGATCCCCGACAGAATGAAAGATTCGAGGATCAGTTGGCTCAAATGGCTGCAATGATACAACATATATGCATGGAGGCCAATGTTCCTGCTGCACCTGCACCACCTGCAGCATCACCTCTGCGACTGAGGGACCTCTTGTTCCTCCTGCATCAGTACCACCGGCTGAATGGCTACATCTGTAGCCGTTGCTGCAACTGTAAATGCTCCCGGGGTTGCGGGGGCAATGATCCTAACAGTCCTGCGGCCCTGGAAGCTGCCAGAGCAACGTACAAGGAAGAAAGATCAGAGTCAGGGGAGTCCTTCTGGAGTTTAATAAATTCAAGCCCCAAGAATTCTCAGCCGTGAAAAAGGACCCCCTGGGCCCTTGAAGAATGGCTTAAACACATGGAGAAGCTGTTTAGAGACTTGGACACTGAGGAGGCGACAAAGTGACACTGGGGTACATTGCCACTCGTGTCAGCGCAAGCATGTGGTGGCTGCGCTACCAACGCCACAATTTTCTCCTGAAGCCCCTAAGCCTACGTGGGAGCATTTAGGGTGGCTCTGTACCACCGCTACCTAAAGGAGACAGCACAGAAGGCATTGAGCGGGACTTGGAAACATGCGCCAAGGAGACCACACCCTGAGGGAGTACGAAGAAGAATTTACGAAAATTGCTGACCTGGTGCCACAGCGGTGCAGGACGAGCGTTCGCAAGGTTAGATTATTCACTCAAGGCCTGCTCCCGAGATCCGTCGTCAGTTGTCTTCACATTTGATCACCGACTACGACGAATGTGCGAACGCTGCCTTGCCATTGAGGCTGAATTGAAAATCTCCCGGGCGAGCGGGCAGCGATGGATAAAGGAAAAGGGATGAAGCGACAGTTCGCTGGAAATGGGGAGGGATCATCTGGATCAAATAGAAGACCCCCTAGACCCCAAGGAAATCATACCAAGCCAGTGGTTCTCGGACCTTCAATCGTCAACATAGGGCGAGGTCTTGCGTCTTCTGCGGGGCAGATCATCAACCACTGACTTGC
The DNA here is from genome assembly GCA_029204045.2 of Tillandsia leiboldiana. Taxonomy (NCBI): domain Eukaryota; kingdom Viridiplantae; phylum Streptophyta; class Magnoliopsida; order Poales; family Bromeliaceae; genus Tillandsia; species Tillandsia leiboldiana. The sequence continues at coordinate 6,484,397 of CM055068.1, read as the reverse complement.
GACCTCGCCACGGAGATGCTATAATTGTGGTCAGCCTGGCCATATCTCTGCTAACTGCCCGCGGGAGATCTGCCTGCAAACCCACCAGCATTGGCTGTGCCACCTCTTGCTGCTCGGCCTCCAGCGCCAACCCAAGGCGTGGCTGCCTCAAGTCGTCCTTCATCGCGCCAAACTGAGGGACCCCGCCAAGTGACGGAGGACGGGTCTATGCTCTGACACAGCATGGCGAGCCGTCAGGGGAAGGCCCATCGGGAGCTTGAAATGTTGAATCAACGATGTAATAAGTTAATATTTAGAAAACTTTTAAAGTATGTTTTGTAAGTTTCGGGACGAAACTTTTTAAAAGTTGTGGGTGATGTAGAAATCTAGAATTTAAAAGTCTCAGTTTGCTTTAAATATTTAAAATTGTCAATTTTGCACAAAGTGGAGAGCTAGTGGTTCAATAGGTGGGCCCAGAGGTATCGACTTTTTGTGATCGGTTCTGATCTGGAAAATCCGAGATCACCATCGATCGTCTGCTCGTCGAACATAGAAGTTTTCATATTCATATGTTTTCGATCCCGACGGTCGGATCTTCTAGAATCAGAAATCAAAAAGTGGGCCCGCGACTTAGTGAATAGTAACCTTTGAATGTTTAACCCCTTGTGATCATGAATGGTCGAACCCTATCTAGAATTTTAACCATAGGAGTATGAGTAATGGATCCTAGCTAATTTCGACGTTCTGAGCGCAATGGCACTGACGGTTTTCGCGTTTGGCGACCCGTGTGCATCGATAGGTGCGTGCGTCGGTTTGCGACATACAGAACAAGATGGCCCGAGATTTCATACGAGCATCCAAATCAAACAATGATTAGCCTATTTTGAAGGTCTCGACGAGTCCGGACGTCGTGGGCGAAGTCCATTTTCAGTTTCGGCGACTCGAGTGCCTCGAAAAGCGTGAAATACATTGAAAAAGTGGGTATTTTTGAAGAAACCACTAATATTTATGAACCAAAAATTAGGAGGCTTATAAGTTGGGGTGCTGGGGTGCATTTGTCACCTACAGAGGGACCTTAGAGTTTTAGGATCTTTGTGTAGGGGGTTTGTGCAAAATGTGCATTATACACGTGTTGGAGTGAAGCCCGCCTCTTCCTCTTCAGTAACTGTAGCCTCCACCAGCTCCTCAAGTCCGCAACCGCCGCGGCCCTTCAGCTGCCGAAACGGCCGGGCGCTCGGGTCGCCGGGTTAAAGGTAAGAAGCCTAGATTGGGTTTCCTTTGAGTTGTGAAGGAGGGATCAACCAAAGCCATAGGGATTAGCCAACCTTCTTCTGAGAGCTTCATTAAGAGGCCGCAACCGAGCTCTGGTGTACCCGACCCAGCCGCCGCCGAGCGCCGCCGACAGCCCCCTTCCTCTTTCTTCCCTTCTCCGACGAGGTGGAAGTTGGACGGGATCTCTTCAAAGTTGGATTGGGAGGGGTCTGAGGAGTTCCTGGTGCTTGAGGACCCTGCTTGGAGCAAGGCCTTGGCCGCGCGTAGTGAGGGAACCAAGATCCGCTTCCTCCTTCTTCCCCGAGCTCGGCTAAGGTGAGGGTCCTTAACCAACGGTTTCTAGCACCCCCGGACCATTAGCAGTGGACTCCTTAGGTCCTTAGCATCCTCCCTGCAAAGCCCCGAGGGTCCCATGCAGCATGGTTAGCCGGCGGCCACAATAGGTCGCCGGAAACCTAACCTAGCTCCGCCCCTAAAGAACTCGGCAACCACTGAATATAAACGCAACCAAAATTGGTGTGCTTGGACTGTAGGAGGAGAGGACCAACTCCGCCAAATTTGGTGTAGTATGGTTGAACCAATTAATGGCAGTTTTGGCCCTAGTTCGGGCTTTTTGTTGCATTCGGCCGAGCTTGATGCTCCGTCCGCGCCGGCGGGCCTCTCCGACGCCGGCCACCTGCCCATAATCCTTGTTGGGACCAAGAGGTTCCCAACCATGCTGTTGCATGGCTCCCATGCAAGCCGAGGAAGGCGCGGCCGAGTTGGGTGCGAATTTGCACCAAGTTTGCGGCCGCCGGCGCTCAGGCCATCTCCGGCCGGGGTGAGTTGGTCGGGAAGCTTGCTGGGACCACAAGGAGTCTATCCATGCAAGTTAGAGAGCTTCATAATGCTTCTATCAAAATCCGCCATTAACGGGGTGAAGCTCCAAACCGAGCTTTGCTCCCCGCCGCCGCCGCCCGCACCCCGGGGCCAGCCGCATGCATGGGAAGTCTCAGTGGAGGTAAATAGCACCTGCTTGTGCTTTTATTTTGATCCCAGAACATTGGGTTGTTTAGTCACGATTTTCAAGGTTGGAGCTCATCTTCTTCCCGAGCTCCGGCCAACCCGAGAAGGTTTGGCTTGCTCCAGGTTGATGAGAAATGATCCCTGAACTCAGTAGAACATTTTGCTTCGAAACATATTGCCCCAGATACCCGCTGTGCAGAGAACCCAATTCGGATTTTTGCATGTGTGTGTGTGTATGAGAGATGCATACCAGCTGTTTGATTAAATGCCACTGAGAAGAAAGAGTTGGAATTTGACAAAACTTTGTATATGAAACTTGCTCCAAATAGTCCCCTGAGCTCTGTGCTCACTTCAGTTCAAACAGAAACTGAGTGGATTAAAGTTTGGTGCATTGTGAATTAGGGGTGTAAGCTTGACCTTGGTTCTGCTTGAACCAGCCCACCTGGGCCTCAACCAGGGTGAGCACTGAGGTCCTGGCAGTGCCCAGACCAACTTTGATATACAAAATGTTCTTGTTTGAAGTTTAAATTAAAGATGTAGTAGAATCAACCTTTTAGTGAAATGTTTAAATAAAACATGGTTCCGGGCTGTTGGCGAAGCCGCGACAGTGCATTCCTAGCTAATTTGGGGTCACTGAACGCGATGCTCGCGTTAGAAACAGTGTTTGAAGTCCCGGAGAAACAAAAATTCATTTGGGCTATGTTAGAGAGGGATTTTATGGCCCGAAGTTTGCCTCGGGTTCCGTGCTGCTGCAAATTAGTGAGCACGGTGTTCAGCATGGTAAATGTCACCTGCTGGAAGTGACGGTTCGTCAAAATTATTTTCCAGTTGAAAGAACGAGCGAAAACAGTGCTCAAATGGCACTAAAATGTAATTTCTGAAAACTTTAAGGGTTTAAATGCAAAATAGACAATGTGTACTGGTTAGTAAAATGTTTAAATGATTCCTAAGCTTTTCGTTGGGAATCCATCGCTTCGTTGAGCGGAAATCGGATAACAGTCCGAGAATCGGCAAAAATCGTCGATTTTACGGTGTCTAGGTTACAATTAAAATAACTAAGAAGGTTTTAAATTGATCTGGGCTTAGGTTAGAGTTAGCGGGACTGAATTGATCCCTGATTGGTGATTTTTGATCCAGGTTGATTCAGTTTGCACCTGGAGTTGAGCATTTAGAGGATTACAGATTAATTGCCTGCGCATTGACAGGTGGGTTATCTTCGGTCCGGGTTTTATCAGTTCGGCCCTCTGGGGTGCGATACTGGTTGGACCCCTGTTTTTGGTAGTTTAACTTGATTACTTTGAGCCTGCCTTTCTTTGATATATTATATCTGCTATCTGCCTGATCTATGCCTGTTATCTGTTCTATTTTGCCTTACATGATTGTCCATAGCACCTCTAGTATTTATACTTTTACTCGGACATTTTCATGGTTGATTAGTGAGCCTGTTTGTTCTGCTAATCAAATGATACCTCTCTGAGCACATAGATTTATTTAACTGAGGTTTTACCCCGCTTCGTAGGGTCGCCGGAGTCTGTTCTTGTTTGATAGGACAAAGGCACTGCTCTGCGAGGTTTGGACTTAAATCCAAGCTTCGTAGTGTCGCCTGAGTCTGTTCTTGTTTGATAGGACAAGGGCAATGCTCTTCGAGGTTTGGACTTTTCAAAACAGTTTTCTTAAAAATATGTGTTTAAGTTTTGTATCATTTGGTTGGTTTGTGTGGTTGAGTTGAGTTTATCTGTGAGTTTCTGTTGAGAGATATTTGCCTTGATCTTGCATATGAGTTGACATTTATTGCTGAGTGTTCCTGCATGAGTGTTGAGATTCAGTTGGTTTTTGCCCTTGCATCCCAGTGGGGATTTCCCGGCTTGTTGCCGATTACCGGTCAGTGGACCGTGAGCTTGAGCATTTGCATATGATTCGCACCGCAACCGTTGTACTTCACGAATATCAGCGGATTGCTACCCGTAGCGATGTTCTTTACCGGTAAAGTGGTTAGCTGAGGCAACCCGTGACCCTAGTTTGGGGAATGTCAACCAGGTGGTGCCAAGAGGGCAGCCTCGCCTGAGGTCTTTGCGAAGACCAAATGGTAGCTTGTGATTGGGTCTTTGCGTTTTCATCTATTTGATGCATGTGTTGATTCTTTGATTCTTTGATCTGGCTTCTAGTTATCTACTTCTTTTATGATTCTATGTGATGCCTCTGATTATAGTTCCATTGTTATCTTGCTGATTGTCCTAACTCCTTGATGTGTTGATTATCCTGGTACATGTTTTAAATTCTGCTAAAATTATCTCCTATGCTTGTACCCAGATTATGAGTTTGCTTTCTTTACAGCACCAGTTATATATCTGCTTTACCCTAACCCCTGATCTATTACTATCCTCTAGCATTGTATACCAGTAGGTACGATCTGCTATTTCTCGGCTCGTCGTGCCCACTGGGATACACTCCGGTGTGTCTCACACCCTCGGGTGACTGTTTTTCAGGTCGAGCGGGTGTTGAGATGTCGGGACGAGTTGGTGAGATCACGAGATAGAGCTTGACCCTGGACAGCCGATAAGATCAAGTATTTAATTATTTGTTGTATCAAATGTAATGCAATGTAATTGAGAAGTTGTTGATATTGTAATTTAATCTTGCTTAGTAGATGTACGTAGTTAGTACTCTGGTTGTATGCCAAGTGAGCCGTGCATATATAGAAAAGGGCTCAATCCCCAGTGGGATTGGGACTCTTCTATATATGTGGCGGTCTGTTGCGCCCTGGCCGGTTTTAAACTCTGATTTCAAAAAAAAAAAAAAAAAAAATTTAG
>CM055068.1:6454331-6476831 GCA_029204045.2 Tillandsia leiboldiana | reverse complement strand
GTTATGAGAAAAGCTAGAGAACATTTGGGTGTACTTTATAACACAAAAGAAGGTTTTAAGAAAGAACTTGAAGCATGTATTAATAATAGCATAACTGTCGAGGAGTTTGAAGTAAGATGGTCAATGATGCTTAAAAAATTTGAATTGCAAGACAACAACCACCTTCAGATTATGTGGAACAGTTGAGAAAGTTGGGTACCTACGTACTTTAGAGATGCATTTTTTGCTGAAATGTCTACATCACAGCGTAGTGAGAGTATGAATTCTCTTACTAAGATTTACATGGACTGCCATACATCAATTTATAAGTTTGTAACACAGTTTGAAAAAATGGTTGCTAGTCGATATGACAAAGAGGATGAGGCAGACTTTAGGTCGGGAGATGGCGAGCAAAGTTTGTGGTCACATAATCCAATCGAAAAAGAAGCTCGGGAGGTGTACACAAGGCGAGTATACTCCGAATTTAAAAATCAGTTAAGATCTAGTACAGGATTTGAGTTAACGGAATTAAAAGAAAATTTGTCATACAAAATAAGCATGATGCCTGGCTCTACTTTACCTTACCAAGGAGTACACTCATACACAGTTAATGTTAATCCAAGTAGAGAAAGAGTTGAATGTAGTTGTAAGTATTTTGAATTCTGTGGTCTTTTATGCTCTCATGCATTAAAAGTTATTATTCACCTCAATATGCATAAAATTCCTCCCCACTACATTATGAAACGATGGACCAAAGTAGCAAAAAGAGGATCACTTAGCACAAAATTAAGGAACATAGAAGCTGGTGATTCCTTAAATTCGAAAGTTTTAAGATTCAACGCGCTTAGTCTTAAAGTGCAAAAAATACCATTCGAAGGTTCAAAATACTTTGAGTCATATGAAATGTGTTAAATCGAAACGGCGAAAAATAGATCCAAGAATAAAAATAATGTAAGAAAAGAAAAGAAAGAGCACACCAAATTTTATGTGGTTCGGCCACCGACCTACATCCACGGGCGAAGACGGAGCAAAGACTTTTATTAAAGTCAAAAGAAGAATACAAAGATTATATCTCTCAAGAAAATCGAAACTCCAAATAAAATCGAAATATCAAAATTTGCGTCCACCCTAACGATTCCTAAGAATCCAATCGTATGGACGCCCTCACCTTAGAGCTTCAATTTCTTAATTAATTGCCGGCTCTAAACAAGTGCTAGTGGTACCTCGTAAGTATCTCATAATCCACTTAACAGCTTGCCAATGAGCCTTACCAGGATTGGTCATATATCTGCTAACCATGCTCACTGCGTAAGAGATGTCCGGTCGTGTGCAAACCATGGCGTACATGATGCTCCCAACAGCGCTAGAATATGGAACATGTGACATGTACTCCCTATCATCATCGAACTGTGGTGATAACTCGGCCGAAAGTTTGAAATGCGCCGCAAAAGGAGTGCTCACCGGTTTTGCGTCTGCCATACCGAAACGCTTTAGAATTTTCTCTATATATTTTTCTTGTGATAAATGCAGAAGTCCTGAATTCTTGTCTCTCTTAATTTTCATACCAAGAATTTTCTTAGCAGCACCCAGATCTTTCATCTCAAACTCACCCTTTAATGAAGCCTTCAACTTATTAATCTCAACTATGTCGTCGGAAGCAATCAACATATCATCAACTGTCACGCCCCGAGTTTTAAAAATCAGATCTGAAATTTTTTTTTTTGAAATCAGAGTTTGCAAACTGGGCGCAACAGACCGCCACACGTATAGAAGACTCTTTATCCCAAGGACAAAGACTCCCCTATACATGCACGGCTAAAAATCATCATCAGAGATCAACAGATATATCAGTAACTAATCTAATCTACTCAGCAGGAATAATCAAAATTAAGTTATTACATCATCAGTTTTAAATGTCTAACTCACGATAAACTGGAATGAAATGCGGAAAGTAAATGTCTGCCGAAGTCGTCGATATATAATGCTCATGGGGACAGCTCTATCGTAATCGGCTCACTGGATCGTCCCGACATCTCACCACCCGACGGACCTACAACAGTCACCCGAGGGTGTGAGATACACCGGAGTGCATCCCAGTGGGCACGACGAGCCGAGCATCGGCTAATCGTACCTACTGGGTACTAAAATCTGCGGATAGTAAGAGTCAACAGGAACAGCTGGAAAGCATAGAGGTCTACTAGTAATCAGAATAAGAACTGCAGGTAAGTTGTAGAAACTCGAAATATTTTATTTTAATAAATGAATTAAAAGTGAAGTTTGCGCTGGTTTTGAAATCAAAAGACTTGTGTTGACCTATATGGTCAATCGCCAGTGTGCAAGTCGCACTTTGCACTAGATAAAAAGGCTACTTTCCAATCCAGACATGATCTTGGAAATCCGAATTGACCGTTGCGATCGTCTCGTCGAACTGAGCGAGATTCATATTCAGCACTTTTCGATCTGACGGTCGGATCTTCCGGAATTCAGCGAAGAAGCGGACAAATTGCCGCGGCCAATGTAACAGTGCTCTGCACAGTATAACTTAAGTTATTACTGTAGATGCACAGTAACTCCTATTTTCGAATCTCCCTCGGTTGCAACATACACTATTTCACTGTTCGGATTCTGAACATAGCGATCCAAATAGTCGATTTGATCCGTTTCGACGTTCTGGACGCAATGGCGCTGACGGAATTTCCGTTTGACGACCCTAAAGCATCGTAAAGTATGCCGAACCGTATAATTTACAGTATAGGATGCAATTTAAAAATTATGGAGCGAAATTTTAGCGAACCAAAATCGCTACCTGATAGGTTTCGTCGAGCCGGACGTCGTGGCGGTGTCCATTTTTCAGTTTGACAACCCGGTTGTCTCAAAAAGCGTGAAATAAGAGAAAAATTGTAGTATTTTGGATAAAAGCTCTATATTTTATGTGTCGAATTACTCCAAACTTGTACACGAGGGACTTCCTTGTGAGTTTGTTCTACAGCAGAGGACTTAAGTGAAAATACATTAAGTTCGGGGACTTAATTGCATTTTATTGCAAACTATATCATAGCACATAGGTGTTACGGAATTTGAGTTGGCGTAGTTTCGTGAAAGTTTCAAGTCCTGAAGATTGAAGGTGAAGAAAAGTTGAATCATTTAACTCAATCTCAAGAAAGAAGAATTCAGAAGGATCAGGTATGTTTAACTAAAGAATTTGTGTGATCCGAATACTTCTTGTAGTGTAGAAACACTTGGAAGAATCTTTCATTGCATAAAAATCAAAAACTGGACTTGGGACATGTTCAGGATCCGGATCAGGTTGTTCGATCCGGATCCCGAAGGTGGTTCGTTCATACATCGTCGCAATCCGGATCGCAGTCTCTTGATCCGGATCCCGAACGTTGAGTTTACCATCTACCTTGAACGATCCGGATCTTGCTTCGCAATCCGGATCCCGAACGTTGATGTTTGGTGAACTGTATGAACGATCCGGATCGTAGTCACATGATCCGGATCCCGAACCTTCGTTTTTCTGGAATTGGCTGTTTCGTTATGACGATCCGGATCCTAGTTATCACGATCCGGATCGCCGTCCGTAAATATCCAGAAATGGTTGGTTTTTGATTCTTATCTCCTTCCTAGGGTTTCTAACCTATAAATACACCCTATGACTCTCTTTCTAGGGTGAATCCACATAGCCGTCATTTTCTTGTATCATCTTATACGACTATAGATCCACATATAGAGAAGAAAGGAAATCATTAGAGAATACTCTATGTTTCTTCATCTATATTGATTAGTTTGATTCTAGGTTTTCATACTCACATCTTGAGTTGAATCAAACTAATGAATACTTAGATGGTATTTCCGATCTATCTTTGATCTAAGTATTCGGCGGATCATCACCACCCAAAAACAACGATTTTCCCCAAAAATCGGCGCGTGGATTCGCGTGTCCTTGTGGATTCAAGGTTCAATCGCTCTCGTGGATTCGGAGCGAGGCACGTTCGTGGATTCGAACGGTGCTATTGGGTGAAGACCGTGGATTCGGTCGGACGTCGTGGATTCGACGTTGGACGCCGTGGATTCGGCGTTGGGCGCAGATCGTGGATTCGAGAAGCGTCTGGAGCGAGCGGAGAAGATCCTCTAGGAGCGTATGGAAAAGGTTGAGTCGTAAGTGTGTACGGTAAATCACCTTGTACGTGTTTTAATTCTAGTGGATTTCTGCCGTGTTATCGGTCCCGTGGTTTTTTACTCCGGTGATGGAGTTTTCCACGTAAAAATCTTGCGTGTTATTTTATTTTCCGCATTGGGTTTTATCGCAACGATTTTTTGGAGTGTTTATACGTTTACACCTATTCACCCCCCTCTAGGTGTTTCTTCCCCTATTTAGATCCGTATTATATACGACCCAACAAGTGGTATCAGAGAGGGAATAGGGTTGTGAACAATGGTTGAAGGTGGAAACATCAATCGACCCCCTTTCTTTGATGGAACAAATTATGCGTACTGGAAAGTACGGATGAAAGCCTTTTTATCTTCCATCGACGAAAGGGTGTGGCATTCAATTGAATCAGGATGGTCTAATCCAACTGAACTTATCTCTGATGTTCACACCTTAAAACCTAGGTCGAAATGGACCAAGGAAGAGTTTGAGTTATCTTCTTACAATGGCAAGGGGATTAATGCTATTTTTAATGCCTTATCTCAAACTGAATTCTCTCGCGTCTCGGCATGTGAGACTGCGAAAGAAATCTGGGATGTTCTCCAGGTTACACATGAGGGAACTAACCTCGTGAAGATTCAGAAACTGCAGATGCTTACGAGCAAGTTTGACTCCATCTTGATGGCAGAAAATGAATCTTTCACGGACTACTATACACGATTGCAAGACATCGTAAACTCATGTGCTAATCTGGGAGAGAAGATTCCAGAATTTAAGATTGTAAGAAAAATCTTAAGAACTCTTCCTGAACGATTTCGCCCAAAGGTTACTGCCATTGAAACTATTAAACACCCGGACGAAATACGTGTAGAAGAATTAGTTGGTTCATTACAAACTTATGAAATGACTTTTAATACTAACAATTCTTCTGGAAAAGCATCCACTTCTAAGTCTTCAGGTTATGCGTTGAAAACAACTAAGGAAGAAGACGCGGATACATCCTCCTCGGACGATGACGAGAACCTTTCTATGGAGGAATTTGAGAAGCAGCTCGCTCTCTTGACAAGGAATTTTCGCCGCAACTTTCGAAGAGGTAATTCAAGCAAATCTCCATCCTTCGGAAAGTGGAACAAAGGCAAGGGTACTCCAAGTCACAAGTCAAGAAAGCAGGAGAACTTCTCAAAGGATAAGAAAAGTTCAGAAGGACAACTGCAATGCTTCAAATGTCGAGGCTACGGCCACATTGCAACGGAGTGTCCTAACAAGTATCCGGCAAAGAAGAAGGCGATGCAAGTCGTCACTTGGGATGACAACTCAACGTCAAATGAGTCGTCTTCAAGTGATGAAGAAAAGAGCTCCACGGCATTCCACGCGTCCACATCTTCACCATTCATGTGCTTTATGGCAACTACGTCTGAATCATTGTCCAACTCCACTGTTGAAAAGAATGCAATGGACAATGAATCGGATGATTCGGAAGGTGAAGAGTTTGCTCTAGCCTACCACAGACTTTTGAGGGACTCAAGGAAAGTGGCTAAGCAAAACAAGAGTTTGAGAGGGAGATTGCATGATCTCGAAGAAGAAGCAAAAAGAGCGACTTCTCTCTCAAACGCTCTTGAAGTGGAAAGGGAAAACCTGATAAAAGAAAATGCTTCCCTTCAAGAGTCCAATGAGCAACTTGAAAAGGAACATACAAATCTGGTGGATAACGCGAATCACTTTTCAAAGCTCTACAACGAGGCTCGACAGGATAACCTGGAAATGACAAAGACCATTTTCCAACTCAAGAATGACTTACAGCGATTCTCTTCAGGAAGGAGTAAGTTGGATAGACTTCTTGGTCTTGGTCAATCAAATAGGTTCGGCCTCGGATACACTCAAACTGGAAACAGTCCAAGTTTGAGTGGGACAGTTTTTGTGCCTCAGTCGGTATCTCCTCCTCCGACACCGGAATTCAAGACAAACAACGACAACAAACCTACTTCATCCTCTTTGGGATCGTCAAGATATAAGGTATGTTTTCGTTGTGGTGTTTCAGGGCACATAAGAAGATATTGCAAGACGGGAGTCGAACGCTCATCTCAAGCACCTCTTGCATCAACTACCAAAAAGGCTCCTTTCCGGAAATCAAAGCAAAACTTTTCAAATGAAAAGAGACTTGGTAGTTCACCGCACAAGACGACTTCATCAAGGAGCAACAATCGTTTTAACAAGACGCTTTCACCTAGGCACAAAACTTCACGACCATTACAGACGCATTCCAAAAAGGTTTGGGTGCGCAAAGGTGAAATTTTCCCTTGTCTTGTTTCCAATATTTCCTTGCATGCATATGATAGCTCGTCTTGGTATCTGGATAGCGGGTGTTCCCGTCACATGACCGGTGACAAAAATAGTTTTCAAAATCTTGAGAAAATCTCTGGAGGACACGTTGTTTTCGGAGACGGTCGATCTTCCAAAATTGTTGGAAAAGGGACGGTAGCTATTCCAGATGGCCCGATTTTGAAAAACGTCTTATTTGTTGATGGCCTTAAGACTAACCTCATAAGCATAAGTCAACTTTGCGACAATGGTTTTTCAGTTAACTTTTCATCGGTTGAATGCGTTGTAACTGATAAGGACCATGTCTTCTTTTTAAAAGGGGTTAGATCTGAAAATAATTGTTATGTTGTTCCTAATAAATTTTCTGAAAATTGTAACTTAGCCGCTTTGAATAATGAAACTCTTTGGCATGAAAGGCTAGGTCACTTAAATTTTAAGGAACTTACTAGAATTTCAAACAAGGACGTGGTCAAGGGGATTCCAAAGCTTTTATTTAAACAAAATGTTGTGTGTGGTGGTTGCCAAAAGGGTAAACAGTCTAGGACTGCACATAAAAACTTGAACCACGTTGGTACAAAACGGCCCTTGGAACTTTTGCACATGGACTTAATGGGGCCGACCCGTCAACCATCCTTGGGAGGTAAATGGTACATCTTTTTATTGGTTGATGATTTCTCTCGGTTTTCATGGGTAGCATTTTTGAGAGAGAAAGCTGATACGTTTGACTCTTTTCATGAGATTTGCCATCGTATTATGATTGAAAAGAATGAAAAGATCATTCGTGTTAGAAGTGATAGGGGTGGAGAATTCATAAATTCAAAATTCATTGATTTTTGTACTTCAAATGGCATTAAACATGAATTCTCGGCACCCTATACACCTCAGCAGAATGGTGTTGTTGAGCGCAAAAACAGGGTTGTTCAAGAGATGGCGCGTGTGATGCTTCATAGCCGGAAATTACCGCTACATTTTTGGGCTGAAGCTGTGAACACCGCTGTCTATGTCATTAACAGAGTGTATTTGCGCCCAGGAACCTTGAATACACCATATGAGCTGTGGTTTAGTAGAAAACCGGATATCAAGTACTTTCGTATCTTCGGGAGTCGATGTTACATCTTACGTGACCGTGAAAATCTTGGAAAGTTCGACTCTCGAAGTGATGAAGGGATCTTTTTGGGTTATTCTACGAATAGCAGAGCATATCGAGTATTTAACATTGAATCTAAGACGATTGTAGAATCTATAAATGTTAAAGTAGATGAAGCTTCTCATTTTGAATCTGAAAAATCTACCCTCGATATCTCTCTAGATGATGATTCTCCTGCTAGTGCATCTTCTCATAATAATACTTCCAATATAAATGATGCATCTAATGGTTCTTCTAGTTTATCTGATGTGCAGGAATCATCTCGTGTACCTCCGAGTACTCCGTTTCAACAAACGCTACGAATCTCCAAGGATCATCCGGAATCGAACATCATTGGAGATCCACAAGAAGGAGTTAGAACTCGAAGGCAGTTGGTTTGCGGATTTGCTTGCTATGTATCTTTAATCGAACCAAAGACAATAGATGAAGCTCTTCAGGATGACTACTGGATTAAAGCAATGCAGGAAGAGCTCCATCAATTTGAGCGAAACAAAGTCTGGGAATTAACTAAGCCTCCAAAGCAACATAATGTGATAGGTACCAAATGGATCTTCAAGAACAAGAAAGATGAAGATGGTACTATCATCAGGAACAAGGCACGACTAGTTGCTCAAGGCTACTCTCAAGTAGAAGGTATAGACTTTGACGAAACTTTCGCCCCTGTAGCTAGACTCGAGTCCATTCGTATATTGTTTGCTATTGCTTGTCATTTTAAAATCAAATTATTTAAAATGGACGTCAAGAGCGCATTTCTAAATGGGTTTTTAAATGAGGAAGTTTATGTAGCTCAACCGAAAGGTTTTGTAGATCATAAACAACCTAACCATGTTTTTCGTTTGAAAAAGGCTCTTTACGGTCTGAAACAAGCACCGCGAGCATGGTACGAAAGGTTAACAAAGCACCTTTTGGAGAAGGGCTATACTCGAGGGGGAGCTGACAGGACTCTCTTTGTGAAGCATTATCAAAATAATTTCATTGTAGCACAAATCTATGTCGATGACATTGTATTTGGTGCAACAAAAGATAATGATGCTTCTAAATTCGCGGAGACCATGGAAAGCGAATTTGAGATGTCCATGATGGGCGAATTGTCTTATTTCCTTGGATTGCAAATTAAACAAAATGATGAAGGTATTCACTTGAGTCAATCCAAGTATGCACTGGAGTTGGTCAAAAAGTTTGATCTAGAAAATTGTAAAGTTTTTCCAACTCCAATGGGAACTAGCCACAAGGGACTTGGAAGTGAATCACATAGTGAGGATGTAGACGAGAAACTGTATAGAAGTATGATTGGAAGTCTACTTTACCTCACGGCTAGTCGCCCGGATATATCCTTTAGTGTTGGGATTTGCGCGAGATATCAATCAGCACCAAAGGAGGTTCACCTGAAAGCGGTGAAACGGATCATCCGGTACATCAAAGGATCAATTAATTTCGGAATTTGGTATCCTATGGGAACAAGTCTGGACATTGTTGGATACTCAGATGCCGATTGGGCAGGATCAGTGGATGATCGGAAAAGCACGAGTGGTGCATGCTTCTATCTTGGCCATTGCCTTGTTGCATGGCACAGTAAAAAACAGAATTGCATAGCACTCTCGACTGCCGAAGCGGAATACATTTCAGCTGGAAGTTGCTCAACTCAACTCATTTGGATGAAAAGCGTATTGAGTGACTTCCGCATTTCAGCATCTTCGGTAACAATTCTTTGTGACAACACAAGTGCAATTAACATTTCTAAAAACCCTGTGTTGCACTCTAGAACAAAACATATTGAACTTAGATATCATTTTCTTAGAGAGCTAGTTGAATCAAATACTCTTCAACTTTCATATATTTCAACTGAAGATCAATTAGCTGACTTTCTAACAAAACCTTTGGATCAAAAACGTTTTATTCATTTACGAAAAGCAATTGGGATGCTTTCCTTGAAATAATCTTCTTTTTGAAATCTTTGCTTAGGATAGGTTTTGTATTTGTATTTGTTTTGTTCTATTCTTTATCTATGTTTGTACATAGGATAGTAATTGAGCATAGATCTTAATTGACTTTAATTGCATCTGTTCACACATTTAGAAATTTATTATGCTTTTGCCATCATAATATTTCATTGTTGCAATGATCGTTTATGTTAATTAAATCATCTTCTAAAGTGATCAAAGTCAATTTCTCTCTCAATGATCTCTTGGTATAGTCATTATCTTATTTGACTGTTTAGTCGAGTATGAAATCGAGATCAATTTTTGGTTGAATACTTTATATCTTAAATAATTGATAGCCAATTGAGGGGGAGTCAAAGATAATGTAAAATGCTCAAAAGATGTGGAAAGAGTTACATCCCAATGAGGAGTGTGAAAACTACCACCACATGGAGGAAAGAGCTACCACCTCGGTCGTCCGAGTATTGTGTGCAGCTACCACATGTATACCAAGCATGGTTGTTCAAATTTTTGATTAAGTAAAATGCATATTGAAATACTTGACTCTGTCAAATTTCAAGGTTGGTATAAGGTGGGATTTCTTAAAGAAAGATGCTCAAAGAGCCACTCTCTTCAACAGATTGTCTAGAAATATTATCTACTATATTTGGGATTTCAAACATCTATTGATCTTTGTATTTCATTTTCTTTACTGAATTGATGATTTGATAAAGGCATTACTCATAAGATCAAGTTAGATGTGATTGAAGGTGTTCAACTTTAAGGGATTTAATTCTTGTAAATTTTCGTTTCATTTTTGGATATTATTGATAGATTTGGCATAATCTAATTCTTGTTGTATGAAACGATGATTTTTGTTTAAAGTTGATACACATTTGTGCTTACAATCTTTTTCTGGATTTTCCTGAATTTCTCTGAAATTTTCTAAAGAAAAAGTTGGGGCCGATCCGGATCGGGCAAGGTGATCCGGATCCCGAACGCAGGTTTTCTCCTGCGGGCTGACGATCCGGATTGGACCTGCCGATCCGGATCCCGAACGCAGTTTTCTCGCTGCGGGTAGCCGATCCGGATCGCAAGCTCGGGAGGATCCGGATCGCGGCTAGGTTTTTATAAAGAACAAAAGGGTTTTGATTTCTTTTACTCCAATCTTTTGTTCAAAAGTTTCCAGAGCGCTTCTCTCTAGATTTCATCCTTCTTGGAAGCTTTCAAACTCAAGTTCTTCAATTCCAAGTAAGTTTTATTGATCAAAATCTCGGTTTTTCACCGTTTTTCTCTTTTCCTCCTCAAACGCACGAATTTCTTGGATCAACTTTGTTTGTGGATGGTTTTTGATCAAATTTCTTTTGAAATAAGAACTCTGGGTAGATTAGTTTTGATTATATGCTAGGTTTTCTCCTGATTAACGGATTTTTAGGCTTCGATTTCTAAAATTTCGGTTTTAGGGCATATAATAAGGATTTTCGA
Source organism: Tillandsia leiboldiana (assembly GCA_029204045.2). Taxonomy (NCBI): domain Eukaryota; kingdom Viridiplantae; phylum Streptophyta; class Magnoliopsida; order Poales; family Bromeliaceae; genus Tillandsia; species Tillandsia leiboldiana. The sequence continues at coordinate 6,465,829 of CM055068.1, read as the reverse complement.
AATTCATGCAATTGATCTATTTTTAAAAGTCCTTTTGCAAAACTAATTTGATTCTTAGTCTCTCTACATGATAATGATTCTTTGGATACAATTTTTTCAATTTTTGAAAACTAAGAATTTTTGTGTTCTTGAGTTGGTTTTCACAGGACACCTTCTTAACTCAAGCACTTTGATCAATGGCACTTAATTCAATGAGTTTCTCTTGGTTAATCCTTCTCCTGGCTTCAATGATGCACACAAGTACATCTGTTAAAAGGGAACCAGATGATTCAACTCAAAACAAGACGAAAAATGCAGAGGAAGACAGCTCAGACTATGATGATGAAGAATGGGATGAATTCTTCAAAGATGTTCAACAGAAAATTGATGAGGAAAACAGGAAATCTGTCAAGGGCAAAAGGCTAATGAAATCTGCATCAACAACTAAGCAATATACGAGACGGAAGACTGTCCAATGGAGTGAAAATCAGCCTAGTAGGCCTCTCACCAGAGCTCGCTCACTCTCTGGAATTCTACAAACTGAATCTCCATGGGTTACGGGACCGGATGCCCCATCTGCATCTACACAGCATCCATCACACACGAAGAGACAGGCTACAGACGCTGATGTGTTGGAATCGCTTCGACAGGAACAACAAAGACTGTCTGCTGAACAAGAAAGAATGTCGAAGGAACTTCAGCAACTTTCCTCTAAACAGAAGAAGATCAAGAAGAAGTGCTCAACTATTTCGACAATGCTTAAAGGGATTTTGAGCAAGCTCAGTTGTACCAGCTCCGACTCCTCCGACTGAACTGCACCTTCCTTTTTCTTCTATTTGTGCAGAATTTTGATTTCAGGATTTAGTCTTATACTTACTTTTAGCTTAGTTCTCAGGTTTTACGTTTTATTGGAACTTTTTCACTCTCCTAACATTTCGTAGTCTTAACTACATTTTGGCTTTGTTTTGTGACAAAAAGGGGGAGAGAGTTTATAGAGAACAATGAACAATGAATGATGGTATGAATCATGAAACATCAAGGTAAGTGAACAATGTTTGAATCAACTGGATGAATATCAAGGTAAGTATGATCTCAACTTGAGGTTTTTCAGCTATATGAATGCATGCCTCGACTAACTATTTGCTAACTATTTGGGCATGTAATATAACTAACAAGTTGATGTTCACTAACAAGTTTGTGACACTTGGTTTTTGATTGCATAGAAGATATGTTGGTTCTTAACTCTGATCAATTACATATCTATATATATATATTAGTTTGTCACAAACATGTTCATGACATTTGGTTTTTACGTGCAAAGAAGATATGTTGGTGTTTTTTAACTATGATCTGTTTACATATCTGAATATAAATGTCATGGTAAGTATAAATGAGTTTAAACTTCATCTCTGTTTGTGGTTTTTGAATGATACAAAATTCTTGAGGTATCTAACGATTTCTTTTGTCAAGAATGATTTCTTTTTGCAGAGAGTACAGATGTCTAAGTCTAGAGTCTGTTTTAGGAGTTTAACTCATGTATTGTATTTTGGATCTCCATTGTAAATTTTTGTTGTATGGTGATAGCAACAAAAATATCTTTTTGAATTTTCTTTAGTGGATCTATGTTTTGTCACGAAACCGCCAAAGGGGGAGATTGTTACGGAATTTGAGTTGGCGTAGTTTCGTGAAAGTTTCAAGTCCTGAAGATTGAAGGTGAAGAAAAGTTGAATCATTTAACTCAATCTCAAGAAAGAAGAATTCAGAAGGATCAGGTATGTTTAACTAAAGAATTTGTGTGATCCGAATACTTCTTGTAGTGTAGAAACACTTGGAAGAATCTTTCATTGCATAAAAATCAAAAACTGGACTTGGGACATGTTCAGGATCCGGATCAGGTTGTTCGATCCGGATCCCGAAGGTGGTTCGTTCATACATCGTCGCAATCCGGATCGCAGTCTCTTGATCCGGATCCCGAACGTTGAGTTTACCATCTACCTTGAACGATCCGGATCTTGCTTCGCAATCCGGATCCCGAACGTTGATGTTTGGTGAACTGTATGAACGATCCGGATCGTAGTCACATGATCCGGATCCCGAACCTTCGTTTTTCTGGAATTGGCTGTTTCGTTATGACGATCCGGATCCTAGTTATCACGATCCGGATCGCCGTCCGTAAATATCCAGAAATGGTTGGTTTTTGATTCTTATCTCCTTCCTAGGGTTTCTAACCTATAAATACACCCTATGACTCTCTTTCTAGGGTGAATCCACATAGCCGTCATTTTCTTGTATCATCTTATACGGCTATAGATCCACATATAGAGAAGAAAGGAAATCATTAGAGAATACTCTATGTTTCTTCATCTATATTGATTAGTTTGATTCTAGGTTTTCATACTCACATCTTGAGTTGAATCAAACTAATGAATACTTAGATGGTATTTCCGATCTATCTTTGATCTAAGTATTCGGCGGATCATCACCACCCAAAAACAACGATTTTCCCCAAAATCGGCGCGTGGATTCGCGTGTCCTTGTGGATTCAAGGTTCAATCGCTCTCGTGGATTCGGAGCGAGGCACGTTCGTGGATTCGAACGGTGCTATTGGGTGAAGACCGTGGATTCGGTCGAACGTCGTGGATTCGACGTTGGACGCCGTGGATTCGGCGTTGGGCGCAGATCGTGGATTCGAGAAGCGTCTGGAGCGAGCGGAGAAGATCCTCTAGGAGCGTATGGAAAAGGTTGAGTCGTAAGTGTGTACGGTAAATCACCTTGTACGTGTTTTAATTCTAGTGGATTTCTGCCGTGTTATCGGTCCCGTGGTTTTTTACTCCGGTGATGGAGTTTTCCACGTAAAAATCTTGCGTGTTATTTTATTTTCCGCATTGGGTTTTATCGCAACGATTTTTTGGAGTGTTTATACGTTTACACCTATTCACCCCCCTCTAGGTGTTTCTTCCCCTATTTAGATCTGTATTATATACGACCCAACAATAGGGTTATTTCTTTGAAACCCTAGCCGCAGCCTTGGTGTAACCGTAGCCTCCTCTCCCACGACCCCACGACTTCTCTACGAGGGTTCCCGAGCATCTGCACCACCGGCCGCCGCCCCAGGGTCGCCGGAAAAGCAAGGTTAAAACAAAGGCAACCTTGATTCTTGGGTTGTAAGTGAGGGAGAGCATCAAAACCTTTAAACTTGTGCTTGAACCTCTCTGTGGGTGTGATCTTCATCCTGAAGGCAAGTCGAGGTGGGCTGGTGCACTACCGTGGCCGCGCGCCGCCGCAGCCACCATCTTCATCTTCCTCGGATCCGGCAAAGGTGAGGCCCTTTGTTTTTCGTTTTCTTTGCAACTTAGGTTAGTGCAGTAGAGTAGTGAAGTCCTGGGGATGTCCCCTGCTGAACCCCGAAGTCGGGTTTGCTTCCGGTCGCCGGCGGGGAAATTGCACCCGCCGGAAACCGAAGTAGCTCCGCCGCGGCCGTTTGCCGCACCCGATGGCGCAACTTCGAAACAAAAATGATAGTTGTGTTCTGTTGAACACCTTGATCATCTCCTCCAAATTTGGAGTGATTTGATGCACTGTGGGCGCGGCGGGGCGATGCCCTAGTTCGGGCTTTTGTGTTTTTTTGGCCGGGGTTGCGCCGCCGCCGCCGCCGCCGCCGCCGCCGCAGCTGGTCGCCGGGCACCTGCAAAGTTTACTTCACCTAGTCGAGACAGACCCTTTGGGGCCTTTGCATGCAACCCATGCTGGGTTGTTGTATTTCCGCCATTAATGGCGTTTTGACCCGGCCGAGCTTGCGCCGCCGCCGTTGCTGATGCTCCCTGCCGCCGGCCATGTGCACAGCAAGCTTCGTGGAGTCACATAGCATCTACTGGTGCTTGAGCTTGAGACCCAGAGCTTAAGGTTAGGGATCCACCATTGTTGTCTTCAAGGTTGGGTGTTAAGGATTGTGCACTCAAGGTGTTTGCATAAATGCCACTGAGAAGAAATGTATGGAATTAGGGTTCGAGTATAATATGAAAGATGCTTCATTTTGTTCCCTGAGCTTGGTGCTCACTCCAGATCAAACAGGATCTGTGTGGTTTTTAAAATGGAGCATTGTGATCTTGTTAGTAAGCGAGGGTGTTGGATCTTGTAAACCAGCAGTGCTGGGCTGCATTTTGGGCAAGCCTCTGGGTTTTTGGGGTATTTTGAGCAAAGTGCTCAAACAGAAATGCTTTTGGCCCAAGAAATGCAAAGTTATAGTGTGTCGAGCTCTAGGTTGGTGTTATGGCCCAAGGTCTGTTCTGGGCTGTTTGCGAAGCCGCGACAGTGAGCTCCTGGCTAATTTGGGGTCACTGAACGCGATGCTCGCGTTTAATTCAGGTTTTGATGAGCCGGAGAAACAAAAATGCGTTTAAGCTATGTTAGCAAGGTATTTTATGGCCCGAAGTTTTCCTCGGGTTTCGTACTGTCGCAAATGTGTGAGCACGGTGTTCAGTAAGTCATTTTTCACCTGCTGGAAGTGACGGATCGTGAATTTGAGTTTCCAGTGAAAAGAACGAGCGAAATCAGTGCTCAAATGGCACTAAAAGTGTAATTTCCGGAAACCCTAGGGGCCTAAATGCAATTGTGACCATACTAGTTGCTTTGTACAGTGTACACATGATCTCTAAACCTTTTGTTGGAGGTCCGATGCTTTTCGTTGGGCGGGAATTGGATCCCGAACCGTAAATCGGCAAAATCGCCGGTTTAACGGTGATTCGGCGTTAATCATGCAATTCAGGAAATTGTGGGGATTAATTTGTGATGCCAGGTATCTATGGCTGTTCCCGGTGCTGTTCCAAAGAGCCCGGTGATTTTAGTTTCTTGTCTGCAGCTTCCGATGCCAAAATGGGCCCCCGGGAGTGTTTTCAGTGGTTATGGTACTTCCGGTGCACAAGTGTACCCAGAGTTTGATGTTAGGGCCTAAATGTCTTAAATTAGACATTCTTGGGCAGCACGTGAAGTTTCACGAGTTTTGGTTATTGTTCAGCACAGATTGGGGCATCAGTGGTTTTCGGGAATTCCGGTTTAAGCCTAGTTTCGGCTAAGTTCCCCGTATTAGCGACACGTTACTGATTCTAGTTTCTGTTCAGGTCCCTGCAGCCTGACTCCGGCCCACGAGCCTTCTGTTGGAGTCGTTGGATCGGCCTACATTGAGGTGGGTTAACTTCGGCCCGGGCTTGAACTATTCGGCCCTCTGGTTGCTTTAGTCCAGTCGGACACTTGTTCTTGGCTTGCCCTGCTGATTTTACCTATATGACATATATTGATCTCTTTTGACATAGCATGATCCCTCTGATTGACATTGACCTGATTAGATCGATGATTGAGTTTTATTGTCACTATCAGCTGATATTTCGATATTCTAGCATGTTCTGTTGTTTAGTCATATACCTATATCTGCACAGTTATATCCTGATTTCTAGTATTGTTATCTATAGCTCCCTTATGCTTGATTACCTGCCTTTTTAGCATCCTATGATTGATATACAGACATATGCACCCTATGATTGATATATGATTGATATACAGACTGCATGATATATGATTGATTTATAGACATCTGCATCCCTGTGGGGATTTCCGGCAGTTTGCCGATTACCCGGTCTGTGGACCGTGAGATTTAGCATTTTGCATTGTGATGATTGTACACCTGCTGTTCGTTCGCGTACGCTGTGGGATTGATCCCCCACATTGCGTTTTTTACCGGTAAAGGGTCTGCTTGACCCGTGAGCTTGCCCCTCTTGTCGTATCACTGGGTACGGGGAGCCCCTTGGTTGTACCGATATGAGGAAAACTCTTGGCTGTACCTTTTGGTACGAGGATCCTCTTGGCTATATCAATGGTACGGGGTTTGCGGTTCAGTTCTGCTAGGTGGAATCCAGGATGATTATGATTGGCGCGGCATAGATATCTTCGCCTGAGGTCCCCGTGACCAATAGTGGCATTGGTTAGTAGTTGCTGTTCTTTATGTTGATGCATAACTATATTTCCATATTCCAGCTTGTCTGATTTGTCGTTTCAGTTATAGCATGATTTCCAGCACTCATTATGTTCAGTATCTTGATTTATGCTTCTTGCCAGTCTGCTTCCTTTATCAGCTGTTACCTATTGATTTATCTACTATCCGCAGATTATTGTACCCAGTAGGTACGATTAGCTATTCTCGGCTCGTCGTGCCCACTGGGATACACTCCGGTGTATCTCACACCCCTGGGTGACTGTTTTTCAGGTCGCTGGGTGATGGGATGTCGGGACACGTTGGTGAGACGATTGCGATAGTATCGACCCCTTTGTAGTCAGTATATTTATTTTCCGCACTTCTGTTTAAATATTATAAATTGACTAGTCTTGCATGCGTAGTTTAGACTACTCTGATATTGACTGATTATGATTAGCCGTGCATGTATAGGAAAGGATCTGTCCAGTTGGGCAGGGAATTTACTATACATGTGGCGGTCTGTTACGCCTGGTTTGCGAACTCTGATTTATAAAAAAAAAAAATTTAGCCTGCTTTTCAAAACTCGGGGCGTGACAGATTAGATGGTATCAGAGCATAGGTACACGATACCTAGGTATTTGGTTAGGATTGAGCCCTAGGATGACTGGTGATCTACGTGAGAGAGCGGGGTGATCGTAAAATGGTTAGGAACTCGTGGACTGTGTTACCGCTGAAACTATCCTGACCTGATTTATCCTTGTATAGGTATGGCTCGTCCTCCTGGGCGTGGTCGGGGACGAGGTGTGGGCTCTGGCCGAGGTATCGGCCGATCACCCAGCATGCAGAGCGAGCCCGCAGATCAGGGTCGTATGGACCGACTTGAGGCTCAGATGGCGGCTCTGGCTGGGATGTTCCAGCATTTCGTGCAGCAGCAGACTGCTGCTCCTGCCCCACATGGTCCCCCACCAGCTGTTCCAGTTGCTACACCGCCGGTTGCACCCCCTGTTGCACCGGCCGTTGCCGAACCCGAGGGTTTGGCGGAACCTGCTGCTGACCCCGTAGCACCACCTGCGGGGCCCATTCCCAATGTTCCCGTCACTTCTAGAGCGGTACCTGGGGTTGCTGCTGCCCCTACTGCCGCTGCTTCAACAGCGTCTGCTTCCTCCCGTTCTGTTTTCCCCGCTGCTGATCCGGCGGCCGATGACGAAGCCGCTCGAATGGAGAAGGCTCGAGCAAAAGCGGCTTTGCTAGAGTTTAGGAAATTCAAGCCGCAAACTTTCGACGGCAAAGACAATGACCATTGGGCGGTCGAGGAATGGATCGACCACATGGAGAAATTATTTCAGGACGCCTACACTGAGGACAGAGACAAGGTCCACATCGCTGTTCATTGCCTAGAGGGCCGGGCGTCCAAGTGGTGGAGACGTCACCGAGAGCGCCATTTCGTGGGTCCATCTGAACCCACCTGGGAAAATTTTAAAACTGCTATGTACCACCACCACCTCAAGGAGACCACCAAGGAGGGTCTCGAGCGCGAATTAGAAAACATCAAGCAAGGCGACAAGAGCGTCAGGGAATATGAGCAGGAGTTCCTGCGCATTGCTGATCTGGTTCCTCAAGCAGTGCGCGAGGAACGCCGCAAGGTGCGCCTCTTCTCGCAGGGGTTGAGACAGGAGATCCGTCGTCATATCTCGTCCCACCTGGCCGCCGATTTCGACAACTGTGTCGAACGCTGTCTCTCCATTGAGGCCGAAATCCAGATGTCTCGTGCAGAGCGGGATGCCACTGATAGAGGAAAGGATAAGAAGCGGAGTTTTTCTGGGAGTAGAATTGAAAATAGCGGGAAACCCCCTAAGTATCCTCGATCCCAAGATCAGACTGTGAGCGCATCTGCTAGCAACCAGCAACGTGGACTACGACCCTGTGTCTTTTGCGGTAGACCACATTATGCAAATACATGCCCACGTCGACATGGACGTTGCTACGGATGCGGGCAACCAGGACACATTCGGGAAAATTGCCCACAGAGGATCACACCTGATTATTCCACTGCTCCAGCACCTGTGATCCCATACCAGCGACAGGGTACTTCCTCGAGCGCTGCTTCATCTGGGCGTCCTCCCCTCCCTCGTCAGTCCGAGGGGGCGCGCCAAGCCTCAGCAGGACGGGTCTATGCATTGACCCCTCATGGAGAACCAGCGGAGGAAAACCCGACGACAGACTTTGTAGCTCTCGAATAGACTAGTTTAAGCATTCAATAAAGTAGAACTTTAGGTTGTAAGTTCCGGGAAGAAAACTTTTTTTTAAGTTGTAAGTTTCAGGGACGAAACTTCTTTTAAGTTGTAAGTGATGTAGAAACTCGAAATATTTTATTTTAATAAATGAATTAAAAGTGAAGTTTGCGCTGGTTTTGAAATCAAAAGACTTGTGTTGACCTATATGGTCAATCGCCAGTGTGCAAGTCGCACTTTGCACTAGATAAAAAGGCTACTTTCCAATCCAGACATGATCTTGGAAATCCGAATTGACCGTTGCGATCGTCTCGTCGAACTGAGCGAGATTCATATTCAGCACTTTTCGATCTGACGGTCGGATCTTCCGGAATTCAGCGAAGAAGCGGACAAATTGCCGCGGCCAATGTAACAGTGCTCTGCACAGTATAACTTAAGTTATTACTGTAGATGCACAGTAACTCCTATTTTCGAATCTCCCTCGGTTGCAACATACACTATTTCACTGTTCGGATTCTGAACATAGCGATCCAAATAGTCGATTTGATCCGTTTCGGCGTTCTGGACGCAATGGCGCTGACGGAATTTCCGTTTGACGACCCTAAAGCATCGTAAAGTATGCCGAACCGTATAATTTACAGTATAGGATGCAATTTAAAAATTATGGAGCGAAATTTTAGCGAACCAAAATCGCTACCTGATAGGTTTCGTCGAGCCGGACATCGTGGCGGTGTCCATTTTCAGTTTGACAACCCGGTTGTCTCGAAAAGCGTGAAATAAGAGAAAAATTGTAGTATTTTGGATAAAAGCTCTATATTTTATGTGTCGAATTACTCCAAACTTGTACACGAGGGACTTCCTTGTGAGTTTGTTCTACAGCAGAGGACTTAAGTGAAAATACATTAAGTTCGGGGACTTAATTGCATTTTATTGCAAACTATATCATAGCACATAGGGTTATTTCTTTGAAACGCTAGCCGCAGCCTTGGTGTAACCGTAGCCTCCTCTCCCACGACCCCACGACTTCTCTACGAGGGTTCCCGAGCATCTGCACCACCGGCCGCCGCCCCAGGGTCGCCGGAAAAGCAAGGTTAAAACAAAGGCAACCTTGATTCTTGGGTTGTAAGTGAGGGAGAGCATCAAAACCTTTAAACTTGTGCTTGAACCTCTCTGTGGGTGTGATCTTCATCCTGAAGGCAAGTCGAGGTGGGCTGGTGCACTACCGTGGCCGCGCGCCGCCGCAGCCACCATCTTCATCTTCCTCGGATCCGGCAAAGGTGAGGCCCTTTGTTTTTCGTTTTCTTTGCAACTTAGGTTAGTGCAGTAGAGTAGTGAAGTCCTGGGGATGTCCCCTGCTGAACCCCGAAGTCGGGTTTGCTTCCGGTCGCCGGCGGGGAAATTGCACCCGCCGGAAACCGAAGTAGCTCCGCCGCGGCCGTTTGCCGCACCCGATGGCGCAACTTCGAAACAAAAATGATAGTTGTGTTCTGTTGAACACCTTGATCATCTCCTCCAAATTTGGAGTGATTTGATGCACTGTGGGCGCGGCGGGGCGATGCCCTAGTTCGGGCTTTTGTGTTTTTTTGGCCGGGGTTGCGCCGCCGCCGCCGCCGCCGCCGCCGCCGCAGCTGGTCGCCGGGCACCTGCAAAGTTTACTTCACCTAGTCGAGACAGACCCTTTGGGGCCTTTGCATGCAACCCATGCTGGGTTGTTGTATTTCCGCCATTAATGGCGTTTTGACCCGGCCGAGCTTGCGCCGCCGCCGTTGCTGATGCTCCCTGCCGCCGGCCATGTGCACAGCAAGCTTCGTGGAGTCACATAGCATCTACTGGTGCTTGAGCTTGAGACCCAGAGCTTAAGGTTAGGGATCCACCATTGTTGTCTTCAAGGTTGGGTGTTAAGGATTGTGCACTCAAGGTGTTTGCATAAATGCCACTGAGAAGAAATGTATGGAATTAGGGTTCGAGTATAATATGAAAGATGCTTCATTTTGTTCCCTGAGCTTGGTGCTCACTCCAGATCAAACAGGATCTGTGTGGTTTTTAAAATGGAGCATTGTGATCTTGTTAGTAAGCGAGGGTGTTGGATCTTGTAAACCAGCAGTGCTGGGCTGCATTTTGGGCAAGCCTCTGGGTTTTTGGGGTATTTTGAGCAAAGTGCTCAAACAGAAATGCTTTTGGCCCAAGAAATGCAAAGTTATGGTGTGTCGAGCTCTAGGTTGGTGTTATGGCCCAAGGTCTGTTCTGGGCTGTTTGCGAAGCCGCGACAGTGAGCTCCTGGCTAATTTGGGGTCACTGAACGCGATGCTCGCGTTTAATTCAGGTTTGATGAGCCGGAGAAATAAAAATGCCGTTTAAGCTATGTTAGCAAGGTATTTTATGGCCCGAAGTTTTCCTCGGTTTCGTGCTGTCGCAAATGTGGAGCACGGTGTTCAGTAAGTCATTTGTCACCTGCTGGAAGTGACGGATCGTGAATTTGAGTTTCCAGTGGAAAGAACGAGCGAAATCAGTGCTCAAATGGCACTAAAAGTGGTAATTTCCGGAAACCCTAGGGGCCTAAATGGCAATTGTGACCATACTAGTTGCTTTGTACAGTGTACACATGATCTCTAACCTTTTGGTTGGAGGTCCGATGCTTTTCGTTGGGCGGGAATTGATCCCGAACCGTAAATCGGCAAAATCGCCGGTTTAACGGTGATTCGGCGTTAATCATGCAATTCAGGAAATTGTGGGGATTAATTTGTGATTGCCAGGTATCTATGGCTGTTCCCGGTGCTGTTCCAAAGAGCCCGGTGATTTTAGTTTCTTGTCTGCAGCTTCCGATGCCAAAATGGGCCCCCGGGAGTGTTTTCAGTGGTTATGGTACTTCCGGTGCACAAGTGTACCCAGAGTTTGATGTTAGGGCCTAAATGTCTTAAATTAGACATCTTGGGCAGCACGTGAAGTTTCACGAGTTTTGGTTATTGTTCAGCACAGATTGGGGCATCAGTGGTTTTCGGGAATTCCGGTTTAAGCCTAGTTTCGGCTAAGTTCCCGTATTAGCGACACGTTACTGATTCTAGTTTCTGTTCAGGTCCCTGCAGCCTGACTCCGGCCCACGAGCCTTCTGTTGGAGTCGTTGGATCGGCCTACATTGAGGTGGGTTAACTTCGGCCCGGGCTTGAACTATTCGGCCCTCTGGTTGCTTTAGTCCAGTCGGACCACTTGTTCTTGGCTTGCCCTGCTGATTTTACCTATATGACATATATTGATCTCTTTTGACATAGCATGATCCCTCTGATTGACATGGACCTGATTAGATCGATGATTGAGTTTTATTGTCA
>CM055068.1:6417097-6454231 GCA_029204045.2 Tillandsia leiboldiana | reverse complement strand
TCGCACTTTCTTTCTCTCTCCTTAAATGTTTTTACAATAATACGGATCTCAATACAACTTCTATGGTAATAAATTTATAAGTATGAATAAGTTTGTACTTTGAAAGCATATAAGTTCTACTATATATATAATAGATATATATATATATATATATATATATAGTATATATATATATATATAGAGAGAAGAGAGAGGAGAGAGAGAGAGAGAGAAGTATAGCTTATATACTTTTCAAAAGTAAAGCTCAATTATGTTTGTAAATTTTTTACCATAGAATTTATATTGAGATCCGTGCTTGTACTTTCTTTCACTCTCTAATAGTTGACTTTACAATAGCACAATCTAATACAAATTTTATAGTAAACCCAATTAGGCTTGGTGGATTTTTTATACTATTGAATTTGCATTGAGATTTGTGTTACTGTATTTCTCTTTTTTTCTCTCTTTAGTTGATTTACAATAGCACAAATCTCAAATCAAATCCAATGGTATAAAATTCCAAATATAGTTGGGCTTGTACTTTTGAAAGTATATAAGCTCTACTCTATGCTCTACGATATATATATATAATATAGATATAATATATAATATATTATATATTTATATATAATAATATACTCTATATAGATATATAATATATATATAGTTCGTTACTTATTGTAAAAGTAGAAGTAATTGGTGTTTGTAAGTTTTTATACTGTTAGATCTATCCATTTGACTAATTCACACCTCTTAAATCATGTCATTCTACCAACCATTCATTAAATTCGTGTGGCCCACTATCATCCTAACCACACATTATTCATCCAACAGCTAAAAATCTATAAGCACCAATGACCTGATACTTTTAAAAGTATAGGAGCTCAATTATATATATATATATATATAATATATATATATATATATAGATATATATATATATTCTCGTAGCACAGAGACTTCCGTACTACCAAGTTGTTTTCAGTGATGCGCCTTTCGAATCGACGATCAGTTCCATTAAACTTGATCTATACTATTGAAAATATCTAGAAACCAAGTTTCATTATTTTTCAACATCATGTACATATCAAATGAGTAGTTAAAAAATGAACGGCTGAAAATAAAAATTTTATAAAAATAGTGATAAAATACTTAAATTTTAAATATAAAATTTTGATCTTATTCTTTATATTAAGTAGAATTTTCTATTAAAGTTTCACGTTATTTGGATTATTTTACATCGTTGAATTTACAAACGCACCGCATCGGCCATTAAACTGTCACTTTTGAATTCTTTGATCACTTAGTAAATAATGTCAAAAAAATAAGAAATTTGATTTCTAAATATTTTTAATAATGTAGGTTAAGTCTAACAGAATCGATTGTCGCTTCGAAAGCCACATCATTAAAAACAACTTGGTAGTCGGAGGCCTCCGTACTACCGTAGTATAGTAGCCGAACTATATATCTATATATTCAAAAGTACAAGTTATTCATATTTGTGAATTTTTTACCAGGATTTGTATGGGATCCGTGTTATTATAAATATTAAGGAGCGAAAAAAGTAAAAATGTACAAATCCTATACAAATTCTATAATAAAAAATTCACAAACATAATGATCTCTACTCTATATATATATAATATATATATAACTATAATAATATATATATATATATATATATATATTTATATTATATATATATATATATATATATATATATATATTTATATATTATATATTTATATATAATCTAAAGAGAGAGAGAGAGGAGAGAGAGATAGAGTTCGCTACTAACATGTTATAATAGTACCAAGGCTTGGTACTATCAAGTTTCTACCATTAAAATCAATCCCTTTAATCATTTTTACCCCGTTAGATTTTACTATTTTCCACCACCTATTAAATCCAAGGGTCCCACTATCATCTCAACCACCATTTTTTAATACAAGGGTTAAAACTTAATAGCACCATGACTTGTACTATTAATAGTATTCACCTAGCTATTAATATTATATATAGATCTTGTATAGTATATATAATCTATATATATAGTATAATAATTATATATCTATATTAATATATATACTATATATAGTATGTATATATATATATATATATTATATATATATATATTAATATATACTATATATGTAATGTTTATATATATTGTAGTGTACTGGGTTTTCCCTTGCGACTTTCGATGAATCCACTGTGTAGAACACCTAGTGTTGGTGTGTCTGGCCCATGGTGCATCGAAGGGGTGCCACAGATGGACCTCGTGAGACTTTGATAGCGGAATTGGCCTTCGGCTGTAATTGCCGAATTTTAGAAAAGGTTTTGGGCCAATCTGAGGTTAGAATTGGATTCAGCGCGGAAAAACGCTTGAAAACAGCTATTTGCTTGTTGAATTTGGAGTCCGGATGACCAAATGCGGGCTTCCGGAAGATTTGGGGGATTTTCGGTGCACGGGGGGTGACACGTGGACCGGCCAGCGCCACGTGGCACCCTTTTATTGGCCGGCTCCACGCGGCTGGGTCCACGCAGTGGCGCGGCGGTGCATGGACCGCGGCGGGTGGACGCGTGGCGGGCCCTGGTAGGCGGGCGCACGCGGCACGGCTCACTGGAACTTGCGGGTTTGCGGTGGACCGGGCGCATGACACGTGGCGGCTTCGATTCGTCGGTCCACGTGGGCGCGGTCCCGGTGCGCGGGGAGGGCGCCTCGGTACTGTGCGCGCACGTAGTGCGCACAGTGGCGCCAGGCGGGGCGGTCGGCCGCACTCGAGTGCGACACGTGTCGCCTCGAGATTGGCCGGCCGTACCTACCCCCCTTGACTGCGGGGGGCCACGTGTCGTGTGCGGGCCGCGGGGATCCGCTGTCCCCTGTTCGGGGCGACGTGGCGGTCCCAGAAACTTTCGGGCGCGTCGGACGGGTTCCATACAACCCGGTTTCCGGGCGCAGTGCGCCCGAAACTGCGCCCGAAAACCGGGCCTTAAGCCATTTGGGCTGGGCCTTTAAATAGCTCCCCCCCATTCGCCCCTTTAGCTTTTTGGGCTTCTTTTCACTGGGCTTTCTTCAAGCGATTCCTCCTCTCTCAGAGCTCAACCCTTTGGAGAAGTTTGAAGATTTTTGGAGGCACGCATCCCGAGGTTCACCATTTTACGGCGCCGGCGCGACGCTTGTTCTTCGGCGATCCTCTTCGCCCCTTCTCAGTGTTTGGACTACTCCGACCCACCCCGACCTCGGAATTCGCCGATTCTTGCGCCGTTGGACTCACGACAGGTAGGGCTTTCAACTCCTGTGTTTTATGGTTCCTCGATTTCCGTGCTGATCTTGGAGTTTTTTTTAGCACCCATTTGACCCTTTTTCTTCGCGGACGTTTGGGACAGCACCGCAGTGTTCTTGGCCATATCTTTTTCGCTCAGGCGTCGGAACGAGGCGATTCAAAAGGCAATTTTCATCTACGCTTCGCAAGGAGTCTCCTGGATTTTTCTCAGAATTTTCTGAATTTTACTCGAGGGTGAGAATCTCCTTCTCTGTGGTTCCTTGTTACAGGAATTTAGTGCAGTTTGGATTTGGGGTGTACCCCTTGTCGGATTTTTATCTCAGCGTAGGAAACTCCAAATTGGGCGTGCAGGTACTCGTTTCGACGAGCTCGTCGCAAGGATCGCGATAGTATTTTTCTTGGATTTTTCTGGGCATTATTCGCAGGTAAAAATTAGTGAACTGTGGACTGCTGGTTTGGGGGACAGATTCTGGAATTGTGGATGTTAAGCTTATGTATTTTCCTTCGGGGTATTTTGTACAGATTGGTGGTGTGTTGGACTGATCTTGGACTTCGCCTTTGGGAATTTTGGAATAGCGCTCGAGGTGGGTGATGTTGAGAACCTCCTACTTGTGAATGTCACTAGGCCTATGGAATGCCACGATTATGTGTTATTAAATATGAATGTATCTAGCATGCTTGCATGAGATTAAGGTTCTTTGCTAATACTTGCATTGTTAGCAGGCTACAAGTTAATAAGTGGTGTTTCCATGTTTAGAAATGCAATTTAATTAGTTGGAATGAATGCTATAGCCATATCATATTGTGTGTTAAGGAAAGGTTGGGCATGTGGTTAGAATGCATGTTGTAAAAGGGTACTTGCTAGTTAATTGTACATCTAAATTGTATCATGTATCGTATATCATGCCACGGTACATCGGAGGGTCCAAACATTTAGTGTTGCATATGTTAGAATAATTAAAAAGGGGTTTATCAAGTAAAGGACTTTGCATGCTTCAATGGTCATCTAGCTAGGCCACCTTTTTCTGCTACACATACATCTGGAATTGACTTAGGAGAAACCATGCTTGCTATTCATTCTCCTGTAGTCTAGTTGTAGAGGATTGTGTAGTTCAGATGTTCAGATGTTCAGAGTTGGGACAGTCGGGGATGGATGGTTGGGTGTTGCGGCAACCGCGGACTGTGGGCGGTTGACCGGCCTTACTAGTATTATTATTATTGCATCAGATTGGAGGTGAGGGATCGGGCTTCTTTAGTGGATGGTCTTACCCACTCGTTTAGAGTCTTGATCCAGTCCTGCTACATCAGATACTTATGGTTACATATTTTTACTCGTGTGGGTCGCTCCCCTCGAGTGCCACTCCGGAGTAGGCTTAGGGCCGAGCCGTGTGCCGGTCGATTGGGTACTTTGAGGATCGTGCCGTGTGCCGATCAGATACTGGGTTCTCGAGTTGACACTACCAGCAGGCAGTACCAGTGTTGACTGGTGTATTGATTGGGTTTGGTTGGCCAGGTTCTGACATACTGATGCATACCTCTAGCGATTTGACAGCTAGGCATTTTAGAGGCATATTAGGGGTAGCTTTATCATCAGTAGACTTACCTTTAGCATACTATCTTTATTTCATTTTCGCCTCTAGTAGTCCTAGTGGGTATTTCTGAGTTGAGGTCTACCCACTAGGGGAGGCTACTGTTTTTATAGTAGTTCTCACCCCCACTGTTTTCTCTTTTCTTTTCCCCTCTGTTTGTAGAGTCTTCTGCGGGAGTCGCGGGGACCCTCTTCCCTGGATCGAGGTAAGAGGATCGTTGATTAGATAGCTGCTGCCCCGAGTTGGAGTTTTGTAGTTTTGATGTATCCCCAAGTACACTCAGACGGTTGTATTTTCCTTTTTTTTTTTTGGGTCTGGCTGCGGCCAGCTGGTTGTATTTATTTCGTGAGCTGGGAGAGACACTTGTATATTTTTGAGAGCTTACTGTACTTCATTTCCAGCATTTGTCTGAGTTGTATTAGTTTTAGTTTAGCTCTGTTTTATGCTCCTTTATTACTTGTTTTATATCTGAGCAGGTTATCAGCGCTTCGTGTACACGGAAAATTCCGTGTGCACGGCGGATCTGTGGACGGGCCCGGGTTCTGGTTTACACCCGGGGCGTGACAGATTAAGTTGGTATCAGAGCTTAGGGATAGGTCAGTTGGGACTTAGGAAACCCTAGGCTTTTGGCAGACCCTAGGAAGGCAGAGCGTGAGTGACGTGATATTGTGCGAAAGTCGGTAATTGGTTGTTAACTCTTCCTGTGAGTGGAGGAGGGATTGGCATAGCCTATTTCTGGGGGACTATTATGTTGGCTGCAGACAACATAAGGTTACAGAATGGGGGAATGCCCATGACTTTCGCGTGATTGGGTCGAGAGTGGTTTGGTTTACTGACCCGTGGATTTTGTGTGACAGGATGCCTCCTAGGCGGCAGATTCCTACTCGGGGTACTCCTACGCCCCCGGAGGAGCCGGAGCAGTCCGGGCCTTCCGAGATCAGTGAGCTGAGGCCATGGTGGCCCAGTTGGCGGGAGAGCCACCGCCGACAGGAGCAGAGGTTCGAGCAGTTGCTTACGCAGGTTGGGGGCCCCTCCCCCTACTACTGTAGAGGCCCCCTGTACCACCAGTTGTACCGCCAGCTATTCCATTAGTCCCTACGGCACCGTCGTCGAGCAGTGGGCTCAGGGGGAGTCAGGCCGTTGACCCCAGCGGAGGAGGAGGAGTTTGCTGACAAACTCGCCAAGTTCTGTAAGCGAGGACCACCTAGGTTCTCAGGGAGGAGCACTCACCCATCGGAGATAGGATCATGGCTGGCAGCAATGGAGAAGTTGTTCAGAGACTTCTTCATTGACCACAGGTTCAGAGTGCATATGGCTGTACATTGCCTAGAGGGGGATGCAGATGCTTGGTGGCGTCGGGTCGAGCCCTTGGAGTTTCAGATCACCCGACAGCTACCCTGGTCGGAGTTTAGACGGTTGATCCTTGACACTTATTTCTCCACGAGCGTGAAGAAAAAGCTTGAGGATGATTTGAAGAATCTCCAGCAGGGGGACAGGACGGTATGGGATTATTATCAGGAGTTTACGCAGTTGCTCAACTGCGTACCCTATGTTGCCAGGGATGGGCTGCACCAGGTGGAGCTGTTTGAGACAGGTTTGCGCCCCGAGATCTATACCTTGGTGCACGCCCAGAGGCTTCAGACTTTATCAGAGGCAGTGGATCATGCACAGTGGGTCGAGAGGGGAGATCACGTCGTCGCTAGACGTGGGGGCTTGGCCGCTCAGAGTTCTGAGAGGAAGCGGCCAATGCCAGATGAGGGGGGACAGGCCAGTTCATGGAGGCCGCCCCGACCCCCACCGCCGCAGTTTACGGGCCGTGGGCGTTCGGAGCGGCGAGGGTCTGGTGGATCCCAGAGACCCCCACAGCAGCAGCAGCAGCAGCAGCCCCAGCGACAGCAGCAGCATTCGCAGCAGCAGAGGTCGCAGTCGCGACAGCAGGGGTCACAGCGACAGCCACAGCGGCAGCAGCAGCAGCAGTCTCGGAGACCACAGCAGCAGTCCCGACAGTCCCAGTCGTCTGAGAGATGTGTCTTTTGTGGTGGGCCGCACTTTCCCAGCACTTGTGATCAGCGGTGGGGACGATGTTATATCTGTGGACAGTCTGGTCACATGCGAGCCACTTGCCCTTTTGCAGCGTCGACAGCTCCTTCCTCGGCATCAGCCCCTTCAGTGCCCCAGCAGCGGCCTTATGCTCCAGCTGAGCAGGGCTCCTTCCTCCCACCCTGCAGATTATCGACCACCAGCTCAGAGCGGGCGAGTCTACGCCGCCCAGGTAGGGGACTCCACGGCAGCCGACCACGTGGTGGCAGGTATCACTTTACTTCTTGGTACTAGAGCTCGCACTTTATTTGATACCGGTGCATCACATTCTTTTATCAGTAGAGTATTTGCATCATCTCATGGACTAGTGTTAGGTCGGTTGCCACATGCAGTAGAGGTACAGATTCCTGATCATACATTGCATGTAGAGGAGTGTTGTTGGTCTTGCCCTGTTCAGATTGAGTCCTGGATCTTGCCAGCGGACCTTATGGTCCTTAGTGAGCTGCAAGATTACGACATTGTACTGGGGATGGATTGGCTGGCTCGCTATTTCGCGACGATTGATTGCGCCGCGAGGACTGTTACCTTTAGCGAGCCAGGCCAGGAGGGTGTTGTTTACGGGGGGTGCCAGAGTGCTTTCTTTGCCTCTGTGGTTTCGACCTCTCGTGCGAGGCAGATGATGCGCAGTGGATGCGTGGCCTTTTTGGCATCGGTGGTTAAGGAGCCTACGGCGGCACCGGGACTCACGGATATCCCTATTGTCCATGAGTACCCGGATGTTTTTCCTCCGGAGCTAGTTCATATGCCGCCGGATAGGGAGGTTGAGTTTTTGATTGACGTAGTTCCAGGAACTGCGCCAATCTCTAAGGCTCCTTACCGAATGGCACCGGCCGAGCTGCGGGAGTTAAAGGCGCAACTCCAGGATTTAATGGACAAGGGTTTTGTGAGGCCGAGTGTATCACCTTGGGGAGCGCCGGTGCTATTTGTGAAGAAGAAGGATGGTTCACTTCGACTGTGTGTAGATTACCGGGAGCTGAATAAAGTGACCATCAAGAACAAGTACCCTTTGCCGCGCATTGATGACTTATTCGACCAGCTGCAAGGGTCTTGTGTCTTCTCCAAGATTGATTTACAGTCTGGTTACCACCAATTGAAGGTGAAGGCCGAGGACATCCCAAAGACGGCATTCAGGTCGCGGTACGGGCATTATGAGTTCACCGTCATGCCTTTTGGACTGACAAATGCCCCTGCAGCTTTTATGGATTTGATGAACAGGATTTTTCGACCATACCTGGATCGGTTCGTCGTTGTTTTTATTGATGACATCCTAGTTTATTCCCGAAGCGATGTGGAGCACGAGGAGCACCTGAGGATTGTGCTACAACTTCTGAGAGAGAGAAAGTTGTATGCCAAGCTATCTAAGTGTGATTTCTGGCTTCGGGAGGTTGCCTTTTTGGGCCACGTGATTTCAGCCGCTGGAGTGGCAGTAGACCCGGCGAAGATCGAGGCAGTCCGGGATTGGCCCCGACCGACGACGGTATCAGAGGTCCGTAGTTTCATGGGCTTAGCAGGATATTACCGTCGGTTTGTGGAAGGTTTTGCGAAACTTTCCACACCCCTCACTCGTTTGACGCGAAAAGGGATTAAGTTTATTTGGAGTGAGGACTGCCAGAGGAGCTTTGAGGAATTAAAGATCAGGTTGATGTCGGCTCCTATCCTTTCCCTCCCTGTTATGGGGAAAGGATACGTGATTTATAGTGATGCATCGCACAGTGGACTTGGTTGCGTGCTGATGCAGGATGGTAGGGTAATCGCTTACGCCTCTCGGCAACTGAAGGATTATGAAAAGAATTACCCTACCCATGATTTGGAGCTAGCTGCAGTGATTTTTGCACTAAAGTTGTGGCGCCACTACCTGTATGGGGAACACTGCGAGATTTACACCGACCACAAGAGCTTGAAATACCTGTTCACACAGAAGGAGCTCAACTTGAGGCAGCGTAGATGGTTGGAATTGTTGAAAGATTACGATGTAGACATTTTATACCACCCTGGCAAGGCCAACGTGGTTGCTGATGCCCTGAGCAGGAGAGCAGTACAGAGTCTATCTTTGAGGATCACCGATCAGGCGCCATTACTTGAGCAGATGAGGCGGTTAGAGCTCGAGGTTGTGTCCCCTGGGGTCTCTGCTAGACTTATGTCTCTAGTCGTGCAGCCCACTCTGTTGGACAGGATTCGGGAGAGACAGAGTGAGGACCCCCACCTGGTGAGGATTCGAGAGCAGATGCAGACTGGTTTGTTAGGGGACTTTTCAGTTGATGCTGCGGGAGTACTCCGGTACAGGGACCGAGCTTGCGTGCCTATGGATGCAGAGATTCGAGAGCAGATCTTGAGGGAGGCCCACTATACACCTTATACCATCCACCCTGGTGGGACTAAGATGTATAGGGATCTGAAGGCACAGTTTTGGTGGAATGGGATGAAAAGAGACATTGGGAGATTTGTAGCGCACTGTTTAACTTGTCAGCAAGTAAAGGCTGAGCATCGTGTACCTGCTGGCAAGCTGCAGAGTCTCCCAATCCCTGAATGGAAATGGGAACATGTTACGATGGATTTTGTCACTGGGTTGCCGAGAGCACAGACGGGAGCGGATGCTATCTGGGTAGTCGTGGACAGGCTTACCAAATCCGCTCACTTTTTACCGGTTCAGATGACTTGGCCGATGGAGCGACTGGCGCAGGTGTACTTGGCTGAGGTGGTTAGATTGCACGGGGTACCCGTTTCCATCGTATCAGATAGAGACCCGAGGTTTGTCTCGCATTTCTGGAGGAGTTTACAGACAGCCTTGGGGACGCAGCTCCGATTTAGTACAGCATTCCACCCACAGACCGATGGACAGTCAGAGCGCACTATTCAGACCCTCGAGGATATGTTGAGAGCATGCATTCTGGACTTTGGAGGAGGATGGTACCGACACTTGGGATTAGTTGAGTTTGCGTACAACAACAGCTATCAAGCGAGCATTCAGATGGCTCCGTTTGAAGCGTTGTATGGACGCAAGTGTCGGTCACCCCTTTATTGGAGTGACGTGGGTGAGAAGAAGACTTTGGGTCCTGATCTACTGTTAGAGGCAGAAGAAAAGGTCAGATTGATACGACGACACCTAGAGACCGCCCAGAGTCGACAGAGGAGTTATGCTGATACTCGACGGCGAGACTTAGAGTTTCAGGTGGGTGACCATGTTTTTCTGAAAGTCTCGCCTTCGAAGGGGATTCGGAGATTTGGTATTCGTGGGAAACTGAGCCCTCGTTTTATTGGACCTTTTGAGGTGTTGGAGCGCTTAGGGCCAGTTGCCTACAGGCTTGCGCTTCCTCCCAGGCTTTCAGGTGTTCACAATGTGTTTCATGTATCGACGCTGAGGAGGTATGTTCATGACCCGTCCCATGTCATCGATTTCACCCCATTGGAGGTTGCGGAGGACCTGAGCTATGTTGAGCGGCCGTTGAGGATCTTGGACCGCGAGGTTAGGGAGTTGCGCAGTCGAGCCATCCCTTATGTGAAGATCCTCTGGAGCAGTCATGACGAGCGCGAGGCTACCTGGGAGTTGGAGTCAGCGATGATGGATGCTCACCCCCACTTGTTTGAGGCTCCTGTCTGAGGTATGACTTTTGTTTCGAGGACGAAACTTTTTCTTGTAGGGGAGGATGTAGTGTACTGGGTTTTCCCTTGCGACTTTCCGATGAATCCACTGTGTAGAACACCTAGTGTTGGTGTGTCTGGCCCATGGTGCATCGAAGGGGTGCCACAGATGGACCTCGTGAGACTTTGATAGCGGAATTGGCCTTCGGCTGTAATTGCCGAATTTTAGAAAAGGTTTTGGGCCAATCTGAGGTTAGAATTGGATTCAGCGCGGAAAAACGCTTGAAAACGGCTATTTGCTTGTTGAATTTGGAGTCCGGATGACCAAATGCGGGCTTCCGGAAGATTTGGGGGATTTTCGGTGCACGGGGGTGACACGTGGACCGGCCAGCGCCACGTGGCACCCTTTTATTGGCCGGCTCACGCGGCTGGGTCCACGCAGTGGCGCGGCGGTGCATGGACCGCGGCGGGTGGACGCGTGGCGGGCCCTGGTAGGCGGGCGCACGCGGCACGGCTCACTGGAACTGCGGGTTTGCGGTGGACCGGGCGCATGACACGTGGCGGCTTCGGATTCGTCGGTCCACGTGGGCGCGGTCCACGGGTGCGCGGGGGAGGGCGCCTCGGTACTGTGCGCGCACGTGCGCGCACAGTGGCGCCAGGCGGGGCGGTCGGCCGCACTCGAGTGCGACACGTGTCGCCTCGAGATTGGCCGGCCGTACCTACCCCCCTTGACTGCGGGGGGCCACGTGTCGTGTGCGGGCCGCGGGGATCCGCTGTCCCCTGTTCGGGGCGACGTGGCGGTCCCAGAAACTTTCGGGCGCGTCGGACGGGTTCCATACAACCCGGTTTCCGGGCGCAGTGCGCCCGGAAACTGCGCCCGAAAACCGGGCCTTAAGCCATTTGGGCTGGGCCTTTAAATAGCTCCCCCCATTCGCCCCTTTAGCTTTTTGGGCTTCTTTTCACTGGGCTTTCTTCACAGCGATTCCTCCTCTCTCAGAGCTCAACCCTTTGGAGAAGTTTGAAGATTTTTGGAGGCACGCATCCCGAGGTTCACCATTTTACGGCGCGGCGCGACGCTTGTTCTTCGGCGATCCTCTTCGCCCCTTCTCAGTGTTTGGACTCCTCCGACCCACCCCGACCTCGGAATTCGCCGATTCTTGCGCCGTTGGACTCACGACAGGTAGGGCTTCAACTCCTGTGTTTTATGGTTCCTCGATTTCCGTGCTGATCTTGGAGTTTTTTTTAGCACCCATTTGACCCTTTTTCTTCGCGGACTTTTGGGACAGCACCGCAGTGTTCTTGCCATATCTTTTCGCTCAGGCGTCGGAACGAGGCGATTCAAAAGGCAATTTTCATCTACGCTTCGCAAGGAGTCTCCTGGATTTTTCTCAGAATTTTCTGAATTTTACTCGAGGGTGAGAATCTCCTTTCTCTGTGGTTCCTTGTTACAGGAATTTAGTGCAGTTTGGATTTGGGGTGTACCCCTTGTCGGATTTTTATCTCAGCGTAGGAAACTCCAAATTGGGCGTGCAGGTACTCGTTTCGACGGGCTCGTCGCAAGGATCGCGATAGTATTTTTCTTGGATTTTTCTGGGCATTATTCGCAGGTAAAAATTAGTGAACTGTGGACTGCTGGTTTGGGGGACAGATTCTGGAATTGTGGATGTTAAGCTTATGTATTTTTCCTTCGGGGTATTTTGTACAGATTGGTGGTGTGTTGGACTGATCTTGGACTTCGCCTTTGGGAATTTTGGAATAGCGCTCGAGGTGGGTGATGTTGAGAACCTCCTACTTGTGAATGTCACTAGGCCTATTGGAATGCCACGATTATGTGTTATTAAATATGAATGTATCTAGCATGCTTGCATGAGATTAAGGTTCTTTTTGCTAATACTTGCATTGTTAGCAGGCTACAAGTTAATAAGTGGTGTTTCCATGTTTAGAAATGCAATTTAATTAGTTGGAATGAATGCTATAGCCATATCATATTGTGTGTTAAGGAAAGGTTTGGGCATGTGGTTAGAATGCATGTTGTAAAAGGGGTACTTGCTAGTTAATTGTACATCTAAATTGTATCATGTATCGTATATCATGCCACGTGTACATCGGAGGGTCCAAACATTTAGTGTTGCATATGTTAGAATAATTAAAAAGGGGTTTATCAAGTAAAGGACTTTGCATGCTTCAATGGTCATCTAGCTAGGCCACCTTTTTCTGCTACACATACATGCTGGAATTGACTTAGGAGAAACCATGCTTGCTATTCATTCTCCTGTAGTCTAGTTGTAGAGGATTGTGTAGTTCAGATGTTCAGATGTTCAGAGTTGGGACAGTCGGGGATGGATGGTTGGGTGTTGCGGCAACCGCGGACTGTGGGCGGTTGACCGGCTTACTAGTATTATTATTATTGCATCAGATTGGAGGTGAGGGATCGGGCTTCTTTAGTGGATGGTCTTACCCACTCGTTTAGAGTCTTGATCCAGTCCTGCTACATCAGATACTTATGGTTACATATTTTTACTCGTGTGGGTCGCTCCCCTCGAGTGCCACTCCGGAGTAGGCTTAGGGCCGAGCCGTGTGCCGGTCGATTGGGTACTTTGAGGATCGTGCCGTGTGCCGATCAGATACTGGGTTCTCGAGTTGACACTACAGCAGGCAGTACCAGTGTTGACTGGTGTATTGATTGGGTTTGGTTGGCCAGGTTCTGACATACTGATGCATACCTCTAGCGATTTTGACAGCTAGGCATTTTAGAGGCATATTAGGGGTAGCTTTATCATCAGTAGACTTACCTTTAGCATACTATCTTTATTTCATTTTCGCCTCTAGTAGTCCTAGTGGGTATTTCTGAGTTTGAGGTCTACCCACTAGGGGAGGCTACTGTTTTTATAGTAGTTCTCACCCCCACTGTTTTCTCTTTTCTTTTCCCCTCTGTTTTGTAGAGTCTTCTGCGGGAGTCGCGGGACCCTCTTCCCTGGATCGAGGTAAGAGGATCGTTGATTAGATAGCTGCTGCCCCGAGTTGGAGTTTTGTAGTTTTGATGTATCCCCAGTACACTCAGACGGTTGTATTTTCCTTTTTTTTTTGGGTCTGGCTGCGGCCAGCTGGTTGTATTTATTTCGTGAGCTGGGAGAGACACTTGTATATTTTTGAGAGCTTACTGTACTTTCATTTCCAGCATTTGTCTGAGTTGTATTAGTTTTAGTTTAGCTCTGTTTTATGCTCCTTTATTACTTGTTTTATATCTGAGCAGGTTATCAGCGCTTCGTGTACACGGAAAATTCCGTGTGCACGGCGGATCTGTGGACGGGCCCGGGTTCTGGTTTACACCCGGGGCGTGACATATATATATATATATATATATATATATATATATATATATATATATATATATATATATATGTATATATATATATTGTGACACCCCAATAGTCCTACATCGGATAGGAGTGTGAATGCGTTTGGGTATATATAAGACATGGACACTAGTAATAATAACCTGTCACGCCCCGAGTTTCAAAACAGCGGTAGAAATTTTTTTTTTAAATCCTCAGAGTACATATTGAAACCCGTGACGTAGACAGACCGCCACATGCACAGGGGACCCTCTGTCCACTGGGATAAAGTCTCCCCTGTACATGCTCGGCTAAACAAATACAATACTGAATCAGAGGCGACGTAAACAACAACTGAATGTAACTAGTACATGTCCAACATACAACACATAATCCACATCTCCAAAATATAATACAGACTAAGCACTGAATAAGAAATACTGGAATCTGTAGTCGATAACAGGGTCAACTCTACCGTGATAGCTCACTGGATCGTCCCAATCTCTCAACACCCGACTGACCTGAAAAATAGTCACCCAGGGGGTGTGAGATACACTCTACATGTATCCCAGTGGGCACGACGGGCCGAGAAATAGCAAGTCGTACCTACTGGATACTGAAATAAGCGGATAGCAAAATAGGCTATAATCACAAGGCTGAATAACTGTATACTGTACTGAAATAATCATGCTGAGTAATAAACAAAAGGAGCTGAATAACTGTATGCTGTACTGTACTAAGCATGCTATGTAATAAGCAATAGGGAAAGCAGGGTACCATGATCATGTGCTAAGCAATAAAGCTGGTATCACATATAAAGCTGAGTAAGCTATAACTGGCAATCATGTGAACCTGGTCAATCTCAATAATACTGATCATGCTATAGAACAGAGCAAGGATGATAACATAATATCAAAGTTGTAAACAAAGAGTACGAACAGTCATGTGCCAGTCATGCCAATAAATGCTGGAGTAATCAATGCAAATCATGCATCAATGATAGAAATCAAGTACCCAATCCATGCCACTGTTGGTCACTAGTGCCTCAGGCTAATGCCACCACTGGACACCAGGACCTCAGGCTAAGCTGCCATAGAACAGGACCTCAGGCAATTGCCACTGTTGGTCACTAAACATGCTATCATAACCCCAACGGGCTCACGGGTCTATGTGACGACCACTTTACCGGTAAAGAACGCATTGTGGGGGATCAGACCCACTGCGATCGTGAATGAAAAGCTGGTGCTCTGGCAATCATAATGCTGATGCTCAAACTCGCGGTCCAATGACCGAACCATCGGCTACAAGCCGGGAAAATCCCACTCAGGATGCTGAAAGCTGTAATCTCAACTGATGCAGTATAACTGAAACTGTATAACAGAAGCTATATACTAGAAACTGTATACCGAAACGAAACTCCTATTCTAACATGCAGTATAGAACAGGAATGCTGAATAAACTGAACTGATGACCAATCATGCATGACATATGTCCAGATACATATCTACTGATACTGAAAGCAAAATGCATAAGAAAAGCTCACATGTGGAATCAAGGCTATATAGATATAAGGATTAAGTGTTGGAATGCAAGTAAATAGTAAGAAGCAAGTAAAAACTCAATAGCAACCATAATGCTGAATCTCAATCCACGGTCGGTAGACCGGACAGTCGGAGAGAAGCCGGGGGAATCCCCACTGGGATATCGATACTGATGTAAATCATGCCAAGTACTGAAACTAGTACTCCTATTCTAAACATGCAGTGAAGAATAGAGTATAAGACATGTAACCAGATATATCAATCAATGCTGAAAATAATAAGCATAACGAAAGGCTCATCTGTGGGATCAAGGATATCAACAGAACAGGGGTCCGTCCTACCACGGTACCCGTAGGGCCGAAATGATAAAGCCCGGACCGAAGATAAACCCACCTCAACACAAGCGATCCTGAAATCCGCTGGGAGGCTCACTGGCTAGCGGCTGACTGCTAGTACCTCTCTCAGGCATTTCATCAAACACCTTAAGTGCACCAATTGTTAACATGAACCCAAGCCATGCCCGAGCTTGTTTTCTGTAGAGGGGGCACCTGGGACTTCCTAACTTGGATAGAAACAATCCTCCAGGTTGCAGCAACTCCCCATTCAAGCCTGGCCCATCTTGTATCCTCGGTTTGCCAAGAAACAAGAAAAAGAAATCGGAGAAGATGAAGCCTTTGCTTCGAAAATGGTGACCACCCATCCAGGGGTTCTGGGCCTCATCCACTTGCACCAACAGGTGCTACAACTCATTAAAAGCTTACCTGAACCCATGCCCGGCGACAGGGCACGGCGGCGGCGACGGTGGAGAAAGCTCGGGTTTGGAGCTTCCACCTCTAATGGCGGATTTCCACCAAGGCTGCATGGAGCCCATGCAATAGCATGGATGGGATCTACTTGATCCCAGAAAGCTTCCCGACCACTCCCCGCAAGCCGGAGATGGCTGGAACGCCGGCAACCACAACTCGAACCCATTTCGGGTCATCCATGGCACCCGACGTTTCGGGCTGCATGGTTGCCATGCAAAGACATGGACGGACTCCTCTCGGTCCCAAGAACAATTCTGGGCTTGTGGCCGGCGGTGGAAAGCGTCGCCGGCGCCGGAGCAAGAAGCTCGGTTGAGTGTGACTTTTTCCCGAAACTAGGGCATCATGGTACGGTGTCCACAGTGCACCAAAACACTCCAAATTTGGAGGAGAGAAAGAGTAGATCAAGATGAAGAATACCATCGCTTTACTTTTCATTAAAAATCTCCGGGAGCAAAGAAAACTCGAGGCGGAGCTCTCGGCGGTGCAACTTGGCCGCCGACCAAACCGATGGTTTCCCATTTTTGGGGCTGGGCGTGGAGCATACTTAGAACCTACAGAGACCACTTCCAAAGGTCTTGGGTCCAGAGAACCTTTGGTTAAAGAGGACTCACCTCGCCGGAGTTGGAGAAGAAGGGATGCACCTCCCCGCGCCGCGCGGCCACGGCAGTGAGCAGGAGCACCTGGGCTCGGCTTCTGGAGGTAGAAGACGTCCTCTGGATGCTCTAGAAGCAGTCCCAACCAACTTGGTGAAACCTCACTCCACCACACCCCGAGATCAAGAGTTTTCTTGAAATATCTTGCTTTTTCCGGTGACCAGGCACGGCGGCCTGTGATGATGGGCTCGGGGAGAGAGCAGAGAAGACTAAAGATTTCTCCAGAACTGTCTGGGTGCAAGGGAACTCCGAATTGCTGGTTCCTCTCCAAACTACCTCGGTTTCATTCAAAAAGATACCCTCCTCACCTTCCTCCGAGCCACACCAATGGAGAGAGCGGTTCTGGAAGTTGGCGTCATGGCAGAGGTGGTGGGAGTCGTGGACAAGCGGTTGTAACTGCTCACAACCCACGACACTAAAACATAGTACCATTTAGTGTACTTTTCCACTTTCATTGCATTTTACACCTTCCACACATCACCCCTTGCACTAAGACCCTTAATGTAGATTCATCTTGCATAATAGACCTTCCACACCAAGTTTCCCTAAACATGGTGCATAAAATATTGAGTTTACACCGAAAATACA
Organism: Tillandsia leiboldiana; assembly: GCA_029204045.2. NCBI lineage: Eukaryota > Viridiplantae > Streptophyta > Magnoliopsida > Poales > Bromeliaceae > Tillandsia > Tillandsia leiboldiana. The sequence goes on along the minus strand of CM055068.1, from coordinate 6,436,774 downwards.
GTAAATTTTACCACATTTCACGCATTTCGAGACAACCGGGTCGTCAAACTGCGAAACAGACTTCGCCACGATGTCCAGCTCGTCGAGACCTATCAAGTAGCGTATTTTCTTTCTTGATTCGGCGCTCGAATAAAATCTCGGGCCATAAAGTTCTGTAAGTTGCAATATGACGCACGCACTTCGATGCATCCGGATCGCCAAAACGCGAATTCTGTCAGTGCCATTGTGCTCAGAACGTCGAAAATAGCTAGAATTGACTACTCATACCCCTATGTCTGGGGTCCAGACGGCGAAACGACTGTCGATGATCAAAAGGGCATTTGAATTAGGGGTTACTATTCACAACTTAAGTTGTGGGCCCCATAAGCTTCTTCGCTGATTTCTGAACGATCTGACCGTCGGATCAAAAATCTTTCTATACCATTTTTGATCGATTCGACGAGACGGTCGCACTGGTGATTCCAAATTTTCGAGATTAGACTCGGATCTGAAAGGCAGAAATATTGCTCTGAAAACTGTGCAATTTGCACACCGGTATACAACCATTTAGGTTTAACTTTGCATTTTCTCATTCACATTCCCATTTGAATTCTTCAAATTCAAATTTAAATTTCTCGAGTACTACATTACCCCCTCCTTATTAGAAGTTTCGTCCTCGAAACTTAACTATAGTAGGACATCGAACAGTCCACTAATACATGATGTCTGACTAACAGGTAAACGGCGACAACTAATCGCAGAACATCTACCCCATCCAACTCAACCACAGCGACAATCAGTCACAAGGCACATAATAAACTGGAAAGCTCACTGAAACATCAGTACTGTTTGGAACAACTCTGGGCTGCTAGTTTCGAAAGTTTACTTGTAAAGGCCGACGTCGCTTGTATAGACGTCCAACAAACCACAGTGACAACTAGTTAACTGCGCACATGTACGGTAGAGATCTGTCCAAAATACAATCACAGACTGTGATATCATCTCTAGAGTAATCACACTGTGCTCAAAAGGCAACTGCAAGGCTAACTTATAAGAAGGTACACATATAGACCCAATCATAATACGCCACCTTTTTGCGGGGTAGAATATTTCATCCACTCTTTCGACAGTACGTTGTCTGCAGCCAACGTGCTTATCAAAAGAATAGAAAAATACCCACAATCTATCGCCAACAACTAGTCGGAGACATAACACACAGCGAACCAACAGAAGGTACCAACGTACCTTACAACACCAATCTCAATACCAATACTGAAAACAAATATCAGATGCCACTAACACGACGTGATAACAACCAAAACTAAACATACCTGCTAAGTCCTCCGTTGGTGGATCATCCGAAGCAGCGATAGTAGAATGTATAAATGCAGATGTCTGTGGGCAATTAGCCACCATGTGCCCGGCATGGCCACACCTGTAACAACGGCCATGGCGCTGCTCACATCTAATACCCCGATGAGGTCCACCACAGAAGACACAAGGTCGTGGAGTCTGCTGCTGACTGCCAGCAAAAGTGCTCGTAGCCCGTACCTGGGTTCGGGGGTGTCTAGTCGGTTTCCCCCCTTGTTTGAGGATTTACCTTTCTTCCCAGAACGTGTTCGCTTCCTCTTCGAGGGCAACACAGCCATCACCTCAGATGGCGCTAGGACAAACAAAGGATGAATATCTCCTCCAAGGACATGGGCAGATAGAATGGGTGGCAAAACAGGTGGGGCAGGTGCAGTAGGAGCAACAGTCTGCTGCTGTATAAGCTGCTGAACCACAGCAGTTAGTGCAGTAATCTGGTCCTGCAACTGCTGGAGTCTATCGGAGCCCTCTGGGTCCCCCGATACTCTAGAAAATCGACCGACACCTCGGCCACTGCCAGTACCCTCGCCCATCGCCACCATGACTCCCAGATTGAGCTATATCTGCAACACGATCAAACAGGTTAGGATAACTCATATAGTGACTGCACACTTGAGTTCCTAACCCCAACACAAAAAACCCCACGCACATCGCGTCAGACTCAAGTCACCCTAGGGCTCAATCCTAACCAAATACTTAGGTTTCTTAAACCTATTCTCTGATACCATCTAATCTGTCACGCCCCGAGTTTCAAAACAGCGGTAGAAATTTTTTTTTTTAAATCCTCAGAGTACATATTGAAACCCGTGACATAGACAGACCGCCACATGCACAGGGGACCCTCTGTCCACTGGGATAAAGTCTCCCCTGTACATGCTCGGCTAAACAAATACAATACTGAATCAGAGGCGACGTAAACAACAACTGAATGTAACTAGTACATGTCCAACATACAACACATAATCCACATCTCCAAAATATAATACAGACTAAGCACTGAATAAGAAATACTGGAATCTGTAGTCGATAACAGGGTCAACTCTACCGTGATAGCTCACTGGATCGTCCCAATCTCTCAACACCCGACTGACCTGAAAAATAGTCACCCAGGGGGTGTGAGATACACTCTACATGTATCCCAGTGGGCACGACGGGCCGAGAAATAGCAAGTCGTACCTACTGGATACTGAAATAAGCGGATAGCAAAATAGGCTATAATCACAAGGCTGAATAACTGTATACTGTACTGAAATAATCATGCTGAGTAATAAACAAAAGGAGCTGAATAACTGTATGCTGTACTGTACTAAGCATGCTATGTAATAAGCAATAGGGAAAGCAGGGTACCATGATCATGTGCTAAGCAATAAAGCTGGTATCACATATAAAGCTGAGTAAGCTATAACTGGCAATCATGTGAACCTGGTCAATCTCAATAATACTGATCATGCTATAGAACAGAGCAAGGATGATAACATAATATCAAAGTTGTAAACAAAGAGTACGAACAGTCATGTGCCAGTCATGCCAATAATGCTGGAGTAATCAATGCAAATCATGCATCAATGATAGAAATCAAGTACCCAATCCATGCCACTGTTGGTCACTAGTGCCTCAGGCTAATGCCACCACTGGACACCAGGACCTCAGGCTAAGCTGCCATAGAACAGGACCTCAGGCAATTGCCACTGTTGGTCACTAAACATGCTATCATAACCCCAACGGGCTCACGGGTCTATGTGACGACCACTTTACCGGTAAAGAACGCATTGTGGGGGATCAGACCCACTGCGATCGTGAATGAAAAGCTGGTGCTCTGGCAATCATAATGCTGATGCTCAACTCGCGGTCCAATGACCGAACCATCGGCTACAAGCCGGAAAAATCCCACTCAGGATGCTGAAAGCTGTAATCTCAACTGATGCAGTATAACTGAAACTGTATAACAGAAGCTATATACTAGAAACTGTATACCGAAACGAAACTCCTATTCTAACATGCAGTATAGAACAGGAATGCTGAATAAACTGAACTGATGACCAATCATGCATGACATATGTCCAGATACATATCTACTGATACTGAAAGCAAAATGCATAAGAAAAGCTCACATGTGGAATCAAGGCTATATAGATATAAGGATTAAGTGTTGGAATGCAAGTAAATAGTAAGAAGCAAGTAAAAACTCAATAGCAACCATAATGCTGAATCTCAATCCACGGTCGGTAGACCGGACAGTCGGAGAGAAGCCGGGGGAATCCCCACTGGGATATCGATACTGATGTAAATCATGCCAAGTACTGAAACTAGTACTCCTATTCTAAACATGCAGTGAAGAATAGAGTATAAGACATGTAACCAGATATATCAATCAATGCTGAAAATAATAAGCATAACGAAAGGCTCATCTGTGGGATCAAGGATATCAACAGAACAGGGGTCCGTCCTACCACGGTACCCGTAGGGCCGAAATGATAAAGCCCGGACCGAAGATAAACCCACCTCAACACAAGCGATCCTGAAATCCGCTGGGAGGCTCACTGGCTAGCGGCTGACTGCTAGTACCTCTCTCAGGCATTTCATCAAACACCTTAAGTGCACCAATTGTTAACATGAACCCAAGCCATGCCCGAGCTTGTTTTCTGTAGAGGGGGCACCTGGGACTTCCTAACTTGGATAGAAACAATCCTCCAGGTTGCAGCAACTCCCCATTCAAGCCTGGCCCATCTTGTATCCTCGGTTTGCCAAGAAACAAGAAAAAGAAATCGGAGAAGATGAAGCCTTTGCTTCGAAAATGGTGACCACCCATCCAGGGGTTCTGGGCCTCATCCACTTGCACCAACAGGTGCTACAACTCATTAAAAGCTTACCTGAACCCATGCCCGGCGACAGGGCACGGCGGCGGCGACGGTGGAGAAAGCTCGGGTTTGGAGCTTCCACCTCTAATGGCGGATTTCCACCAAGGCTGCATGGAGCCCATGCAATAGCATGGATGGGATCTACTTGATCCCAGAAAGCTTCCCGACCACTCCCCGCAAGCCGGAGATGGCTGGAACGCCGGCAACCACAACTCGAACCCATTTCGGGTCATCCATGGCACCCGACGTTTCGGGCTGCATGGTTGCCATGCAAAGACATGGACGGACTCCTCTCGGTCCCAAGAACAATTCTGGGCTTGTGGCCGGCGGTGGAAAGCGTCGCCGGCGCCGGAGCAAGAAGCTCGGTTGAGTGTGACTTTTTCCCGAAACTAGGGCATCATGGTACGGTGTCCACAGTGCACCAAAACACTCCAAATTTGGAGGAGAGAAAGAGTAGATCAAGATGAAGAATACCATCGCTTTACTTTTCATTAAAAATCTCCGGGAGCAAAGAAAACTCGAGGCGGAGCTCTCGGCGGTGCAACTTGGCCGCCGACCAACCGATGGTTTCCCATTTTTGGGGCTGGGCGTGGAGCATACTTAGAACCTACAGAGACCACTTCCAAAGGTCTTGGGTCCAGAGAACCTTTGGTTAAAGAGGACTCACCTCGCCGGAGTTGGAGAAGAAGGGATGCACCTCCCCGCGCCGCGCGGCCACGGCAGTGAGCAGGAGCACCTGGGCTCGGCTTCTGGAGGTAGAAGACGTCCTCTGGATGCTCTAGAAGCAGTCCCAACCAACTTGGTGAAACCTCACTCCACCACACCCCCGAGATCAAGAGTTTTCTTGAAATATCTTGCTTTTCCGGTGACCAGGCACGGCGGCCTGTGATGATGGGCTCGGGGAGAGAGCAGAGAAGACTAAAGATTTCTCCAGAACTGTCTGGGTGCAAGGGAACTCCGAATTGCTGGTTCCTCTCCAAACTACCTCGGTTTCATTCAAAAAGATACCCTCCTCACCTTCCTCCGAGCCACACCAATGGAGAGAGCGGTTCTGGAAGTTGGCGTCATGGCAGAGGTGGTGGGAGTCGTGGACAAGCGGTTGTAACTGCTCACAACCCACGACACTAAAACATAGTACCATTTAGTGTACTTTTCCACTTTCATTGCATTTTACACCTTCCACACATCACCCATTGCACTAAGACCCTTAATGTAGATTCATCTTGCATAATAGACCTTCCACACCAAGTTTCCCTAAACATGGTGCATAAAATATTGAGTTTACAACCGAAAATACAGTAAATTTTACCACATTTCACGCATTTCGAGACAACCGGGTCGTCAAACTGCGAAACAGACTTCGCCACGATGTCCAGCTCGTCGAGACCTATCAAGTAGCGTATTTTCTTTCTTGATTCGGCGCTCGAATAAAATCTCGGGCCATAAAGTTCTGTAAGTTGCAATATGACGCACGCACTTCGATGCATCCGGATCGCCAAACGCGAATTCTGTCAGTGCCATTGTGCTCAGAACGTCGAAAATAGCTAGAATTGACTACTCATACCCCTATGTCTGGGGTCCAGACGGCGAAACGACCGTCGATGATCAAAAGGGCATTTGAATTAGGGGTTACTATTCACAACTTAAGTTGTGGGCCCCATAAGCTTCTTCGCTGATTTCTGAACGATCTGACCGTCGGATCGAAAATCTTTCTATACCATTTTTGATCGATTCGACGAGACGGTCGCACTGGTGATTCCAAATTTTCGAGATTAGACTCGGATCTGAAAGGCAGAAATATTGCTCTGAAAACTGTGCAATTTGCACACCGGTATACAACCATTTAGGTTTAACTTTGCATTTTCTCATTCACATTCCCATTTGAATTCTTCAAATTCAAATTTAAATTTCTCGAGTACTACATTACCCCCTCCTTATTAGAAGTTTCGTCCTCGAAACTTAACTATAGTAGGACATCGAACAGTCCACTAATACATGATGTCTGACTAACAGGTAAACGGCGACAACTAATCGCAGAACATCTACCCCATCCAACTCAACCACAGCGACAATCAGTCACAAGGCACATAATAAACTGGAAAGCTCACTGAAACATCAGTACTGTTTGGAACAACTCTGGGCTGCTAGTTTCGAAAGTTTACTTGTAAAGGCCGACGTCGCTTGTATAGACGTCCAACAACCACAGTGACAACTAGTTAACTGCGCACATGTACGGTAGAGATCTGTCCAAAATACAATCACAGACTGTGATATCATCTCTAGAGTAATCACACTGTGCTCAAAAGGCAACTGCAAGGCTAACTTATAAGAAGGTACACATATAGACCCAATCATAATACGCCACCTTTTTGCGGGGTAGAATATTTCATCCACTCTTTCGACAGTACGTTGTCTGCAGCCAACGTGCTTATCAAAAGAATAGAAAAATACCCACAATCTATCGCCAACAACTAGTCGGAGACATAACACACAGCGAACCAACAGAAGGTACCAACGTACCTTACAATACCAATCTCAATACCAATACTGAAAACAAATATCAGATGCCACTAACACGACGTGATAACAACCAAAACTAAACATACCTGCTAAGTCCTCCGTTGGTGGATCATCCGAAGCAGCGATAGTAGAATGTATAAATGCATATGTCTGTGGGCAATTAGCCACCATGTGCCCGGCATGGCCACACCTGTAACAACGGCCATGGCGCTGCTCACATCTAATACCCCGATGAGGTCCACCACAGAAGACACAAGGTCGTGGAGTCTGCTGCTGACTGCCAGCAAAAGTGCTCGTAGCCCGTACCTGGGTTCGGGGGTGTCTAGTCGGTTTCCCCTTGTTTGAGGATTTACCTTTCTTCCCAGAACGTGTTCGCTTCCTCTTCGAGGGCAACACAGCCATCACCTCAGATGGCGCTAGGACAAACAAAGGATGAATATCTCCTCCAAGGACATGGGCAGATAGAATGGGTGGCAAAACAGGTGGGGCAGGTGCAGTAGGAGCAACAGTCTGCTGCTGTATAAGCTGCTGAACCACAGCAGTTAGTGCAGTAATCTGGTCCTGCAACTGCTGGAGTCTATCGGAGCCCTCTGGGTCCCCCGATACTCTAGAAAATCGACCGACACCTCGGCCACTGCCAGTACCTCGCCCATCGCCACCATGACTCCCAGATTGAGCTATATCTGCAACACGATCAAACAGGTTAGGATAAACTCATATAGTGACTGCACACTTGAGTTCCTAACCCCAACACAAAAAACCCCACGCACTCGCGTCAGACTCAAGTCACCCTAGGGCTCAATCCTAACCAAATACTTAGGTTTCTTAAACCTATTCTCTGATACCATCTAATCTGTCACGCCCCGAGTTTCAAAACAGCGGTAGAAATTTTTTTTTTAAATCCTCAGAGTACATATTGAAACCCGTGACATAGACAGACCGCCACATGCACAGGGGACCCTCTGTCCACTGGGATAAAGTCTCCCCTGTACATGCTCGGCTAAACAAATACAATACTGAATCAGAGGCGACGTAAACAACAACTGAATGTAACTAGTACATGTCCAACATACAACACATAATCCACATCTCCAAAATATAATACAGACTAAGCACTGAATAAGAAATACTGGAATCTGTAGTCGATAACAGGGTCACTCTACCGTGATAGCTCACTGGATCGTCCCAATCTCTCAACACCCGACTGACCTGAAAAATAGTCACCCAGGGGGTGTGAGATACACTCTACATGTATCCCAGTGGGCACGACGGGCCGAGAAATAGCAAGTCGTACCTACTGGATACTGAAATAAGCGGATAGCAAAATAGGCTATAATCACAAGGCTGAATAACTGTATACTGTACTGAAATAATCATGCTGAGTAATAAACAAAAGGAGCTGAATAACTGTATGCTGTACTGTACTAAGCATGCTATGTAATAAGCAATAGGGAAAGCAGGGTACCATGATCATGTGCTAAGCAATAAAGCTGGTATCACATATAAAGCTGAGTAAGCTATAACTGGCAATCATGTGAACCTGGTCAATCTCAATAATACTGATCATGCTATAGAACAGAGCAAGGATGATAACATAATATCAAAGTTGTAAACAAAGAGTACGAACAGTCATGTGCCAGTCATGCCAATAAATGCTGGAGTAATCAATGCAAATCATGCATCAATGATAGAAATCAAGTACCCAATCCATGCCACTGTTGGTCACTAGTGCCTCAGGCTAATGCCACCACTGGACACCAGGACCTCAGGCTAAGCTGCCATAGAACAGGACCTCAGGCAATTGCCACTGTTGGTCACTAAACATGCTATCATAACCCCAACGGGCTCACGGGTCTATGTGACGACCACTTTACCGGTAAAGAACGCATTGTGGGGGATCAGACCCACTGCGATCGTGAATGAAAAGCTGGTGCTCTGGCAATCATAATGCTGATGCTCAAACTCGCGGTCCAATGACCGAACCATCGGCTACAAGCCGGGAAAATCCCACTCAGGATGCTGAAAGCTGTAATCTCAACTGATGCAGTATAACTGAAACTGTATAACAGAAGCTATATACTAGAAACTGTATACCGAAACGAAACTCCTATTCTAACATGCAGTATAGAACAGGAATGCTGAATAAACTGAACTGATGACCAATCATGCATGACATATGTCCAGATACATATCTACTGATACTGAAAGCAAAATGCATAAGAAAAGCTCACATGTGGAATCAAGGCTATATAGATATAAGGATTAAGTGTTGGAATGCAAGTAAATAGTAAGAAGCAAGTAAAAACTCAATAGCAACCATAATGCTGAATCTCAATCCACGGTCGGTAGACCGGACAGTCGGAGAGAAGCCGGGGGAATCCCCACTGGGATATCGATACTGATGTAAATCATGCCAAGTACTGAAACTAGTACTCCTATTCTAAACATGCAGTGAAGAATAGAGTATAAGACATGTAACCAGATATATCAATCAATGCTGAAAATAATAAGCATAACGAAAGGCTCATCTGTGGGATCAAGGATATCAACAGAACAGGGGTCCGTCCTACCACGGTACCCGTAGGGCCGAAATGATAAAGCCCGGACCGAAGATAAACCCACCTCAACACAAGCGATCCTGAAATCCGCTGGGAGGCTCACTGGCTAGCGGCTGACTGCTAGTACCTCTCTCAGGCATTTCATCAAACACCTTAAGTGCACCAATTGTTAACATGAACCCAAGCCATGCCCGAGCTTGTTTTCTGTAGAGGGGGCACCTGGGACTTCCTAACTTGGATAGAAACAATCCTCCAGGTTGCAGCAACTCCCCATTCAAGCCTGGCCCATCTTGTATCCTCGGTTTGCCAAGAAACAAGAAAAAGAAATCGGAGAAGATGAAGCCTTTGCTTCGAAAATGGTGACCACCCATCCAGGGGTTCTGGGCCTCATCCACTTGCACCAACAGGTGCTACAACTCATTAAAAGCTTACCTGAACCCATGCCCGGCGACAGGGCACGGCGGCGGCGACGGTGGAGAAAGCTCGGGTTTGGAGCTTCCACCTCTAATGGCGGATTTCCACCAAGGCTGCATGGAGCCCATGCAATAGCATGGATGGGATCTACTTGATCCCAGAAAGCTTCCCGACCACTCCCCGCAAGCCGGAGATGGCTGGAACGCCGGCAACCACAACTCGAACCCATTTCGGGTCATCCATGGCACCCGACGTTTCGGGCTGCATGGTTGCCATGCAAAGACATGGACGGACTCCTCTCGGTCCCAAGAACAATTCTGGGCTTGTGGCCGGCGGTGGAAAGCGTCGCCGGCGCCGGAGCAAGAAGCTCGGTTGAGTGTGACTTTTTCCCGAAACTAGGGCATCATGGTACGGTGTCCACAGTGCACCAAAACACTCCAAATTTGGAGGAGAGAAAGAGTAGATCAAGATGAAGAATACCATCGCTTTACTTTTCATTAAAAATCTCCGGGAGCAAAGAAAACTCGAGGCGGAGCTCTCGGCGGTGCAACTTGGCCGCCGACCAACCGATGGTTTCCCATTTTTGGGGCTGGGCGTGGAGCATACTTAGAACCTACAGAGACCACTTCCAAAGGTCTTGGGTCCAGAGAACCTTTGGTTAAAGAGGACTCACCTCGCCGGAGTTGGAGAAGAAGGGATGCACCTCCCCGCGCCGCGCGGCCACGGCAGTGAGCAGGAGCACCTGGGCTCGGCTTCTGGAGGTAGAAGACGTCCTCTGGATGCTCTAGAAGCAGTCCCAACCAACTTGGTGAAACCTCACTCCACCACACCCCGAGATCAAGAGTTTTCTTGAAATATCTTGCTTTTCCGGTGACCAGGCACGGCGGCCTGTGATGATGGGCTCGGGGAGAGAGCAGAGAAGACTAAAGATTTCTCCAGAACTGTCTGGGTGCAAGGGAACTCCGAATTGCTGGTTCCTCTCCAAACTACCTCGGTTTCATTCAAAAAGATACCCTCCTCACCTTCCTCCGAGCCACACCAATGGAGAGAGCGGTTCTGGAAGTTGGCGTCATGGCAGAGGTGGTGGGAGTCGTGGACAAGCGGTTGTAACTGCTCACAACCCACGACACTAAAACATAGTACCATTTAGTGTACTTTTCCACTTTCATTGCATTTTACACCTTCCACACATCACCCCTTGCACTAAGACCCTTAATGTAGATTCATCTTGCATAATAGACCTTCCACACCAAGTTTCCCTAAACATGGTGCATAAAATATTGAGTTTACACCGAAAATACAGTAAATTTTACCACATTTCACGCATTTCGAGACAACCGGGTCGTCAAACTGCGAAACAGACTTCGCCACGATGTCCAGCTCGTCGAGACCTATCAAGTAGCGTATTTTCTTTCTTGATTCGGCGCTCGAATAAAATCTCGGGCCATAAAGTTCTGTAAGTTGCAATATGACGCACGCACTTCGATGCATCCGGATCGCCAAACGCGAATTCTGTCAGTGCCATTGTGCTCAGAACGTCGAAAATAGCTAGAATTGACTACTCATACCCCTATGTCTGGGGTCCAGACGGCGAAACGACCGTCGATGATCAAAAGGGCATTTGAATTAGGGGTTACTATTCACAACTTAAGTTGTGGGCCCCATAAGCTTCTTCGCTGATTTCTGAACGATCTGACCGTCGGATCGAAAATCTTTCTATACCATTTTTGATCGATTCGACGAGACGGTCGCACTGGTGATTCCAAATTTTCGAGATTAGACTCGGATCTGAAAGGCAGAAATATTGCTCTGAAAACTGTGCAATTTGCACACCGGTATACAACCATTTAGGTTTAACTTTGCATTTTCTCATTCACATTCCCATTTGAATTCTTCAAATTCAAATTTAAATTTCTCGAGTACTACATAACCGGGCTTAAACATTTTGGGATGTGGGTTGGGCCCAACGAGTTATTATTGCTAGTGGGTCAGGTCGTTACATTTGGTATCAGAGCCATTCACAAGCCGGAAATGTGAGATGAGTCTCGGCTAAGTCAAGGTTATATAACGGGTAGAGCGTGGTTCTCCGGCTAATGACCGTTGTGAGTGGAGTACAGGTCCCCACAAGGTCGACTAAGGCTAGCGAGACGAGTCTCACATCGCCTGGTACTTGTGAGTGTGCTTGAGCCTGACGTGGATGTCAGGGCTTAAAGGGGGGAATAATGTGACACCCCTGGAAATTGGATTAGTCCTATATATAAATGATTTAATAGGACTAAATCTCTTAACCCGGCTGGTAGCTAGACCCAAGAGGTTAAGAGAGTTAAGCGTGCTAAAGTTAGAGTAGTTCTAGAATGGATAACCTTCCTGGAAAATTGGGGCGTTACATTTGGTATCAGAGCCAATAAACAGCCGGAAGTGTGTGGCGAGTCTCGGCTGAGCCTAGGTCTAGATGAGAGGGCTAGCGAGACGTGTCTCACATCGCCTGGTGATCTTGGGCTGATGTGTGTGTGTTTGGGCTGACGAGGACATCAGGCCTAAACGAGGAGAGTTTGTGACACCCCAATAGTCCCATATCGCATAGGAGTGTGGATGTGTTTGGGTATATATAAGACATGGAGACTAGTAATAATAACCGGGCTTAAACATGTTGGGCTGTGGTTTGGGCCCAACGAGTTATTATTGTTAGTTGGCCGGATCGTTTTATATATATATATATATATATATATATATATATATCAATCTATGCAACTATATTATTAATAGCACTAAGTCATTGGTGCTATTAGCTTTTTGACCCTTAGATAAAATGATGTGTGATTAGGATGATAGTGAGCCTCTAGGATCTAGTGCGTGGTTGGAGAAATAGTATGATCTAAGAGATTAAAATAATTCGAGTAGATATAACGGTGAAAATTTAGTAGCACCATGTGCTGCTTATATAATACTATCGATAGCATAGTAACGAGACTATATATATATATATATATATATATATATATATATATATATATATATATATATATATATATATATATATATATATATATATGAGCAATGCTACATGTACACCCCGAAGGGGTGTACATCATACACATCCACTATTTTAATAGTGGCGATATTTTTTACGGGTCACATCAAGTGACCCATCATCACACCTCCACCCTTAGATGGGTGGGGTGTATGATGTACACCCCGAAAGGGGTGTACACATAGCATTTTCCTATATATATATATATATATATATATATATATATATATATATATATATATATATATATATATATATAGAGAGAGAGAGAGAGAGAGAGAGAGAGAGAGAGAGAGAGAGAGAGAGAGAGAGAGAGAGAGAGAGAGAGAGACTATCCTCACATAATCAGCTCAGCTCGATCCCTAAATGGAACTGAACATTTGTTACAATATTTGATATACCAACTTATAAATTAATTTTCTTAATAATATATTCCCGTATTTTATGTATTTATTTTGTATGCTAAAATATCATATATAATTTTGTGTCAAGTTTTAAATGATATTCTATAAAAATTAAATCATAGGTCGCGAGATGTTAGAATTTGAGTTTGCTAGACTAAAAGTTAGGATCCCTCAAGCTCGGCTCGAATTAACTTCAGGCCGAGTTTGAGACTAAATTTAGTATTATGTCAAAAAGCAAAAAAATTTAATTCGCTGAGTGTAAAAATACTAAAAAAAAAAAAAAAAATACAAATATTTACGTGGTTCGGTTACTGGCTATAACAACCACGGTCGAAAACGAATCGAAAACTTTTATTATAATAAAAGAGGTGTACAAAATATGATTATCTTATACAACTCTAATTTTAAAAATATACTCATACTCCTTAATTTATCTGCCGTACCAAATTAATAAAATAAAAAATTTATTTATAATAGTGACTAAATGCTAATATAATTAATAATACAAATTTATTAAAATTAAAAATAATTTTAATAAAATTAAGTATAATTTAAACTTAACTTAATGAGATAATTAAAATAAAATAGTATTATAAAATTTTACGATTTCAAAATTTAAAATATATCCAATAATACTAAATATTAATTTTAAGTCAAATTTGAGCGAGCTGACGTAAACGCATTTCATTTCCACCCTCATTTTCATCTCTAGTCACTATAATAAAATTAGGTTATAGGGACATATTCTTATGACACTTTTGTATAAGTATTCTATCTATATTTTATCTATATCTAAAATTAGGTTATAGAAACATATTTTTGTAATACATTATAATAATATGTCGCTATACATCTTAGCGATTGCACATATAGCGACACTAATTATAAATATCAATATTTTTACTTGCGATATTTTTTTAAAATTTTTAAAATACTTATAAATTTCGTTATATCATATTTTTGTTGTAGTAAGCGAGCGCTCAGACACGCTGCCTTGTAGAAGCATCAAAGAGGGTGCTTCCTGGAAAGCACGATGCAACAGTGCTTTTGCATAAAGCGATTTAAGATGAGCTTTTCAGAGCTGCGTTTCAGAGCCATAATTAGAGAAGCAGTGGAATCTAATGCAACAAAGGGCCAATTTTGAGCATGGAATCATGATTAATGATGCCCCATATATAAAAGATGTAGCTGGGAAACTTACATGTACCCCATCTAAAATTACAGTGATGCTCCTTGTGATGCTCAAAAAAAGCTGATGTAACCAAATCAATTAGAATATGTGAGATTCAATAAATCACTCATTAGAGCACGAATTTATTGCAGGATCGTTTCATGGATTATCCTAAGAACAAAAAGATTCAGAAAAAGCAAAAAAACAAAAGCAGATAAAAAGCTATAGATAATCATATCGAATCTATAGATAATCATATCGAATCATTTTTTTATGGAATGATACGTGCAGCTTCGTGGGAATCCAAGGAGAGTGTGCAAAAGAGAGCAAACCTAAAGAACATTTTTGTTTCATCAAAAATAAAAATATAGAAATAATTTTTCAACGTAAATATTTACTTTCGCTGTTTGATTTATCGTGAATCAAACTTTTGCTTAACTTTATTTTTTAAAACGTCGTAATTGGCTTTGCCCTAAATTGCTTAACTCAATTTTAGAATTTTGTTTCATTTAAATGTTGAGGTAGATTGTAATTTTTAATTTTTATTGTGCTTTGTTATAATGTTGAATTATATGTAATTAAAAAGTTGATTATAAATTTTTAGAATTTTGGTTCAATTAAAAGGATGAATTGATTTACTGAAGTTATTTAGTATAATTATGCATTCTTTAAATGTCCCTAAACCCATAATTTAAATTATAATCAAATAAAATTAACATTAAATTTGAACCAAAAAATTAAAAATTGTGTATCAAATGTTCTATTATTGACAATGTCCACACCTAGTTGAACTATTTTATTAGCCATATTTATGTAAGAATTCTAAGGACAAAATTGATATTTTATAAATTTAACCATCACTTTATACATTATTCTCGATTTTTCTAACAAATGAATCAAACACAAAAAAATAACAGCTTTCGATAGCATTATTTATTTTAAAAAACAACAAGTATAACGATCTAAACAGCTAACAATAATGACTTATTGAGCTCAAACTACCGGTCGAAAGTACTTAATCCCAATTATTATTACTAACGTTCATGATATTTATATACCAATATCAACTCCAGATCCAAAATATTTAATTTCAATTATTATTATTACTAAGGTACATTCCAAAATCACCAGATAAATCAGCTCCGATAATAAATATAACGATTCGGCCTACTATTAATAATAATTTATTAGGCCTAAATAACAGGTATAAAATATTTAAGCCAAATTATTATTATCAGAATTTATAATTTCTTATATATACAATCATAATTTTGTTTTTATTCGATATGGAACTATTGCGGTGCCATACCGCATTTTTCGAAAATAAACAAATAATTTATTAGGCCTAAATAATCGGTTCAAAATATTTAAGCCAAATTATTATTATCAGAATTTATAATTTCTTATATATACAATCATAATTTCGTTTTTATTCGATATGGAACTATTGCGGTGTCATACCTTACTTTTCGAAAATAAACAATACACGAGTCGACCACGAGCCGAACATAAGCCGACCCCTACTCTGATACAAGGTCTTTATCTAGTCTGGACAGTTTTACTTGGAAAATATTGATGCTACTTAGATTAAATATACTGAAAATTTATAAAAAACAGTGTACAAAAAAAAAAAAAAATAATATTGGGAGAGAACAAGAAGTGGCTGAATAATTTGAAATTTCATATAGTCATAAATAATTGTCACCACATTCTCATTTGATTTTGTAGAGGACTTAGGGTACTGGACAAGGCCCAAACTGAAATGTATATATGATTCCAAGGGCTCTTTAAAAGCCCAATAATTAGTGGGTTATTCAATTTTTTCATTTAAATTAACTAAATAAAAATCAAAAATCAAAATATTTATGAGGATGATCAGGAATTGAATTTCTTTAGTTCATACATGGAATCAAAATCGAAATCATGTTCAAATTAGAATTCCTTTAAAAAAGTTTTAATTAAATTTTAAATTTACCTTGTTAAAAATCAAATTCAGATTTGAACTCGCAATTCGAACTTAAAATTTAAATTTATAGCTTGAATTCAAATTCGAAGTTAAATTTTAAATTTAGAACTAATTAACTTCAAATATTAAAATTATATTAAAATTTAAATTAGAACTTGAAATATAAAAAATTTAAATTTAAATCCGCAATTTAAGTTTAAATTTAATTTGATAATTTATTCTAAAATTTAATTTATTCAATTTTTTTTTTTTTTTTTTTTTTTTTGAAAATTGGTATATCAATCTCTCAAACCAAACAGCTCTAATAGAAGAAATAAATAATTTCATATTTTATTTTAAGCCTCAAATATTTCAAAAACCAAACATATTCTTTAAAAGTAAAAAATAAAAACAAAAAACAAAGCAAAATGAAATATTCTATGACATAAATTTGTATTTGACTTCTTATATTACGAATGTAGTTGAACTTTTTATTTTTATTTATATTGTGTATATATTTATAAATTATTCAAAAAATTAATAAAATGATAACACATATTCTCAAGAGTTAAAAATTTAAGACATATATTATTAATGATTAATTTATAAATATTTCTGATTGATGGATCATCAAGAAAACAGTAATTGATCAGATAAGATCGAAACATTTTAAGCTCAAAAGTCATTTTTAACTCTAACCTTTTTATATGAGTCTTTAGATACGCTTGATGTTAACAAATGAGAAAAACAAGTTGTGCAAAAGGTGATCTCACCGTCTATACGGTGTGGAGTTCTATATTAAAAAGGGTCTTATCCAACTAAGTTGAATTATCTACTTATTAAGGTAATTGACATTTATTACAGGTATCATCACTTCCTCATTTGTGAATATTATTAGTTCCCCTTAGACAATGAACTTTGTATTTTCTTTTGATTTTGACTGGTCGAGCTAACGAGCCCATCAGGATTGTTCTCCAATATTTGGAAATTATATTCCCTTCAGGATTCTGCTACAGTGAAAAATAAAAAGTAATAATGTTAGGTCCAAGGGAAATAATTCTAATTTGGCAAAGAAGTGAAATTCTCCTTCAGTTTGTCTGATCTGAATCAGTCAATAATATTTTGATTTTAAAATTTAAATTTATATTTGTAAAAATTGTATAAAATATTCTAACTGAACCTGTAAAATTAAAAATATATTTAAATTTTAAAATTAAAATGCTGATGATCAATTCAAATTAATCAAACAAATTGAAATATTGAATAGTAGAATCAAACTGTTGAAATATTAGATAATAAATTCAAAATAATCCGTAATTCAGATAAATTCTATATATTTTTACCTTGTAATTTTAAGCCTCTAATATTTATAGAAATAGACCTTTAGTCAGAATTTATTTCCTCACGAAAAAAAATGTTAGTTATTTTGGTTAAAGGATTGTTTTTGTAGCGATTTAATTAAGTTTTTAGGCAAGAATTATTATAATTCCACCTCATCAAGCTAGAGTTTAATTCATGCGCTCTTTAGCTTAAAGAGAGTTAGGCTTGCATGTTCGCTTAAAGGATCACAATTGTTGGCTATTTATTTATGAATAAAAATATATTTAATTTTTTGTTTTATAAAAATAATTTTAGAAGACTAATAAGTTGAGTTGAATGAGTTCAATAAATTGAATAAGACTGTGGTACACAATAGACCTAACGACAAGAGGCCGAACAATAAATCTAATTTCTAAATAAGTTGAGTCCGATCAAAATCTATGGACGTCGTGTCTAGGGGTGTCAACGAGCCGAACACGAGCGAACTGGGGTCGGCTCGTGTTCGCCTCGTTTAATAAACGAGCCGAACACGAGTTGGCTCGTTTAAATATCGAGCTGAAAAATTCGGCTCATGTTCGGCTCGTTTATTAACGAGCTGAATACGAGCTGGCTCACGAACAACAAATTAGATTTTCTTTCCTACTATTAGATGTAAAGTAAAAAAAAAAAATTAAACTCTTAATCAAATAATTAAGTCACAAATAATTATTATTGTTGACTTTTGATCTAATGATCAGAAAGTCAATTCTAATAATTAAATATTTTTAATATTTTTAAAAATATTCTATAAATGAGGTTTTTATAATTTAGTCTTTTTATAACGAAGTTGGATTTTATATTTAAATTAGAATAAAAATTAAATAATAAAACTCTATATTATATATATAATTGTAAATAATATATATATAATATAGGAAAATGCTATGTGTACACCCGTAAGGGATGTACATCTCACACCCCCACCCATCTAAGGGTGGGGGTTTGATGATGGGTCACTTGATGTGACCCGTAAGAAATATCGCCACCATTAAAATGGTGGAGATGTATGATGTACACCCCTTCGGGGTGTACATGTAGCATTGCTCTATAATATATATAGGGAAATATTTTTTGTACACCCCACCAATCCAAGGGTGGGAATATATATATATATATATATATATATATATATATATATATATATATATATATATATATATATATATATATATATATATATATATATATATATATGTATTCGAGCTGTTATCGAGCCGAACACGAGCGAGCTGACTCGAGCTCGTGTTCGGCTCGTTTATTAAACGAGTTGAAAAAATCGGCTTGTGTTTGGCTCGTTTACTAAACGAGCGATTCGATCTCGAGCTCATTTCGAGCTGAACACGAGCTGGCTCGCGAACAGCGAGCTGTATTGCCACCCGTAGCTGTGTCTATACGCTTTAAAATTGCGTATTTTGTACTGCTCGAGCTTTGAGGATTAATAGTTAGCGCTAATGATCCGACAATAACAACATGCTTTGTGATAGAAGATTAGATTGGAATCATATTCGAAAGGATAGAAATTCATATTATATCGAGTCATATTTAAAGTGACAGAAGGTCAATAAAATTAAGTCACTCGTACTATACATGCTTTAAATAAATTAATTATATTTTTTTAATAACTAAAAAATTTAAAATTAAGGGTATACTGTAGAATGTTCCGAAGGTGAGGACAAGTACAGTACCCTCTTGGTGGCTTGGTGCATCCGACTTTCATCGTGTTAACATCTGCATCGAGATGCGTGTACGCGCGCATTTCAGAGTGCGGCCAAATGCTAATTTTGATGCAGTTTCGGCTGGTGCTTCAGACGCACGCATTGAGCTGTTTCGCCGTTTCGGCTTAGTTTGGTGTCAAAATTTAATAATTTAGACATTCGGATTTGCATTTTAAAATTTTTTTAGATTAAGTTTTAGAATGTTATTTTGTTTATCTTATTATTTCGAGTTATAAATGAATTTTATAATATTTATGACTGATTAGAATTAGACTTGAATTAATTTCGTAATTTTGTGCTTAGGTAAGCACCTTTATTATAGAGGTTGGGTAGGATTTTATTAAAACAGTTTTTT
>CM055068.1:6370793-6417087 GCA_029204045.2 Tillandsia leiboldiana | reverse complement strand
CATGCTTGACTGGCCTTTTTTGGCAATTATTACGATTTAGTCGATTGGGCATCTCGAGTTAGAGTGGTTGCATATCATCATCTGCTTCACCCATTGAGCATGATAGATAGATAGAGGCATGATAGCTGTAGATTTCTTTCTAACTTATTCTTTATTATTTCAGTACTTCTGTTATCTTATGCCTCTAGTAGGCTTAGTGGGCAGACCGTTGGGTTTGGAGACGGTACCCACTGAGAGCTACTGATTGATATAGTTTTCACATCCTCTGTTGGTGACAGTTTTGTAGAGACTTTCCCTTCCGTCCCTGCTTCAGTTGGTTCGACGGATCGAGGCGAGGGAGTTGCGACATAGATTCTTACCAGTGTTGTTCATTTTGGTGAGATAGATGTACCAATCCAGATTGTGGGTTTGTAGAAACTTGAATTTTATTATAAATAAATAAAAGGAAAAAGAATAAAAGTTAAGTTGAAACTTTGAATCATAAGTGACCCCCTTTTTCCTGCAGTGTAAATTGCACAGTTATGAGGCTAAAATGTCGCCTTTCAATCCGAGCCTAATCTCGAAAATCCGAGATCACCAGTACGACCGTCTCGTCGAACCGAGTGAAAACCATATTAAGCAAGTTTAGATCCGACGGTCGGATCTCCCAGAAATCGACGAAGAAGCGGGCGGGACCCGCGACTTAAGTGCACAGTGCATTGGTACTGTACATGAACAGTAAACCCCAAATGCAAATACCCCTACGCGCTAACGTTCGCCAAATCGCCGTCTGGAAACCGATCATAGCACTTCAAGTAGTCGATTTGAACGGTTTCATCATTCTGGACGCAATGGCGCTGACGGAATTTCCGTTTGACGACCCCAAAGCCTCGAAAAGCGCGATAACTGTATTCCGGAACTGTATTTTATGGACCGAGATTTTATCCGGACAGTTTCTCGAAAATCAAAAATCGCTACCCGATAGGTCTCGTCGAGCCGGACGTCATGGCGAAGTCCATTTTTCGTTTCGACGACCGGAACGTCTCGAAAAACGTGAAATGGGGCGAAAAATGCGACTTTTGCACAAAACCCCCTATATTCTATGCTTTGATTTGCGCGCTGCTTTGGGGAGAAGGACCTGTGTGTGAGAGGAAATATGCTGCGAGGGACTCGATTCAAAATTTGCAGAGAAAGAGGGGTGTATTAGCATTTTGTTACAACTGCTATATACACATATATATATATATATATATGTTGGAGAAGGGACCTTTGGGAAAACCCTAAACCTAGCCACCCTCTGCCTCCCTCTCCTCTTGTAACTGACGAGCCTCCACCATCTTCATCGGAAGTCCCGCGCCGGCCGCCGCCACCCCGTCGCCGGAGAAGATAGATCAAGAACTATCTTGATCTCGGGTCTTGAGGAGGAAGACTCTTGGGAGGACCCTAGGTGGATCAAGTCCGCAACCGAAGTACTCCTCTGTGTGGCCGCGACCGAGCCAAGATGAAGCCGCCGCCGTGCGCCGCCGCGTCCATCATCTTCTTCTTCGGGTTCTCCGACGAGGTTAGTTGTTGGAACTTTTTGTTCTTAAATGACCCATAGACCTTTGTAGTCTCTTCCTGACATTGAGGGGATCATCCTCATGCAGTCCGAGCCGCCGTCGTGCCTTGGGTTGCCGGCGGGAGCCTCCTATCGCCGGAAAACCAAGTCTCGGTTGCGGGAAGATTCCAACCGTTAAACGGAAGATCAAGACCGTTGATTTGCTTCTTCTCGACGTCTGTGAGCTCTCCATAGAGTTTGAAGTCGATCGGATGAGGAACCGAGTCGCACGAGCTTGCCCTAGAACCGGGCAATTTTGCACCTCCGCCGATCTTCTCCGTCCGGCGCCGCCGTGCACCCACGCCACCGGCCACCACCACAGGAAACATCGGGGAGCCGAGGGGACTCATCTGGTCCAAGTTGGAGGACCTCTCGTGCACCGGATCAAAATCCGCCATTAGAGCTCTCTCGAGCTTGGCCGAGCTCCACCGCGGCGATCAGCCGGGGGGCTCCGCGCGATGGGAAAGAGACCCAGGTAGGTTCCTTAGACATGTATAAGGCTGTTAG
This sequence comes from Tillandsia leiboldiana, assembly GCA_029204045.2. NCBI lineage: Eukaryota > Viridiplantae > Streptophyta > Magnoliopsida > Poales > Bromeliaceae > Tillandsia > Tillandsia leiboldiana. The sequence goes on along the minus strand of CM055068.1, from coordinate 6,415,004 downwards.
TGAGGTTGCATGTGGATTCTAACGTAAGGTTTTGTGTAACCGTAGTTGCACCACTTTTTGCACCGAGCTTGAGTTCCGGCCACCGCCGCCGCCGTCGCCTCTGGTCGCCGGCCAACCACCCAGGTAATCTCTAAACCCTGTATGATAGCCTTCTATCCAAGTTAGAGGTTCCCCAGTTCCCTCTATGCAGAGTTACTACTTGGGTTAGGTTGGTTGTAGGTTTTGTAAAATGAGGCCCACCAGGTGTTCGATGGAATACCTCAAAGAAGAAAAATTGAGAATCTGGCCATTATCAAAATATGAAAGATGCTCCACACTGTTTCCCTGAGCTCAGTGCCCACTTTAGATCAAAAAATTGACTGAGTGGATGTGTGTGTGGGGCATTGTCGAAGTGTTAAAGTGCGAGGGACTTGGATCTCTGTGATCCAGCAGTTCTGGGCTGCAAATATGGTGAGCCCTGGTGTCCTGGCACTTTCCAGAGACATTTTGATATAAAATGTTTGAACATTTGATGAATGGATTTAAAGTTATTTTAAAACTAAGCCTTATGTGAATAGTTGCCCGTAGTAGCGTTTGGGGCTGTTTGCGAAGTCGCGACAGTGAGCTCCTAGCTAATTTGGGGTCACTGAACGCGATGCTCATGTCGGAATTAGGTTTTGATAAGCCGGAGAAACAAAAATGCATTTAGGCTAGGTTAGAGGAGTATATTATGGCCCGAAGTTTTCCTCGGGTTCCGTGCTGCCGCAAATTGGTGAGCACGGTGTTCAGCAAGTTAAATGTCACCTGCTGGAAGTGACGGTTCGTAAAAATGATTTTCCAGTTAAGAGAACGAGCGAAAACGGCTCTCAAAAAGCTATAAAAGTGCGATTTCTGGAAACCCTAGGGGTCAAAATGCAATTGTAGCAATGCGTACTGTCTAGGGCAGTGTGTACATGATTCCTAAGCTTTTCGTTAGGAATCCAACTGCTCCTGTTGAGCGAAAATTGGTTATCGGTCCGAGAACCGGTAAAATCGTCGGTTTAACGGCTTTCGGCGCGAGTTTCGCATACTTCGATGTAAAAGAACAGTTTATAGATGTGGTTATCCGTCCCTGATTAGTATTCGTGATCCAGGTCCTTGCAGTCTGACCCCGACCATGAGCCTTCTGTTGGAGTCGTTGGATCGGCCTACATTCAGGTGGGTTATCTTCGGTCCGGGCTTTATCTATTCGGCCCTCTGGTTGCTTTAGTCCAGTCGGACACCTGTTTTTGTTTAGTCCTGATGATTTGATCTATATGCCATATGATCTTCCTGATAGACTTGGATCACCTTAGACATATCACGTATACCTGCTCATCAGCTTTTATATTTTGATACATAGACTTGCATGATCTGAGTATGCGTATTGATTCCTGTCGATTGTTATACTGATTTATATTCAGATATTACTTGGATTTCTTTCCGGTTCGGCAGCTCATATGTCTCAGTACAGTAGATTCCTGTGGTCTGATCATGCCTGTTGTTACTTGCTTTGATATTCCAGTTATGCATGATAGACCCATGATTGATTGATATATACAGACATCTTGATTCCTAGTATTGTGCATGTTTGATATGCTATTATTCGGGTATATACTCTTTGTATTCCGGATTACATGATTAGTCCAGATGATTGCACCTATACATCGCATGATTTTCGAGATAGACACTGATCCCTTAGACACACTATATTTATACACATCTGCTTGTCAGCTTTCATATCCTGATATATAGATGTCATGATCGATTATTCCTGCTAGTTCCATGTCATTTGTCATCCTGCTTTATTCAGATATGCATGATTTGATTATACTCGTTGAGTCCTGTCATTGAGATGGTTCTTGATATATTGTTGATATGCATGATTTGATTATACTCGTTGAGTCCTGTCATTGAGATGGTTCTTGATATATTGTTGATATGCATGATTGATTGATCCTGATTGAGAGATATAGACAGATGATTCCCTGTTGGGATCTCGGCATGTTGCCGACTACTCGGTCACTAGACCGTGAGATTGAGCATTATGATTTGCCATGCACTGCTGTACTTCACGAACATGGCCGGGGTCGCTCTCCGTGGAGCTTGTTCTTTGCCGGTAAAGTGGTCTTGAGATAAGACCCGTGAGCCCTTTGCACCAGGACTGCTTGGCGTCCGTAAGTGCAGGTTATGTCAGCGGATGGGGTGCCGAACAGTGGCTTTGCCTGAGGTCCTATGAGACCAATATTGGCGCATGATTGGTACTTGGATTTCTACCTTTGACGCATTACTGTTACTTGTACTGTTGCTCAGTTATTTCCAGTATTATTATCTGCAGACATGCTTTCATCACTTGCAGCTCCTTATACATGATTCTTGTAGTTATCTGTTGATTTCCAGCATGTATGATCTACAGCTTTCATGATGGATTATTGCTGTTATATCTTGACTTCCAGTATACGTACCTGCCAGTTGCTTCACGTATCTACTGTTCGATTTTTGGTAGACCTGCTATTTGATCACTCAGTTGTCTGCTTGACTTTGATTTCCAGCATTTATTATCTGCAGTCCCCTTATGCCTGATTATGACAGTTATATTATGATTTCCAGCATTCATTACCTGCAGTTCCCTTGCGCTGATTATCTGCCTAGTCAGTTTCATCTGTGGATTGATTATCAGTAGACGTTATATATTGTTCAGCTGTACCTATTGATCTATTACTATCCGCAGATTTTAGTACCCAGTAGGTACGATTAGCTATTTCTCGACTCGTCGTGCCCACTGGGATACACTCCGGTGTGTCTCACACCCTCGGGTGACTGTTTTTCAGGTCGTTCGGGTAGTGGGATGTCGGGACGATCCAGAGAGCCTGTCACGATAGAGCTGTCCCCTGATGAGATAGATCGAGGATTGAGATCCCCTACGATTTGTAGCTGACTTTCATTATGATATTTCAGTTCCAGTTTATGTGAATATTTTAGATTGTTGATATTTTGATGTTTCGGATTATTCCTGATGATTAGCATAGTTTAGTGAGATATGATTTACTCTCTGATTGATTGGATTAGCCTAGCCGTGCATGTATAGGAAAGACACTATCCCGGTGGATAGGGGATTTCCTATATATGTGGCGGTCTGTTACGCCTGTTTTGCAAACTCTGATTTATTTAAAAAAAAAAAAATTTCAGACCTGATTTTTAAAACTCGGGGCGTGACAGATTAGATGGTATCAGAGCATAGGTATACGGTACCTAGGAAAAGATGATTAGGAACTGGTTAGGATGAACCCAAGGATGACTTATGACGTGAGAGCGCGGGGTATTTGTCTAGCGGTTAGGAGTTCAGGTGTATTTTCACACTTATGAGACGTTCTTCGTAATTTGTCGTTGTGACTACGAGCGGTGTTCGCACACGCTCTGGGCGTAGTGGTCATAGTGGGTGCAGTATTAGCTACGATTGTGGCATGAGCCATAGGTTTGATATATCAGTGGAGCCTTAGAGCTCGGATTGTTGCCAGCGGTTAGAGAATCAGCTCACCGCTTTTGCTGGGATAGTCCAACAGATGGCTCAACATCAGATAGTTGCTGTTGTTGCACTGGCCCCACCACTAGTCCAGGTGCTTGGAGAAGTCATTGATCCTCCAGTTGTCCTCGCGTCATTGGATATAGTACTTTTGTCACAGCCGGGGTTATTAAAATTATGTTGTGGCTGCTATTACCGGAGATTCCCCGAATATAGTTATCGGGATGCCTATGAGGTTAGCAATCTTGTTGCTTTGGACGGAAGGATTCTGATGACACACAGCAAATATTAGACCTTATTGAATTGTGTCCCAACCCTTATCAGTGTAAAATAATTTGGGATTCACGATTTCTTCGATAGAGATGGTGGTAGCAGTGAGCGCTTTGGTGCAGACATGGTTGATGGATAGGCTAAATTCGGTGATCTATGGACCCGATTGAAACCCTGGCTTGAGTTAGATTCAGGTTCAGACCCCACCCTTGGGTACAAGTTTAGTGGAGTCTTAGTTACTCCTATGAGTATGCAATAAGTTTAGATATTGTGATTACTACGATGGTGAGATATGACTGGAAAGTCTAATATACAGCGTGATGATAATAGCTTGGGGATTGGATTATTATCCTAGATGAAACCGATTTGTAGTTGATTCGCACGTTGTGTGTGAGCTGATTATGGGGTCGTGATCGCCCCTGATGATATTTGAGCTACGATTGGCATCGCTAGTGCTGTGTTAGCAAGGGGTGATTCATTTAAGATAATCGGTAGATTCTTGTGAGTAGCCAGAGTCGCACTCATGACCACGAGATGGTTGAGACAGTTGATATAGGTTTATAGTATCGGCATAGAGATTTGTGTCTTGAGGTATGAGTTATACCTTCTGTTGACTCCGCTGGGAGTCGTGTCCCCAACTTGATGTTGGCGACAGATCTATAGTATTTCACCTTTCTTTTGATAAGTATGTTGGCTGCAGACAATGTACTGTCGAAAGAGTGGTCTGAAGTACTCTACCCCGTAAGGGGTAATATCGTGATTGGGTCTACTTGTTTGCTTATCTATATTCATAGTCTCCAGGGTTACCCTCTGGACAACGATGTTATAGTTTCAGTGATGATACCCCAGACCGTATTAGACCTTAGGTAGGTCTCAGACAGATCGCGTACATAGTGGATTATCTTTGTCATCATTGTGGACACTTGTCCTAACTTGTGGTCACTAGCCACGTTGATGTCGCCAGATTTTGCAACTGAGTTGATAATAGAAATATATGTTTAAACCCAAAAAGTTGGACAACACGTTCAGATCGGATATTCTAAGCTTTACGAATGGTGACCTTGGGTTGCCATGTTTTATGATGCTAAGCGACGGGTCGTGTGATATTTAACCGGCAGTTGTCCGTTCTTGGTAGTCTGAGGTTTAGTTCTAGCAGCTGGTGGTGAAAATTTTGCCACAAACGATTATAAAGTGTAAGAAGAGATTCTCTATCTTATATGATTTCACTTAAGAAAATGAATCTAGTGACCTTTGTCAGTGTTCGGCCTCGATAGTCAGCCTAAATGAGTAAGACCGTTGAGTTCTGCCTGCACAAACTATAAGTTATGTGAAACCAGAAAAGAGTATAAGGTTTGGTTGCCACATCGGATGCGATCATACCAGCACTAAAGCACCGGATCCCATCAGAACTCCGAGGTTAAGCGTGCTTGTGTGGTGTAGCCTTGGCTGGGCGTGTAGCATCTCTACGAGAACCCTAGTTAATGGAACTTGAAATTTAAAGCAGTTAAGCCTTAAAATTTGGCAACATGTCAAAATCAAGTCTGTTAAGTCTTTGTGGATGGCTCGAACTGCTAAAGGACTATGATCTCACTATTCCAGTACCACCCGGGTCGGGCCAATGTAGTAGCGGATGCTTTGAGCCGAAAGCACGTGTCCTCAGAGCTGCTAATGATCACTGATCAGGACCGCTTGATTTCTGAGTTCCAGCGTCTAGACTTGGAGATCATTCCTTCGAGGTCTACCGCTCGACTTTTAGGGATGGTAGTGCAGCCTACCCTGCTTGATCGCATAAAGGAGGGACAGCAGTCGGACCCCTCCTTCCAGAAGATTCGAGAACTGATACCACTGGGACAGACTGACGAATTACCAGCTGCACGCCGATGGCTCTATCCGATTCAAGGGCCGTTGGTGTGTTCCAGATGACAGTGAATTAAGGAAGGACATCCTTACTGAGACACCTCTGAAGATCCTGGCTCGAGATGAAAAAAAAGCTGAGAAGTAGACCGATTCCCTATGTCAAGGTACAATAGGAGAACCATGAAAAGCGCGAAGCCACGTGAGAACGTGAATCAGCCATGTAGGAGCGCTTTTCCCATGTATTTGACTCTTAGTTGTATTAAGTTTCGGGGACGAAACTTCTTTTTAGGTGGTAGAGATGTAGAAACTTGAATTTTATTATAAATAAATAAAAGGAAAAAGAATAAAAGTTAAGTTGAAACTTTGAATCATAAGTGACCCCCTTTTTCCTGCAGTGTAAATTGCACAGTTATGAGGCTAAAATGTCGCCTTTCAATCCGAGCCTAATCTCGAAAATCCGAGATCACCAGTACGACCGTCTCGTCGAACCGAGTGAAAACCATATTAAGCAAGTTTAGATCCGACGGTCGGATCTCCCAGAAATCGACGAAGAAGCGGGCGGGACCCGCGACTTAAGTGCACAGTGCATTGGTACTGTACATGAACAGTAAACCCCAAATGCAAATACCCCTACGCGCTAACGTTCGCCAAATCGCCGTCTGGAAACCGATCATAGCACTTCAAGTAGTCGATTTGAACGGTTTCATCATTCTGGACGCAATGGCGCTGACGGAATTTCCGTTTGACGACCCCAAAGCCTCGAAAAGCGCGATAACTGTATTCCGGAACTGTATTTTATGGACCGAGATTTTATCCGGACAGTTTCTCGAAAATCAGAAATCGCTACCCGATAGGTCTCGTCGAGCCGGACGTCATGGCGAAGTCCATTTTTCGTTTCGACTACCGGAACGTCTCGAAAAACGTGAAATGGGGCGAAAAATGCGACTTTTGCACAAAACCCCCTATATTCTATGCTTTGATTTGCGCGCTGCTTTGGGGAGAAGGACCTGTGTGTGAGAGGAAACATGCTGCGAGGGACTCGATTCGAAATTTGCAGAGAAAGAGGGGTGTATTAGCATTTTGTTACAACTGCTATATACACATATATATATATATATGTTGGAGAAGGGACCTTTGGGAAAACCCTAAACCTAGCCACCCTCTGCCTCCCTCTCCTCTTGTAACTGACGAGCCTCCACCATCTTCATCGGAAGTCCCGCGCCGGCCGCCGCCACCCCGTCGCCGGAGAAGATAGATCAAGAACTATCTTGATCTCGGGTCTTGAGGAGGAAGACTCTTGGGAGGACCCTAGGTGGATCAAGTCCGCAACCGAAGTACTCCTCTGTGTGGCCGCGACCGAGCCAAGATGAAGCCGCCGCCGTGCGCCGCCGCGTCCATCATCTTCTTCTTCGGGTTCTCCGACGAGGTTAGTTGTTGGAACTTTTTGTTCTTAAATGACCCATAGACCTTTGTAGTCTCTTCCTGACATTGAGGGGATCATCCTCATGCAGTCCGAGCCGCCGTCGTGCCTTGGGTTGCCGGCGGGAGCCTCCTATCGCCGGAAAACCAAGTCTCGGTTGCGGGAAGATTCCAACCGTTAAACGGAAGATCAAGACCGTTGATTTGCTTCTTCTCGACGTCTGTGAGCTCTCCATAGAGTTTGAAGTCGATCGGATGAGGAACCGAGTCGCACGAGCTTGCCCTAGAACCGGGCAATTTTGCACCTCCGCCGATCTTCTCCGTCCGGCGCCGCCGTGCACCCACGCCACCGGCCACCACCACAGGAAACATCGGGGAGCCGAGGGGACTCATCTGGTCCAAGTTGGAGGACCTCTCGTGCACCGGATCAAAATCCGCCATTAGAGCTCTCTCGAGCTTGGCCGAGCTCCGCCGCGGCGATCGCCGGGGGGCTCCGCGCGATGGGAAAGAGACCCAGGTAGGTTCCTTAGACATGTATAAGGCTGTTAGTGAGGTTGCATGTGGATTCTAACGTAAGGTTTTGTGTAACCGTAGTTGCACCACTTTTTGCACCGAGCTTGAGTTCCGGCCACCGCCGCCGCCGTCGCCTCTGGTCGCCGGCCAACCACCCAGGTAATCTCTAAACCCTGTATGATAGCCTTCTATCCAAGTTAGAGGTTCCCCAGTTCCCTCTATGCAGAGTTACTACTTGGGTTAGGTTGGTTGTAGGTTTTGTAAAATGAGGCCCACCAGGTGTTCGATGGAATGCCTCAAAGAAGAAAAATTGAGAATCTGGCCATTATCAAAATATGAAAGATGCTCCACACTGTTTCCCTGAGCTCAGTGCCCACTTTAGATCAAAAAATTGACTGAGTGGATGTGTGTGTGGGGCATTGTCGAAGTGTTAAAGTGCGAGGGACTTGGATCTCTGTGATCCAGCAGTTCTGGGCTGCAAATATGGTGAGCCCTGGTGTCCTGGCACTTTCCAGAGACATTTTGATATAAAATGTTTGAACATTTGATGAATGGATTTAAAGTTATTTTAAAACTAAGCCTTATGTGAATAGTTGCCCGTAGTAGCGTTTGGGGCTGTTTGCGAAGTCGCGACAGTGAGCTCCTAGCTAATTTGGGGTCACTGAACGCGATGCTCATGTCGGAATTAGGTTTTGATAAGCCGGAGAAACAAAAATGCATTTAGGCTAGGTTAGAGGAGTATATTATGGCCCGAAGTTTTCCTCGGGTTCCGTGCTGCCGCAAATTGGTGAGCACGGTGTTCAGCAAGTTAAATGTCACCTGCTGGAAGTGACGGTTCGTAAAAATGATTTTCCAGTTAAGAGAACGAGCGAAAACGGCTCTCAAAAAGCTATAAAAGTGCGATTTCTGGAAACCCTAGGGGTCAAAATGCAATTGTAGCAATGCGTGCTGTCTAGGGCAGTGTGTACATGATTCCTAAGCTTTTCGTTAGGAATCCAACTGCTCCTGTTGAGCGAAAATTGGTTATCGGTCCGAGAACCGGTAAAATCGTCGGTTTAACGGCTTTCGGCGCGAGTTTCGCATACTTCGATGTAAAAGAACAGTTTATAGATGTGGTTATCCGTCCCTGATTAGTATTCGTGATCCAGGTCCTTGCAGTCTGACCCCGACCATGAGCCTTCTGTTGGAGTCGTTGGATCGGCCTACATTCAGGTGGGTTATCTTCGGTCCGGGCTTTATCTATTCGGCCCTCTGGTTGCTTTAGTCCAGTCGGACACCTGTTTTTGTTTAGTCCTGATGATTTGATCTATATGCCATATGATCTTCCTGATAGACTTGGATCACCTTAGACATATCACGTATACCTGCTCATCAGCTTTTATATTTTGATACATAGACTTGCATGATCTGAGTATGCGTATTGATTCCTGTCGATTGTTATACTGATTTATATTCAGATATTACTTGGATTTCTTTCCGGTTCAGCAGCTCATATGTCTCAGTACAGTAGATTCCTGTGGTCTGATCATGCCTGTTGTTACTTGCTTTGATATTCCAGTTATGCATGATAGACCCATGATTGATTGATATATACAGACATCTTGATTCCTAGTATTGTGCATGTTTGATATGCTATTATTCGGGTATATACTCTTTGTATTCCGGATTACATGATTAGTCCAGATGATTGCACCTATACATCGCATGATTTTCGAGATAGACACTGATCCCTTAGACACACTATATTTATACACATCTGCTTGTCAGCTTTCATATCCTGATATATAGATGTCATGATCGATTATTCCTGCTAGTTCCATGTCATTTGTCATCCTGCTTTATTCAGATATGCATGATTTGATTATACTCGTTGAGTCCTGTCATTGAGATGGTTCTTGATATATTGTTGATATGCATGATTTGATTATACTCGTTGAGTCCTGTCATTGAGATGGTTCTTGATATATTGTTGATATGCATGATTGATTGATCCTGATTGAGAGATATAGACAGATGATTCCCTGTTGGGATCTCGGCATGTTGCCGACTACTCGGTCACTAGACCGTGAGATTGAGCATTATGATTTGCCATGCACTGCTGTACTTCACGAACATGGCCGGGGTCGCTCCCCGTGGAGCTTGTTCTTTGCCGGTAAAGTGGTCTTGAGATAAGACCCGTGAGCCCTTTGCACCAGGACTGCTTGGCGTCCGTAAATGCAGGTTATGTCAGCGGATGGGGTGCCGAACAGTGGCTTTGCCTGAGGTCCTATGAGACCAATATTGGCGCATGATTGGTACTTGGATTTCTACCTTTGACGCATTACTGTTACTTGTACTGTTGCTCAGTTATTTCCAGTATTATTATCTGCAGACATGCTTTCATCACTTGCAGCTCCTTTTACATGATTCTTGTAGTTATCTGTTGATTTCCAGCATGTATGATCTACAGCTTTCATGATGGATTATTGCTGTTATATCTTGACTTCCAGTATACGTACCTGCCAGTTGCTTCACGTATCTACTGTTCGATTTTTGGTAGACCTGCTATTTGATCACTCAGTTGTCTGCTTGACTTTGATTTCCAGCATTTATTATCTGCAGTCCCCTTATGCCTGATTATGACAGTTATATTATGATTTCCAGCATTCATTACCTGCAGTTCCCTTGCGCTGATTATCTGCCTAGTCAGTTGCATCTTGTGGATTGATTATCAGTAGACGTTATATACTGTTCAGCTGTACCTATTGATCTATTACTATCCGCAGATTTTAGTACCCAGTAGGTACGATTAGCTATTTCTCGACTCGTCGTGCCCACTGGGATACACTCCGGTGTGTCTCACACCCTCGGGTGACTGTTTTTCAGGTCGTTCGGGTAGTGGGATGTCGGGACGATCCAGAGAGCCTGTCACGATAGAGCTGTCCCCTGATGAGATAGATCGAGGATTGAGATCCCCTACGATTTGTAGCTGACTTTCATTATGATATTTCAGTTCCAGTTTATGTGAATATTTTAGATTGTTGATATTTTGATGTTTCGGATTATTCCTGATGATTAGCATAGTTTAGTGAGATATGATTTACTCTCTGATTGATTGGATTAGCCTAGCCGTGCATGTATAGGAAAGACACTATCCCGGTGGATAGGGGATTTCCTATATATGTGGCGGTCTGTTACGCCTGTTTTGCAAACTCTGATTTATTTAAAAAAAAAAAAATTTCAGACCTGATTTTTAAAACTCGGGGCGTGACAGGGTTTTACTGTACACTGATATATTTTATTGTTTTAGTTTACCTCCATTTTTGGATTCATAGATATTGTATTGGAGAATTTTGATTGTACTATGATACTTGAGATCAGATTATTGTATTATTATTTTTGGGAGATGAATTTTGTATCTTTATTTTAGTTGTACAATGATTTGGATTTTTATTATAGGAGTTTATTTTCAGCTCTTATATCTGTATAGTTGCTAAATACTATCTTTTGCAGGTTAGACGCTTCGCCTATGTGGGGTTTCCCGTATAGGTGGCGGATCTATTGACGAGTCCGGATAGCAGTTTCAACCCCGGGGCGTGACAAGAAGTGTCGCGCCCCGGGGTCGGAACTGCGACCCGGGCTCGCCAACAGATCCGCCGCCTATACAAAAACCCCGTATAGGCGAAGCGTCCAACCTGCAAAGAAAAAACTACAGCTAAACAGATATCAGAGCTATAAAATAAACTGCTGTAAATCTCACATCCATCCACTGTACAATTGGAATAACGATACAATATCCATCTCCCATAAATGATCAACATACAATATCCTCTGATACAATAACCAAGAACTCAAACAGGGAGGTAAGCTAAAATAATACGCCCCGGGGTCGAAACTGTGACCCGGGCCCGCCAATAGATCCGCCGCCCATACGGGAAGCCCCGTATAGACGAAGCGTCTAACCTGCAAAAGAATGATACTATAGCTATACAGATATCACAGCGAAAAGTAAACTACTGAAATAAATATACAACTCCAAATAGTACATGTTAGGTCCTCACAAATACATAAGTCTCTCCAAAAATAATAAAGCTCTCAAAAGTAAAAGTACAAGATACATTCCAAAATCACCGATAGTACTAATACATCACCAAAAGGGGTACAACTACTCTCTCTGGAAGAAGACTGGTAGGGATCTAGCTCGCGACTCCCTTACCTCGGTTAGCAGGATCAGCAACAGGAGCAGCAGGAACAGGAGAAGAGGTCCCTGGGGAAAAATCACCACAGCGGGTGTGAGAACTACATCCCACAGTAGTTCTCAGTGGGTACCGCCCCCAAGCCCGACGGTCTGCCCACTAAGTCTACTAGAGGCATAAAGTAACAAATGCAATACTAAAAGAAAAATGGGCTGGAAAATAACTCTACAGCTGCTATGCCTCTATCTAAATGCTCAAGGAGTGATACAGATGAAAACATGATGCATCTACTAACTCTCAAAATACAGTCACTCAATCTACACTGACTGCCACATGGGGTCCAATCAAACCTGCGCCTACCTACTGCCATTACATCCACGGAGGACTGGACTTACGTAGGGCGTCCGTGACTGCCAAAACTGGCCCAGTCAGAGAGACTGCGTCGACAAGTCGCGATAACAAAGTAACAGGCCTAGCTCCGAAGCGACACTCGAGGGGCGCGACCCCACCGAGAAAAGTATCCACGCATCTCTATCGAGCTCAATGCGGCTCATGCAGGCTATAGTCCAAATCCACGATCAACAAGATCGACAGTACCCAAATCACCTCTCCAACTCACTAACAGGAAAAATACTCGAACAGTCAGGACCGCTGTCAACCCAACGGCTCCCAAAATAGGACATCAACTCAACATGCAAACTCACTAGCTAGGTATACTCCATAGCCGACAACAATGAAGGGTCCGGAAACCCCGGAAGACTAGAACCTACAACCCAAATCAAACAAGAACAGGCTCTAGGCATAGCCTCTCGTTGTTCTCGACCGAAAGAAAAGGCAGCCCTTAGAACCCAGACCACTCGAATCCTCTCGAGTGGGAAAGTTTACAGGAAAAATGTGACATTTATTACTAAAAACCATTTTTCACTCAAACCCACGCGGGGTGAGGACTAAAAGTAGTTCCCTTTTGAAAAACCATCTTGATTTGAGGAAAACCCATTTTTAATAATTTTTAGTTCTTTTAGGAAAAACAGTTAGAAAATAAGTTTTATTCCCAAACCCCGAAGGGCTAATGCTTTCGTCTAATCAGACAAGAACAGACTCCGGCGACCCTTCGATGTTTGGAAGAAAAACATCGGTTCACTAAAATCATGTGTGTCCAAAAAGGTTATGGGTTCAAGGTTCTGCTATCACTGGTATACTACTGCCACTAACACAGTGGCGACACATAAAATAGAGAAACACGACATCCCGGGACCACTGTTTTCCCAAACGGCTCCCGCCACAGATATAAGACCAGCTACATCTACCAGACTCCACTCTGCCCCCAAGCACGAGTGTAAGATGCATCCCACGCTAAAAATAAATCCCGACCACTCGGCCCACTACCCGGGCGAGGATAACACTATGTACAGGAATATAATAAGAAGTGTGGATGTCTAGAGCATAAATGAATCTAGGCCAAGTGAGGGTTTTCTACTAGTCTGGTTACACATGCAACATATGACAGGGTGCTAGGTCAAGTTCCAATAGTAGCATTTAGTTTAACTAAAACAAGATCGGGGAACATTAACCAACAATATTTTAATAACAACACAGGAAAGACAACATCTCTCTAACATGCATTCTAACATATCTCACAATCATGCATGCTTTATATACAACAGAATTAATGAACCGTCCACCGGTTTTGGAGACGAAGCAACCCACCTGAAGCGCGCGTCAATCCAAGATCAAAAGGGCTGAAACAGAACGGGGATAATCCTCAAGTTCTCACAATTCCAACGAGCCCAAAAACACCAGAAAACTCCTCCTGGGTACAAAGATATGGTCAAAACATTGCAATAAGCAAAAACTCCCACAAATACATGCTGCTGTAAAATCAGTCCAGAAAATGCTTAAATACCACCTGCGAGATAATCTCAAAAAATTTCAATAAAAATACGACGGCGATCCTCGCAAAGTGTAGATGTCAATCGAGTCCTCATAGGCTGAAATCTGATACCCGAGTGTAGAGATAAAAATCCGACAAGCCTCCGCTGTCCAGAAAAACCACCAGCAGGAAAGGGGTTCAAAGATGTTCTAGAAACCTCAATAAAAACCCAAAACTGAGAGAATTGGAAAACACAAAAAACGGAGATCTACCTCTCATAAAATCGACGCCGCAAAAATTGTCCAAAAATTCCTTTGGAGTAGCTCTGTGGACCTCCTGGACCGAAATGCGACGAAAATGGGCCACCGAAGAAGAAACGTCGCACTGCGCCGAATCGCCGAAGCCCTCGATGTCGCGCCCTCCAAAAATTTTGAAACTCCCTCAAGAGATGCAGCACAAGGAGATGAACAACTTCTCTAAAGCACTCAACCACAGGGGGTGTGATGACCCTGATCCCCGTGTTGCTTCTCCCATGAACCGTGGTGTAGAACACATAGTGTTGGTGTATCTGGCCCATAGTGCATCAAAGGGATGCCACAGATGGACCCTGTGTGATATCCACAGCTGCATTGGCCTTCGGCTGCATTTGCCGAATTTTCGGAATTGTTTTGGGCCAAACAGAGGTTGGATTTGGATTTAGTGCGGAAAAACGCTTGAAAACGGCTATTTGTTTGTTTGATACTGAGTCCGGATGCCCAAAAACGGACTCCCGGAAGTTTTTGCTGAATTTCGGTGCATGGGAGGGGCCGTGGACCGCCGGCTGCCACGTGGCGGCCCGTGATAGGCCGGTCCGCAGCGCTCGGTCCATGGAGCGCCGTGGCTGGGTGCATGGGCCCGACGCATGACACGTGGCGCCGCCTAATTGGCGGGCTTGCGAGGCGCGGTCTACAGAATTTGCGTGGCGGTGCATGGACCGGGGCGGGGAACACGTGGCATCCCCCGGTTGGTCGGTGCACGCGGTGCGGTCCACGGAACCTGAATTAGGGTGCGTGGACCGGGTGCACGGGACACGTGTCGTCACGCCATTCGCGGGCTCACGAGGCGCGGCGCACGGGGTCGCGGACGGGCGCCTCGGGGCACGTGCGTGGCAGGCGGCCAGAGCGGCGCCCTGCCCGCACGTGTGACCGCGACAGTGGCAAGGACACGTGTCGCCCTGCCACTGGCGGGCGCCACCTACCCGCTTTGACCGGGTAGGTGCCACGCGGCGACAGCTCGCGCGCCCCGCACAGCTGTTTGCTGTGCAGGAGACGCGTCGGGCCCCGGGAGGGCCACGTGGCCGCTCCCGGCGCGCCCCGCACAGCTGTTTGCTGTGCGGGTGATGTGGCGGCACGAGGATTTTCCGTGCGGCTATAGTAATCCGCCTCTGCGCCCGAAACTTCGGGTGCGCCCGAAAATTGGGACCTTTCGGGGATTTCTCCAAATGTTTTCTGTGAGCCTATAAATAGCCCGAGCTCCCTTCCTCTTCGTCTTTTTGGCATTTCCGAGCTTCAAACCAGCTGGAGTTCTTCACCAAAGTTGATCCTCACGCAGTGTATCTTCCATCTGCAGAGTTTGGGGATTTTTCGGTGCACGCTTTTCAAGATTCTCATTTTCTTGGCGCATCGTGACGTTCTTTCTTCGGTTCTTCTTCCGTCGCTCTTCGGTGCACGAGCTCTCCCGGCCTACTCCGACCATATTTTCGAGTGATTTCTTCACCGTTGGATTCGCAACAGGTAAGGCTACGATTTTGGTATTTCCTGCATTTCCTGGTTTCGCACTTTTCGAGGAGTTTTTCTTTGCTCACTGGGACACTGGTTTGCTATGAGGATTTGTGAGGACAGCAGCTTCATCCGAGGAGATCTCCGCGCATGAGTGTCGGATCAGGACGTGCTTATAGACTTTTTTCATCTTCTCGACTCGAGGATCATCATAGTATTTTTCTTGGAATTTTTGGAAGACCTTCCCGTAGGTATACATCTTCCTTTTTATCTGTGCAAGATTTTGCAGTTGTGTGATTGTATGTTTTCGCGCGCCTGTACTGTGGAATTTATAACTTGGCCTACGGGGCTCCGTTTTGGGCGTGCAGGTACTTGTTTCGAAGCTATCGACACGAAGATCGCAGGGATATGTTATTTGGAATTTTTCGAGCACATTCAACAGGTGGAATAATCGCATCTTTGCGGCTGAAATTTTAGTGTTGTATTTCTTGGCAGATTTTGGGATTAAAGTATAACTGTAGCCTTATGTTGTACCCAGGAGGGATTGTGGACTGTGCTGGACCTGTTGGACATAGAGTTATTATTTTTCTGGTTTTCTCAGCTGTACGACTCCGGACAGTTAGCGTCTTCAGGTGGGTGGCTTTGCTTTCAGGATCTATGGGCTGGGCACTAATTCTATTGATATAGAATCATGCATGATAGTGTTTGGACTTGGTAGCATGCTAGAATTTGAATGTTATTATTCTTTGTATTTATCTGATGATTGTATGATCTCTTCTGCCTCCTACCACCTGTTAGATTATTGTTATCTTGGAACCTGACCTAGCACCCCCGTCATATGTTGCATGTGTAACCAGACCAGTAGAAAACCCTCACTTGGGCTAGGGTTATTTATGTTTAGACATCCACACTTTATGCTTCATTCCTGGACTTAGTGTTATCCTCGCCCGGGTAGTGGGCCGAGCGGTCGGGACTTCTTTTTAGTGTGGGATGCATTCGCACTCGTGCTTGGGAGCAGAGTGGAGTCTGGTAGATGTAGTGGATTGTTTGTCTGTACCGGGAACCGTTTGGGGTAAACGGTGGTCCCGGGAGGTCTTGCTTTCTCCTGTTGGGATGTCGCCACTGTGTCAGTGGTAGTAGTTTGCTAGTGTTAGTCGGACCTAGAACCCAGAACCCTTTTCGACATACACATGATTTTAGTCTACCAAGGTTTTCTTCCAAGCATCGAAGGGCCGCTGGAGTCTATTCTTGTTTGATTGGACAAAGGCATCAGCCCTTCGAGGTTTGGATAAAACACTTGTTTTCTAACTGTTTTCTAAAAAGAACTAAAAATCATTAAAAATGGATTTCTTCTCAAAACAAGATAGCTTTTCAAAAATGGTACTACTTTTAATCCTCACCCCATGTGGGTTGAGTGAAAATAGTTTCAATAACAAATGTCACCTCTTTCCTGTAAATCTCCCCACTCGAAAGGATTCGAGTGGTCTGGGTTCTAGGGGCCGTTCCTTTGTCGGGATGAAAGCCACGGGGGCCAAGCCTGGAACCTGTTCTTGTTTGATAGGGTTGTAGGTGTAGGTCTCCCGGAACTTTCGGGCCCTGGTTGGTGTCTTCTGCGTGTTGTACCGAGGTTGTCGTGTTCCCGAACTATAAGGGGTCGGGAACTTCGATAGGCGGAGCCTAGAGTCTGTTCTTGTTTGATAGGGTTCTAAGCACCGGCTTATCGGGTTTCCGAACCCTTATGGTGTCGGTCTTTCCTGTGAGTTTAGTGTTCTGTTGTGGGAGCCGTCTGGTGGACGGTGGTCCTGGCTGTGGAATATCTCCATCCAGTGTGTTGTGCTGTGAGCTGTTGGTGAGGCTTGTGTCTCGTGTTTCGTGAGAGATGATCAGCTGAGTCGTCGAGAGTGCTCCGACTGTTGTGCGAGAGGTTTGAGGATTGAGTCC
Organism: Tillandsia leiboldiana; assembly: GCA_029204045.2. Lineage (NCBI taxonomy): Eukaryota > Viridiplantae > Streptophyta > Magnoliopsida > Poales > Bromeliaceae > Tillandsia > Tillandsia leiboldiana. The sequence continues at coordinate 6,397,682 of CM055068.1, read as the reverse complement.
TTCCGTTCAGAGCGTGAGCGTGGATTTTGGACTATAGCCTGCAGTGCCACCTGAACTCGACAGAGTGCGCGGATACCTTTGTCCTCGTTGGGGTCGCTCCCCTCGAGTGCCACGTCCGGGGTGGGTCTGCACTTTGGTATCGCGACTTGTCGACGCCGTCCCTCTGACTGGGCCAGTTAGTGGCAGTTACGGACGCAGTCCCTCTGGCTGGGCCAGTTAGTGGCAGTCACGGACGCCCTACGTAAGTCCGGTCCTCCGTGGATGTAACGGCAGTAGGTAGGCGCAGGTTTGACTGGACCCTATGCGGCAGTCAGTGTAGATTGGGTCACTATACTGTGTGTGTTAGTAGATGCATCATGCTTCCATCTGTTTCATTTTCTTGAGCATCTAGATAGAGGCATAGTAGTTGTAGAGTTATTTTTCCAGCCCCTTTCATTTCAGTTTTATATTGTTACTTTATGCCTCTAGTAGACTTAGTGGGCAGACTGTCGGGCTTGTTGGCGGCACCCACTGAGAACTACTTGGGACGTAGTTCTCACACCCGTCGTGGTGTCTTTTTCCACTGGGACTTCTACTCCTGTTCCTGCTGCTCCTGTTGCTGCTTCTTCAGATCGAGGTAAGGGAGTCGCGAGATAGATCCCTACCAGTCATCGTCCAGAGAGTAGATGTACCCCCTTACTTTTAGAGAGTTCTTGTTGAGAGACTTTGTAGTGAGGTATAGAGTTGTACTTTTATTTTACTGCTTGAGAGACTTATGTACTTTTGGTGAAGGCTTTGTGTTGTATATTTTCTTCTTTTTAGCAGTTTACTTTCAGCTCTGATATCTGTATAGCATAGTTGATCTTTTGCAGGTTAGTCGCTTCGTCTATACGGGGCTTCCCGTATGGGCGGCGGATCTGTTGGCGAGCCCGGGTCGCAGTTTCGACACCGGGGCGTGACAGGGGGGCTCGGGAAAAAGGCCAAAAGGCCGAGCAAAGGGCCTATTTACAGGCCCCTCCAAAAAGAACCCACAAAATTAAGCTATTGGGCTTTCGGGCCGAACATTCGAGCGCCCGAAACCCAATCGGGCCGCTACAGTGCCCCGGCCCGGCCCGCAACCCACGCCCGGAATGCCCAGAAGCCGACGCGTGTTCCTTCCGCGACCCGTGTGCCCGCCAATCGCGGCGCGCCGCGTGGCCGCGCGGTCCACAGCGAGAACCATGGGCCGCGGTTCACGGCGGGCCACCCGGGTCACTGCGCCCACCAATGAGCGGGTGACACGTGGCCTGGCGCGGTCCACCGTGCGCCGTGCCCGGCGCGGAATGCGCGCTGTCGCGCGTGCATTGACCCATCAATCGGTGCGCGCCACGTTGCACTCCGCCTTCTACACTGGTCCCGGAGCACGCCAAGTGGAATGTGGACCGGCCCACCCGAGAAATCAGCCCGTTTGGCCCATTTCGCTTGAAAATAGTCGATTTTTAACGTTTTCGCGCGCTGAGTCTGTTTTTGGCTTCCGTTTGACGCACAACGTGCTCGATACACCAATAATAGGTGTTTTCTCACCGCCGACCACCCAGATAGGTCGTACGGAAAAACTGGGACACCACAGTACAGGCTCTCAGTACAAGTCAGATCCTCACAATACACCAGTCACTCAAAAGTGAAAATAAAATAATCTACTGACTGTACTACAAATCTCCAATGTGGGTATCGCTACTCTCCAAAGACAGGTAGGGATCTAGCTCGCGACTTCCTCGCCTCGAACAGCAACAACAGAATCAGCAACCCCCGCTAATGACTCTGCAAAACAAATGAGAGGAAAGAAAAAAGAGGGGGAGAACCCCCAATGGGTCTGAGAACTACATCAACACGTAGTTCTCAGTGGGTACCGCCACCAAGCCCGACGGTCTGCCCACTAAGTCTACTAGAGGCATAAGATAACAATGTAGTAAAAACTGAATAAGAAAAGCTGGAGATACTCTACAGCTATCATGCCTCTATCTAAATGTTCAAAGGGGAAAACCAAAGAAAGACATGCAACCACTCGCACACGAGGTGCACAATCGACCCAATCGAGCTGACTGCCATATCTGGCCCAATCAAGCTTGCGCCTCTCTAGTGTATCAACATAGGGTCCCCTAGTGTATCAACGTAGGGTGTCCAATCGGACTAACTCACCCCTCGCGCAAAACTCCCGCAACAGGCCAAACATTGCATCCACTATAGCATCTCACGGGGTGCTCCCCCACTAAGAAAAACGGCGCGGTATAGAGTATTAAACAGTGGCACATGTAGGCTATAGTCAAAATCCACGCTCTTTCTTCCAGAACGGATAAACTCGGGATCCTCAACATCTCGAACAAGGTTGGAGTACCCTCAATGACGCAGCTAATAAAGCTCTCACGAATCCCGAGACACTAGCGACACAACTACTCGTGACGCGGAACTCACTAGCTGGAGATACTCTACAGCCGGGACCACCGTCGACCTAAAGGGCTCCCAAAACGAGACACCCAACTCGCCTCTCTAAGCACACTGGCTGGAGATACTCCACAGCCGGGATCGACCCACAACTCGAGGTCTAACAAAACTGGTCGAACGACACTTAACGACCTGGGACCACCATCACCCAAACGGTTCGCAACAACACTGACCGGAAGATACTCTACGGCCCGGGATCACCGTCTACCCAAGCGACTCCCAACAACACTAGCACTGATCTAAGCTCAGCTACCAGACTCCACTCAGCCCCCAGGCACGAGTGCAACATACGTCCCACAATAACCTGACCTCTCGGCCCACTACCAGGGCGAGGAAACACTAAGTCCAGAAAAAAATCGAAATGTGGGATGTCTAAGTATAAAAGAACCTAGCACAAGTGAAGGTTCTCTGCTAGTCTGGTTTCAACATACATCATATGACAGGGTGCTAGGTCAAGTTTCAACAATAGCATGTAATTAAATATAGCATAAATAGAACATCTTATCTCTCACAACATGCTTTCTATCTCCTCTAGTATGGAATAAACATATCCATTAAACATCATGCGAGGTATCAAATCCACTAAAGCATGTACAATAAAACAAGTAAGCATCAATCCACATGATCTAGGCCAGTTCCTCATGCTTACATCTCAATCCTAGAGATTGTACATATAATCATGCATGCTATCAATCACAATGGGTAGCACTCCCTTAGGTAAGCTTCTATTAATCATCATCATGAATAACTCATATTGCAATTCTCATAAAACATAACATGGATATTACTCATGCAATTCTCAAACAGATACTGGTACTAAGTTTACCTCTCAATCACATACATAGGTACACTAACATGCATGCATTCTATCAGATAGAATTAGAGAACCGTCCACCGGTTCTAGAGACGAGGCAACCTACCTGAAACGCTTTTCGTAGGCAAAGCTGAAGTTGGTAAAGTGCGCAGTCACTCACTAACAAAATCCGCCGAAATTGCATTCTCGGCACTCAGTCGCAGAAGCCTCTGCTCCAACTAACATCACAACCACAACTGTGATGATCCGGACTCCCGCAGGAACTGTGCAACATTAAACAGTGACTGTAGGGAGCTTATTCGGTGAAGCAGATCTTGTAGAATCGAAATTGGACATTTAATATAGACTCTGCGCGAAAATCGGAGCAAATGGAATTTTTCGGGAGCTTTCGGCAAAATTTCGGATGAGAATTTGGCGAAATGGACAGCGGATTTGGACTCAGCACGCGAAAATGATCGAAACGGTATATTTACTTTATTTTTTTGGCACATGGGTACTGTTCATGCCGGAACAGTAACTCCGGCCGCCGGAATTACTGTTCCGGCGAGCGGCGAGCGGCGGCGGGCGGCGGCGCACGGCGGCGGGCAGCGGCGCAGCGGCGGCACAGCGGCGGAGTGCGGAGGCGCGCAGCGCGGGCAGGCGCGGGTGCGCGGTCCACGGGCATGGCGTGCACCGGGAGCACCGAAGACTCCCCTTGACACGTGGTGCTTCACCATTGGTTGGCCGGCTTCTACAAGCATGTGGGATGGTGACACGTGGCGCTCTCCTATTGGCTGACAGGATCCGGAAAACCCGGAGCGCGGAGCTGCACATGCACCACGTGGGACACGTGGCAGATTCTGATTGGCCCTTGCACCGCTGTTTCCTGTTTGGTGGACACATGGCGCAATATGGTTGGTCCATTTCGGTGTTTGCTGTTCTGTCCGGGATCCTGTGTGGAGCCCGAATATTCCCTTGGCCCATTATAAATAGGGTCCCCCACCCCTCCTCATTCCCACCTCGGTTTGCATGCTGTAGAGAGAGAAACAGAGAAGGTGCCCTATACAAAAATTCGTCCTCTCTCTCTTCTCTCTCTCTCCTCAAAATCTCAGAATTTCTGGAGTTACAGATAGTGAGTTATCTGCGACGCGGCGCACTGCGACGGTTTTCTTTTTCGGCCCATTTCCCGTCGCAGTTCAGTCAAAAATTCCCTGTGGGCTAACCAGGAGGAATTTTTGGAGGATTTTTGCGGCAGCGCGTTCCTAAGAGGTAAGGCTTCGATTTTCATGTTGATCACTTCGCTCCATTTCGTACTTTTGGCACGATTCCCGAGGTCTCTTTGACCCCCCTTTTTGCTGTGGAAATTTCTGGACAGCATTGACTTCTCCGATTTTTATCTTGGCATAGGAGCATCAGATCGTGACGTTTAAAGAGTCGATTTCGATCTACTCGTCGTAAGGAACGCAACCGTAATTTTTCTGGATTTTTATGGGCACTATACAAAGGTGAAAAACTCCTCTCTTTTCGTGCTATTTGAAAAACAGCAAAAGCTGTATTTTTTTGAATAATATAGTTACACCCTGTGCAATGTGTGTTACTGTAGGGCACCGTTTTCGGCAGACAGCAGTTCTAGGGGACTGTGGACAGCCAGGAGACTATCTGGGTGTGATTTGAGCTGTTCGAGGTGGGCGGTTGTTGCTTACCTCATTTTTGACAAGCTCACTGGGATTATTAGAACTCCCCTAAAATACAATTGATGAAAACCATTGGGACAAACTAACAGGACAAACTAACAGGACAATTGATGAGAACCATTGGGACAACTAACAGGACAATTAATGAGAATCGCTGGGATGAACTCTCCTAAAATTTAATATAACCCCACAGATAACTTATATTGGGACACTGTGATTGGGACAAAGGCTATAATCTCGCATGCAATAACTTTTATAACAATCAATCTTTTTAAAATAAATATTTGACACTTTTCTACAGCTTTTAAATAATGGCATGCTTTCTTGCTCATCTAGTTAGCCACTATTTATTGCTACACTATCATCTTGGGATTTGTACATGTTTCATTGTTGTCCTGTGCATCCAGAGGCTTGTTGCTCAAGTGTGAGCAGGGGTTTGGGATAGTGTAGTCGAGATTGCATTAGATTGTGGATTTGTTGGGTATTGCGGTAACCGCGGACAGTAGGCGGTCGACCAGATGTTTACCCTTGCATCAGATTGGGGTTGAGTCTGGTTTATTGCATCAGCTGGGGATTGTTTCTGTAGTGGATGGAGTTTCCCACTTTGATCATAGTTATGATCCAGTCCTGCTATATTGAGATATGTGCTACAGAGATACTTGAGATACTGATGACAGAGATGCTTTACTCGTGTGGGTCGCTACCCTCGGGTGCCACTCCGGAGGTGGGCTTTTTCAGACCCAGCCGTGTGTGCCGGTCTGATACTTATGTTGGGATGCGAGCCGTGCGAGCCGATCCCGCGGTTTCGAGCCGTGTGTGCAGATTCCGCTGAGCAGGCAGTACCAGTTGTTACTGGTGTCTAGATTGGATTTATTTGGACAGATACCATTTCTGATGCATGCATACAGTTTTGACAGCATAGTAGTGGTAGTTTTCCTGTTTCAGCATCTTATGTATTTTACCACTTCCCCTTTTCCCTTTTGCCTCTAGTAGTCCTAGTGGGTGCGTCAGAGTTGAGGTTTTACCCACTAGGGGAGGCTGCTGGTTTATCTGGTAGTTCTCACCCCCCATTGTTATTTTCTGTTTCTTTCTTCTCCTTTATTTTGCAGAGTCATCTGCAGGAGCTGCTAGGCCTTCGGCAGCGGATCGAGGTAAGGGGATCGCCGAATAGATAGATCTCCTGTGAGATTGAGAGCTGTAAATAGACGCTGTACCCTTCACTCAGACTGTGGTATTCTCCTTTTATTTGGGTCTGGCTTCCGCCAGCGGGTTGTACTATTTGGTGAGCTGAGAGATTATTGTACTTATTACAGCTTTATTTGTAGTTCCAGTCTGAGATACTATGTGGTTCTTCTACTTCAGCTCTGTATTATGCTCTTTTATTGTTCATATTATATCGGAGCAGGTTACCAGCGCTTCGTGTACTCAGGAAATCCCGTGTGCACGGCGGATCTGTTGGCGAGCCCGGGTTCCGGGGCGTGACAGATTAAGTTGGTATCAGAGCTTAGGGATAGGTCAGTTGGGACTTAGGAAACCCTAGGCTTTTGGTAGACCCTAGGATAATAGGGTACGAGAGACGTAATATTTGTGAAAGTCGTTGATTTATTGTTTGACTCTTCCAGTGAGAGAAGAGAGATCGACATGCCCAATTTCTGGTGAACCGTTATGTTGGCTGCAGACAACATAAAGTCACAGAAATATTGTGACTCCCCTGGAATTTGGATTAGTCCTCTATATAAATGATATAATAGGACTAAATCTCTAACCCGGCTATAGCATTTTGGATGGTAGCAAGATCCAAGAGGAACATGAGAGTTAAGCGTGCTAGAGCTAGAGTAGTTCTAGGATGGGTGACCCCCTGGGAAGTGGGGCGTCACAGTTGGTATCAGAGCCATTCACCAGCCGGAAATGTGAGATGAGTCTCGGCTGAGCCAGGGTTATATAGCGGGTAGAGCGAGGCTTCCCGGCTAATGACCGTTGTGAGTGGAGTGCAGCTCCTCACAAGGTCGGCTAAGGCTAGCGAGACGAGTCTCACATCGCCTGGTGCTTGTGAGTGTGCTTGAGCCTGACGTGGACGTCAGGGCTTAAAGGGGAGAAGAATGTGACACCCCCGGAATTTGGATTAGTCCTCTATATAAATGATATAATAGGACTAAATCTCTAACCCGGCTATAGCATTTTGGATGGTAGCAAGATCCAAGAGGAACATGAGAGTTAAGCGTGCTAGAGCTAGAGTAGTTCTAGGATGGGTGACCCCCTGGGAAGTGGGGCGTCACAAATATGGGGATGTCTTTGACTTTCGCTAGATTGGGTCGTGTGGGGATTTGATACTGAGTGTGGTTTCTTGTGGTAGGATGCCTCCGCGACGTAGGATGTTGACGCGTTCTCAGCCCGATTCCCCTGAGCCCGACCAGGAGGAGTCCGGGCAGGGCCATCAGAGTGATGTGCCAGAGCTACAAGCTCAGATGGCCCAGATGTCCGAGGCTGTTCGGCGTCAGGAGGAGGCTATGGGTCGGCTGACGCAGATGTTAGAACAGAGGGCGCAGCCTGTTGTAGCACCCCCAGAGAGTTCTCCCGTACCTTCTTCCCCTGCTGTGAATCCCCCAGTTGTACCGGTGACCCCGGCATCCCCTGTTGCTCGGGGTACTGGTAGACAGTTGTCTAGGTTGACGGAACCTTTGACCCCGGTAGGGCAGCGGGAGATGGTTGACTTGTTGATGAGGTTTCGCCAGTTTGACCCACCCCATTTCTCGGGGCAGAATGCAGAGCCGTGGGAGGCAGAGTCGTGGATCACGGCGATGGAGCGACGTTTTGAGACATTGTTCATCGAGGAGCGATACCAGGTGCTTTTAGCGACGAACTTTTTGGAGCACAACGCCGAGGCTTGGTGGCGGCGTGTTCGGCCGGCTGGTCCGCTTGGGGCTCAGCTCCTGACCTGGGCGGAGTTCCGCAGTCTCCTTCTCGGGGCTTTCTTCCCGGAAAGCGTCCGACAGAGATTGGAGGAGCAGATGAGAAACCTTCGCCAGGGAAATCGGCCCGTACACGAATACATTGCCAATTTCAATCAGTTGTTGGCATGTGTACCGAACGTGGCCAGGGATGAGGCGCACCGAATTTACATGTTCGAGCGAGGGTTGCGCCGGGACCTTTTTCAACTTGTTCGCTCGTGAAGGTTGCAGACCTTGGAGGCCTCAATGGAGCAGGCACTCTACGTTGAGTGCGGGGAGGTAGTGATGGAGGAGGTAGCTCCAGCCCCCGTGGTGATCCCAGGGGCGAAGCGACCGGCATCGGAGGTTGGGGGACAAGCTAGTTCGTGGAGGCCGCCACGACCGTCTCTGCCACAGTCTTCCGGCCAAGGACGGTCTGAGCGGCGAGGGCCTGGTGGATCCCAGAGGCCCCAGCAGCGGCAGCAGCAGCAGCAGAGGTCCCAGCCGTCGCAGCGTGGGTCGCAGCGACAGCCCCAGCGACAACGGCAGTCTCAACAGCAACAGCAGCCACGACAACCACGGGCCCCCGGCAATTGTATTTTCTGTGGAGGTCAGCACTTTTCCAACACCTGCGACCAGCGGTGGGGTCGCTGCTATAGATGTGGACAGCCCGGGCACATTCAAGCTTCGTGCCCCTTTTCGGCCCCCGCCACCCCTTCTTCAGCATCTGCTCCATCTTCATCTCAACAGCGGTCGACGGCTCAGCGGCCATATGCTCCAGCAAGCAGGCCATCTTCTTCCCATCCCATGGAGTATCGCCCTCCAGCTCAAAGTAGGCGAGTGTATGCTGCGCAGGTAGATGACTCTTCGGCAGCATATCACGTGGTGGCAGGTATCACCCTACTTTCTGGCATTAGGACTCGTACTTTATTTGATATGGGAGCATCACATTCTTTTATTAGTAAATCATTTGCATCATTACATGGGTTAGAGGTAGGACTTTTGCCACGTGCACGAAAGGTTCAGATTCCCGATCACACCTTGCACGTGGAGGAGTGTTGTTGGTCCTGCCCGATGCAAATCGAGTCCTGGATTATGCCAGCAGACCTGTTGGTCCTGAGACAATTGAAGGACTTCGATGTGGTCCTCGGGATGGACTGGCTGGCTCGGTATTTTGCGATTATTGACTGTGCCGCAAGGACTGTCACTTTTAGAGAGCCAGACCAGGAGATGTTAGTGTATCAAGGATGTCAGAGTGCTTTCTTTGCCTCTATGGTTTCGACTTCCCGGGCAAAGCAGATGATCCGTCGAGGATGTGTAGCCTTTTTGGCTAGTGTTGTTGAGGGGCCTACTGCGGCGCCGGGACTCGGGGATATCCCTATTGCCCGCGAGTTCCCGGATATTTTCCCACCTGAGCTGACTAGCATGCCGCTAGATAGGGAAATTGAGTTCGTGATTGACGTAGTTCCAGGAACTGCGCCAATCTCTAAGGCTCCTTACCGGATGGCACCGGCTGAGTTGCGAGAGCTTAAGGCGCAACTTCAGGATTTAATGGATAAGGGCTTTATTAGGCCAAGTGTGTCGCCTTGGGGAGCGCCGGTGCTATTCGTGAAAAAGAAGGATGGGTCACTTCGATTGTGCGTGGATTATAGGGAATTGAATAAAGTGACCATCAAGAACAAGTACCCTTTGATGAAAACCATTGGGACAAACTAACTGGACAAACTAACAGGACAATTGATGAGAACCACTGGGACAACTAACAGGACAATTAATGAGAACCGCTGGGACGAACTCTCCTAAAATTTAATATAACCCCACAGATAACTTATATTGGGACACTGTGATTGGGACAAAGGCTATAATCTCGCATGCAATAACTTTTATAACAATCAATCTTTTTAAAATAAATATTTGACACTTTTCTACAGCTTTTAAATAATGGCATGCTTTCTTGCTCATCTAGTTAGCCACTATTTATTGCTACACTATCATCTTGGGATTTGTACATGTTTCATTGTTGTCCTGTGCATCCAGAGGCTTGTTGCTCAAGTGTGAGCAGGGGTTTGGGATAGTGTAGTCGAGATTGCATTAGATTGTGGATTTGTGGGGTATTGCGGTAACCGCGGACAGTAGGCGGTCGACCAGATGTTTACCCTTGCATCAGATTGGTGTTGAGTCTGGTTTATTGCATCAGCTGGGGATTGGGTTTCTGTAGTGGATGGAGTTTCCCACTTTGATCATAGTTATGATCCAGTCCTGCTATATTGAGATATGTGCTACAGAGATACTTGAGATACTGATGACAGAGATGCTTTACTCGTGTGGGTCGCTCCCCTCGGGTGCCACTCCGGAGGTGGGCTTTTTCAGACCTAGCCGTGTGTGCCGGTCTGATACTTATGTTGGGATGCGAGCCGTGCGAGCCGATCCCGCGGTTTCGAGCCGTGTGTGCAGATTCCGCTGAGCAGGCAGTACCAGTTGTTACTGGTGTCTAGATTGGATTTATTTGGACAGATACCATTTCTGATGCATGCATACAGTTTTGACAGCATAGTAGTGGTAGTTTTCCCGTTTCAGCATCTTATGTATTTTACCACTTCCCCTTTTCCCTTTTGCCTCTAGTAGTCCTAGTGGGTGCGTCAGAGTTGAGGTTTTACCCACTAGTGGAGGCTGCTGGTTTATCTGGTAGTTCTCACCCCCCATTGTTATTTTCTGTTTCTTTCTTCTCCTTTATTTTGCAGAGTCATCTGCAGGAGCTGCTAGGCCTTCGGCAGCGGATCGAGGTAAGGGGATCGCCGAATAGATAGATCTCATGTGAGATTGAGAGCTGTAAATAGACGTTGTACCCTTCACTCAGACTGTGGTATTCTCCTTTTATTTGGGTCTGGCTTCCGCCAGCGGGTTGTACTATTTGGTGAGCTGAGAGATTATTGTACTTATTACAGCTTTATTTGTAGTTCCAGTCTGAGATACTATGTGGTTCTTCTACTTCAGCTCTGTATTATGCTCTTTTATTGTTCGTATTATATCGGAGCAGGTTACCAGTGCTTCGTGTACTCGGGAAATCCCGTGTGCACGGCGGATCTGTTGGCGAGCCCGGGTTCCGGGGCGTGACAACAACACACTAATCAATACCCCACACACACCAAATAGCGTTTGCTGTTTTTACAAAACAGCAAAGAGAAGGGGCATTTTCACCTACGTGCAGTCCTCCGAAAAATCCAAAAAAATCACGGTTGCGATCCTCGCGACGAGTAGATCCAAATCAAGTATTTATATATCTCGTTCCAACACCTGTAGGCCAAGTTACACCCAAAACAACGCGGTAAGCCAAACTACCCGCAATCGCAAATCTGCAGAAAATCAGCCATGAAGAAGATTAAATATCGCCTTTGAAACAACCTCAAAAAAATCCGATAAAAATATGGTTGCGTTCCTCTCGAAGCATAGATGTCGATCGAGTCCTTAAACGTCCCGTTGCGATACTCGTAGGTTGAGAAACCCCAGTAATACTCCACCGCTATCCAAATGTCCGTTGCAGAAAAATAGGTCAAAAGATACTTCGGGAACACCACCAAAAACTCGAAACAGAGCAAAGTGATCAACACAGAAATCGAAGGCGTACCTCCCGTGAACGTGCTGCCGTGAAAATTGGCTCAAAATTCCATTGGGGTAGCTCAGGGGGCCTCATGCACTGAAAAGCGATGGTAGAAGCCAAAATCGAAGGAGCGTCAAAGTGCGCCGCGTCGCAGAAAACGCCGATGCCATGGCCTCCGAAAATCCCAATAATCCTCCATAATCTGTAGAACTCAAGGAGGAAGAGAATCCCTGAAGACACCTCTGTGAGAAACCGGCCAGAAAACCCAGCAACGAAGCAGTATTGGGCCTATTTATAGGCCCACCCCGAAAAATCTGAAAATACCGGATCTGTCCCGAGATTCGGGCGCTCGGACCACAATAGGGCGCCCGAATCTCCCATGATGTTCCCCGCGATGAGATTCGGGCGCTTGGACCACCTCCTCGCGCCACGTCGCCCATAACGGGCAACAGCCAAACCATCGCCTCACGCCGCGCCGCGTGGCTCGCGCGGGAACCCGCGCGTCAACGCTTCAGGCGTCGCGCCCACGTGCGCCCACGCCGCGCCGCCTGCCCCCTACGACGCATGCTTCCCAAGGCTCCTGCCACGCCAGCCCGTGGACCGCACCTCCTACACCAGCCACTCCCCCGCTGCCACCTGTCCAAAACGGCCCAATGAGAAGCCTCCACTTGGCACATTGGTCTCCAACGCGCTGCGCTGCCCGCGCGCCTGCCCGCGCCCGCTCCCGTGGGTCGGGCCCACTGCGCCGCGCCTCCTGCTCGGCCACGTGGCGTACGGCGCCAACGGGAAGCCGCCACGTGGCACCACCTCGGTCCACCGGTCCACCGTCCACCCGAAAACACTAGAAATCTTCCGGGTGTCCATTTTCGGGCATCCGGACTCAGAAAATACAACCAAGTAGTCGATTTCCATCGTTTTTCCACGCCGAATCCAAATCTGATATCCGTTTCACGTGGAACCACTTCTAAAATTCGACGGGGGCATCTGAATGCACTCGTGATCCATTTTACACACTGAGTCCATCACTCGTGTCCAATTTGCGCACAAACACCGCCGACACACCACATAGGCCTCGGGAAGCTGCTGATCCAACAGTAATCCTTTCGCGGGGATTTGGCTCTCCACACTTCTAGTGTTGGGGGCTCGTGAGTTGAGCTTGGGTTTTCTGTCTTGTATCGTCGATGATCTGAGGGATCATCGTTTGATCATAACTTACATGCCACATCTAGCTTTTGTAGGATTTACCGATACGATATCAAAGTGAGAGAGAGAGATGATGATGGAATGCTACCTGTGACGCCCCCAATAGTCCCACATCGGATGTGGATGGATTTGTGATTGAGTTTATATGAGACTTGGACACTAGTAATAATAACTGGGCTTAAGCATTTTGGGCTGTGGTTTGGGCCCAACGAGTTATTATTGCTAGTGGGCCGGGTCGTTACATTTGGTATCGGAGCCAATAACCAGCCGGAAGTGTGTGATGAGTCTCGGCTGAGCCTGGGTCTAGATGACAGGGCTAGCGAGCCGAGTCTCACATCGCCTGGTGATCTTGGGCTTGTGTGTGTGTGTTTGGGCTGATGAGGACGTCAGGCCTAAACGAGGGGAGTCTGTGACGCCCCCAATAGTCCCACATCGGATGTGGATGGATTTGTGATTGAGTTTATATGAGACTTGGACACTAGTAATAATAACTGGGCTTAAGCATTTTGGGCTGTGGTTTGGGCCCAACGAGTTATTATTGCTAGTGGGCCGGGTCGTTACACTACCAGTCGGCGAGCGCACTAGCTGTAGTATGGCCCGGACGGTAGGGGTAGGTAGGCCGGTGTCGATTATTGATGGGCGCACCATCAGACGTGTAGCTCGGACAGTCGGGAGACATGACATGTGTTGGCTATTTATTTATGGGTTAAAATAGGTCCAACTTTCTGCCCCGTGACAATAGGCCCAGGAGACTAATAAGTTGAGTTGGGTGAGTCCAATAAGTTGAGTGGGGTTGTGGTCCATAATAGACCTAACGGCAATAGGCCCAACAATAGACCTAACGTCCAGGTGGGTTGAGTCCGGTCGAAACCCGTGGGTGCTGTGTCTGTACGCTTTAAGTGAATTGGTTGCGTATTTCTAACAGCTCGAGCTTTTGGAATTAATGGTTAGCGCCAACGATCCGACAACATGTGCCTATCTATTGCCGGACGGACCAGCGGTCGTGTAGTCTGGGCAGTAGGCAGCGCATGCTTGATCTGATTAGGGAGTCGGTCAGTTTATGATTAGGTCATGTATTCCATGTGGTTGGTTAGTGTTGTGCTGGGTGTCTGAGTTCTCGTCTTTCCTTTGGGGTTCTCCATTAGCTGCAGATTTGGGTTAGTGATAGTCTGGGCAGTAGGCAGCGCATGCTTGTCTGTACGCTTTAAGTGAATTGGTTGCGTATTTCTAACAGCTCGAGCTTTTGGAATTAATGGTTAGAGCCAACGATCCGACAACATGTGCCTATCTATTGCCGGACGGACCAGCGGTCGTGTAGTCTGGGCAGTAGGCAGCGCATGCTTGATCTGATTAGGGAGTCGGTCAGTTTATGATTAGGTCATGTATTCCGTGTGGTTGGTTAGTGTTGTGCTGGGTGTCTGAGTTCTCGTCTTTCCTTGGGGGTTCTCCATTAGCTGCAGATTTGGGTTAGTGATAGTGTGAGTTGTGGTTTGGAAGCATGATAACTTAGTGTCGTGTGGGTTTGTTTTATTTTATTTTATTTTATTATGCTTTGTTACTCACTTATTGTTATAGTTTCTCTATCTTACCTCTGGTAGACTTAGTGGGTAGGCCGTGATTGTCGCTGTGAGATACTGGACTTTTGCAAATGGCAAAGTTGCAGTATGGAGTGTCGGTCAACGCGTTGGAGAAGTGCTAGGCCGAGTCGTGACCATTTTAACACAAATCGGCATTGAAAACAGAGCCAAAAGCTATGTTTTAGGAGTTTTTGTGGGTTTTCGGAGCTCGGATCCGGACTGTAGCCACATGAATGGGTGTGAGGCGCGGTGGGTGGTGCGTGTTGTGAGGCGGCTCTTCGTCCAAGGAGATCGGCCAAGTGGTGACAACGACACAGGCGTCACTCATGACGCGCGCGTGATGCGGGGTGGCTAGGCTGGCGGCCACATGGCGATGCCCGGTTGGTTGAAGACACACGCGGAAGCGTAGCGACGTGAGCGTTCACACCGCGGGATGTGTGGAGGCTCCAGGTTAGCTGTGGGCGCGCGAGTGTGCACCCAAAGCAACCAATCGGGCGGCCCGAACCATTCGGGCCGCCCGATTGGTTGGGTTCTGGGCGCCCGAAAGTAGGTTTTGGTAACGCGCGGGATCTCTCTCTCTCTCTCTCCTATTTTCTTCTATTGCTCATGTCTAGGGGTTCTAGGGAGAGAAACAGAGAGCGAGGGAGAGAAAGAGGGAGGCGGTGATCGTGCAGGGTGTCGTAGCCTTGTAAATTGTTTCGAGGAGCCAAGTTCGGGCGCGCGCGCGAGATTTTACGGTGCGTCAATTTTGGGGTAGGTTTTGCTTTTTTTATATTATTTGTTTAGATTTCTTGAGATAGTTTTTGGTTGTTATAGATTTAGCTCGCTAGTGTTTTTGTATTTGAGTTTGTGTCTCTTTGTTGGACTGTTAGGATTGGAGTTTTCTATGTTGCGCGGTTGAAGTGGGGTGCCACCGAATTTTTCGGGGTGAAGTCGTTCACGTGCGGTGATCAACATTGAGCGTGAAGTCTTTCCACCGATCGTGTTCTGCCTGAATTTGCGATCCAAGTAGGTTCCGTGTCGCCGAGAATGACGGAGTACAAATTATGTTTGCTTACTAAATATAGAAATTTATATTGTTTTATATTATTTATTAGATGTAGAAATATGCATACAAATGTTTGTTTGATATTTTATTAGTGTTTGGACTACTTGGATCGGGGCTAAAAAAATTATTATTTTATTGCTAGAAGGCTTATGTGGGTTATTTGATTGTACGGATATCGAGGTAGGTACTATTTATAGCATGATTGGGTTTATTTGATTATTAGGTGATCAATGTTGTTGACCCAAGTTGGCTTTCCTCCGTGTGGTTGGTTATTAGAGATGGGTGGTACCTAAGCAGTGACATTTATGTTATGTCATATTGACATAGAGAGTGTATTCGTCTTAGGGTTTCATGGGTCGTGGGCCACTATGTGAGAGATGAGTGCCTGAGGCACTGTGTTCGAGATGTGTGGCATTTCTGGTGTTGGGGGCTCGTGAGTTGATCTTGGGGTTTCTGTTTTGCGTCATTAGTGATATGAGAGATCATCATTTGATCATAGCCTGCATGCCACATTGAGCTTTAGTGGATTTACCAGTGTGATATCAGAGAGAGACAGATTGATGATGGCATGGTGGAGGAAGTAGACTGGTGTCTACTGTTGACGAAGCACCAGCGGACGTGTTACCCGGACAGTAGGGAGAGATTGATAGTGACCTACCTGTTGCCAGGCGCACTAGCGGCCATGTAGTTCGGGCAGTAGGCGGCGTTGGCTCAACCGGGCTGTTGAGACGATCAGTTTAGGATTGGGTCCAGTATACCGATGAGCCAGGTAGTGTTGTGTTTGTTGTGTGAGTTGAGCTGGGCAGTCCTTGTACTTTTCTTGGGGTCTTTTTCTTGGGTACTTTTCTTGGAGTCTTTTTCTTGGGTAGAGTTGTCTTGGTTTTGGTGCAGAGGCATGATAGTATTGTGTTGCATCTGTTTTACTTTTATTTTATTTTGTTATGCTTTGTTACTCGCTTATTTTGTAGTTTCTTCTATCTTGCCTCTGATAAACCTAGTGGGTAGGGCGTGATTGTCGCCGACCGTACTCATTAGGAACTACTGTTTTGTAATTCTCATGCTCGTTTGTGGTCTAATTTTCTAGGCCTTCCGAGTCAGCTCCGGATCGAGGTAAGAGAATTGCGCCGTAAATAGCAACTCCTACCCAGTATTATTTTTTGGCAGAGATGGACCTCCATTTTATAGTTTTGTTTAGTACACTATACTCGGAATTGGCTAGGCCATGGCCTTTTACTTGTGTTTATTTTTGTGAGGCGGATTTGTATGTATTTCTGTATAGTGATAGATGTCAGTTTAGTTTTTAATTATATTCTAATACATGTTTAGTTGTAAATTATAGTTCTTTTACATGTTAGCTTTGGACGCTTCGCGTATGCGGGGTGCGTCCTTACACACGCGGTGGGTCTATTGCGTGCCCCGAGGGCTTCCGCTGTAGACTCGGAGCATGACAGTCACCGACCGTACACACTAAAAACTACTGTTTTGTAGTTCTCAAGCCCACTAGCATGTGGTCTACTTTTCTTGATTTTTCGAGCCAACTCCGGATCGAGGCAAGGGGATTGTACTGTAGATAGCATATTCTACTCGGCATTATTTTTGGTAGAGATAGACCACCTGTTAGTTATTTTGTGTAGTTTCACTGTACTCGAGACTGGCTAGGATAGAGCCCTTGTATTTATTTTTGGTTGGTGAATTTTGTAGATATTTCTATACAATGATATTTGTTAGTTTAGTTTGTACTTATACTTTAATATATATTTAGTGGTAGATTATAAATTTTTTTGCAGATTAGTTTTGGACGTTTCACGTGTGTCCGCACACACATGGCGAATTTGTTGCGTGCCCCGAGGGTTTCTGCTCTGGGCTCAGGACGTAAAAATTTAGGTATTTTGTGTAGGACCCATCTGTCGGTTGTTCCTACTTCTCTTTCCTTCTATTGAATCGATTGATTTCTCTTTTCATCGTTGAGCCGCTCCTTCAATCTAGTCTATTGCTTCCACCACGCCGCCTCGATCCCGTCTGATCCTTCCTCCCGCCGCTTCGATCCCATCCCTGTTAGGATTTGCGCATAAATAAACGCAGCGGGAAAAAAAATCAAATAAACAAATATTTGAAAAACTTGAGATCGATCTAAAAAACCACGCAAAATATGATCCCTCATGTATTTAAGATTAAACGAAGAACGAAGATCTAATCTTCACCTTTGCGCGGGGAGATCTACACCGCAATTTGATGATGGTGGAATTTGGTTCTCTTAAAGCCGCACACGCGTCCGGCCTCTACAGGTATCCACACAAGGTTGTCGATCTGATCGAAATTCTCACCGGGGTGCTAGCTCCCTTGCAGATAAGGTCTTTCTTTTGAATGTGGATATTTAGAAAAGAGGAAAACGAGGAAAGAGATGACGACTAGGGTTTTCTCTTCTTTTTTTTTTCTCTTAAAAAACTCGTACGTATAAAGAGGGATATAATCCCTTTTATAATTATTAAGATAAACATTAAGATAAACTTAAAATTAGATTTAAGTTTATCTTATCCTTAATCGGTTAACTTAATCCTAATTTGATCAAATTAAATCATTAATGCAACATTTGCACTTAAGTCCTCTCACAACTCACTAACTATTAGTAAGTCCTCTATTGCAACATTTGCATTTTAATATTCTTAATTTGTAATAATTATAAATTAGTCCAATTATCAATATATTGACAATTAAGTCCTCAGGCGATTGAAAAATCGCGATCCAACTATCCGATCAGTCATAACCTCTTATGTGTGTGACCCTATAGGTTCTATTCTATCTGGTAGTGAGATATATTGTGATCACCATCAACAATATCGCTGAAACTCTTTTCAGTGGGTTAGAACAATTCAAACTCAGTCTAATAAGAATTATCGATCATCCGGATAATTCTCGTGAGTCCCATAATCCACCAGTGACGCCTAGCAGCATGTAGTGGCATTCCAGTAGAATGGAATACTGAACCTCTAGGTGCAGTTAACGTGTGATACAATCCTTCTATCTGGAGTCCCAACTAGACGAAGGTTATTGCTCGTCTAACCCTACCACCTGTCATATGTCAAATTTATTCGACTCGAGTTTCTAATATCGGAAACCCTTTCCGTTATTTATTACGCATTGGCCAATGTCTTCTAAACTCGGTATCATAAATCACATAGGACTAACTGTCACGCCCCGGGTGTAAACCGGAACCCGGGCCCGCCAACAGATCCGCCGTGCACACAGAATTTTCTATGTGCACGAAGCGCTGGTAACCTGCTCAGATATATAATATACAATAAAAGAGCATAAACAGAGCTGAACTAATAAAACTAAAAGTAATCTCAGACTGAAATAAGCTACAAGCAGAAATAAAAGTACAATATACTCCCAGCTCACCAAAAATATACAACCAGCTGGCCAAAGCCAGACCCAAAAAGGAAACTACTGAAGTCTGAGATACAAAAGGGGTACAATAAAAACCTCGCTAGTCTCTCACTTGGGGTAGACGATCTAGCTAGTCGGCGATCCTCTTACCTCGATCTGCCGCTGAAGGCCCAGCAGCTCCCACAGATGACTCTGCAAAACAAAGGGGAAAAGGACAGGAAACAACAATGGGGGTGAGAACTACTAGATAAACCAGTAGCCTCCCCTAGCGGGTAAAACCTCTAATGCTGACGCACCCACTAGGAATAAAGAGGCAAAAGGAAGAACAGTGGTATGCAATAAAGACTGCTGAAACAGGAACTACCACTACTATGCCTCTAAATGCAGTGCCAAAAGATAACTGTATATATGCAACTATAAAGCTGACTGCCCAAAGAAACCCAATCAGAGGGCCAAGAAATACTGGCACTGCCTGCTCTGTCATCACTCACAACTCACCAACTGACCGGCACCCATCACGGTCAAAAAGCCTACTCCGGAGTGGCACTCGAGGGGAGCGACCCACACGAGTAAAGTATCTCTGTATCAATCATCTCTGTAACCGATGTCTCACAATAGCAGGACTGGATCATGACCATGATCAAAGTGGGAATACTCCATCCACTAATGCAACCCTGATCCCCAATCTGATGTGATAATAACATCCGGTCAACCGCCCAAAATTCGCGGTTGCCACTATCTCCCACAATCCCCAAGAAGAGTCTAAACTGTCCCAGACTCAAGATCCAACTACACTATCTCAAGATCCCGATCTGACTCGACCGTCATGCATCGTTAGAGAAGAATAACAATAAAACATGTTTTCTCCTAAGTCAAATCCCATGGTATAGTGCTGCAGTAAAATAGTGGCTTAACTAGTTGTCCAAATAAGCATGCAAGTGTTTTCTTTTAAAGCATTTCAAAAAAAATGACTAAGGTTTCATATGAAGGATCATTTTAAAATAATATTGGGTTACTTATTTGCATGCGGTTTAGGATATAGCAAATGTCCAACTTTATTGTCCCAGATTTATCATATAGAAGCTATCAATTAATTTAGGGGGGCCCAATGCAATAGGTTCATATACCACAAGTTATCTATCACATGTATAATTTGGAAACTCCACTATTCCTAGTGTGCAAGTCAACAAAGAGGGAAACGCAACCACCCACCTCGAAAAGCGTGCACAATACACCCAGAAAATACCCGCTGTCCTCTAAACACACCGTCAGCTGAAACAGTATCCTACAACATCACACAAGTGTACACGGTGTAAAAACTACAAGTTCCAAACACAAATTGCTGTTTTTACAATCAGCACGCAAAACGAAGAATTTCACCTCTGTCTCGAGCTCCTAAAATCTCAAAAAAATCACGGTTGCGTTCCTCGCGAAAAGTAGCCCAAAATCGACTCTTGAATCGCCTCGATCTGATATTCCTACGCTGAGAAACAATTCGTCGAAGTCGCCGCTGTCCAAAAACCCAAACAGCAAAAGAGGGGGTCAAAACACCTCGGGAATCGTGCCAAGGAATCGGAATCCAGAGAAACCACCAACACGGAAAACGAAGCCCTACCTCTTAGGAACACACTGGCGAAGAAATCGTCGAAAGAGGACTCCTGTACTGCGCAGGGGACTCCTCGGACTGAAATGCGACGATAACGGGCCAAGATTGGGGAAAAACGAGGCACACTGTAAAATCCGGATCGCCGCTGTCGAACTTCCAGAAAATCTGGGAACGCACCACGAGGTAGAAAATAAGAAGATGAAAAACTTCTCTTAAGGCCCCTCCCACAGATTCTCTCTCTATCTCTCGGAAAACAGAGAAAAAGAAGGGAGGGGAGGCCTTTAAATAGGCCCACAAAAACAATTGGGATAATACCCAACGTGTCCCCAGATTCGGGCTGCTACAGTGCGGCCCGGCACTTTCGGGCGGCTACAGTGCGGCCCGGCCCAAGGATTTCCGGGCGCGCACAGTGTAGCCCAGCCCAGCCCATCCCGCGCACGGGATCCAGCCGCGTCCAACCGGCCGTCCGACCCGGCCAAGGGCCCGACACGTGTCCGCCGAACAGGCGGCAGCCGTGCGGGCCCAACGGGGAGGCGCCACGTGCCCCCCTCCCCCGGTCAGCACGCGTGCGGCGCCAGCCACTGGCGTGGTGCCACGTGGGGCGGCGCCGCCCCCCCGACACGGGTGCCGGTCGGTCAACGCGCCGCCCACGTGCGCGTACGGCCGCAGGCGCGGGCCCGCGGGTGCACCGCGCGCACCTGCGCCGTCCAACCCGGGGCTGCCACGTGGCGCGCCCCGGTCCACCGTGCACCGCGCACAGCCCCGCCTCTGCCCGGCCTGCCCGCGCTGCCCGCGCACGCTCTCGTGCGCCGCGGCGCGCTACACCGGCCCAACCAGCGCCTGCCACGTGGCCCGCCGGTCCACCGTGCACCGGCGGTCCACCCCGTGGACCGAGAGCCGTGCGCCGGCCCAATAAGAGCCTGCCACGTGTCCCCGGCCGGTCCACAGCTCCCCCCGTGCACCAATTTGCGCAGAAAACTTCCGGGGCTCCGTTTTTGGGCATCCGGACTCCAAATTAAATAAGTAAATAGCCGTTTTCAAGCGTTTTTCCGCGCTGAATTCAAATACGGCCTCCGATTAGCCTGATTCCACTCCTAAAATTCGGCAAAGGCAGCCGAAGGTCAGGCTTGCTCCCAAATCCTCTCTGGTTCCAAACAACATATCACTTTGACATGTTGGGGCCCCACACACCAATAATAGGTGTTCTACACCCCGAAACAGGGGCAAAACCACCGAAAAACCTAGGACATTACACTAACTCTCTTATCTACTGAGGGCGATAGATTTCATATAGGTGTACACCCTATTCCTACAACGAATCTACTGCAACCAACATGCACTGCAAGGACCCGAATGGCTAGGGACCAAGTGTATGTACAGTCAAATTACAGTAACCCTATTGTGAATAGCCGAGACACCGCAGGTCAAAGGACCAGTCACACAACTGCAACATCGAGTAAGTCACTGACGAGTGAGTAGACATCCAAGTGACTTCTCGTGATGGTCACGCTTGGTACCTTTGTTCTTCAACAACCACCTGCACATTCGCTCTAGTGTCCCCACACTGTTGACTTGAGACTCGTCTATCCTTAAAAGGGAAGCGACCTGTGCACCAATCTAATCGGATCAATCACTATCCCCGTGATGATCCATTGATCGGGAGTATTTAGGAATTAATCACTAACGATACATGTCTCAAATTCTCAACTCTTGAGAATACGTATCGTCATCTTATTAATTCCTTGGGCAATTTATGGACACATACACAATATGAATGAAAATAAAAACCCAATAACATTCATAATGTAAAATATCAAATACAAATTTATATCCTATAAAGAAAACATGTGTCGGTCAGGTTGGCTTCTAGGGCATACATCTAACAATCCCTACTATTCCAATCTAGACTATTTCTACTCCCACCGCTTCGATTCCATCCCCGCCTCTTCGATCATTACAACAAAATTATGTTATAGCGATATTTTTAAATATTTTTATAAGCTAAAAAAAGTGTCGCTGGCAAAAATACCAACACTTATTATTAGTATCGCTATATGTGCAGTCGCTATGGTGTATAGCGACACATTATTGTAATGTGTCTCGATAACCTAATTTTGGATATAGATGAAATATAAATAGAACATTTATATAAAAGTATTATAAATATGTGTCTTTATAATCTAATTTTCTTGTAGTGGATCCCGTCTGTTGCTTTCCCCAACAATAACCCAAGGCAAAATATAAGCTTATACTTCTTTTGTTTTTTTCCCAACCCGATCCAATTATCTCCCAATTCTTTGGATTTCAAGTATGTGCATGTTCTTCTTTTCATTCTTCTAAAATTGTTACTTCCAACTCTTTGCGGGTTTAACTAAAAGAATGTTGACTTATTTATCATGTGTTGTAAAAATAAAAAGTAACTCGTTAGCCGTTCGTTGATTTCAATATGAGTATTCAGCACTTTTTTGACTTTACATGCCTAAATTGAGCATTTTATTTTTCGCATTTAAATAGTTCTTTTGCTAATTTAGCATTTTGATAGGTTGAAAGCATGAATCTACTTAAACGAAAAAAAATTAATAATGCTACAAATTATAAATTTATGATATTTATTTTTGATATTACTATAAATTATACGAACAATCGTAGATTTTCAATAACTTAAGTTGTCAGAAATAATATTTTTATATTTTATTTATTTATTTTTTTTGTTGGTCATTTCTCACGCGGCATTAATTAAAGCTGTGAATATTTTGAAATTTCCGAATTCGTTCTATTGCTCCTCTTCTTTAGCTATTGCTTTTGGCAGTGATCGATTACATTTCTTGCACTCCTAAAATATTTCATTATTTATCTTTTTTAAGTGCTTCTTAAAACCAATTCTTTTTAAAGTCATTGTAAAAATAAGCTTTTATTTTTGTCCATGAATATAAAGATACATCCAACAAATACTAACCCATGTAAAATCATAAAGAGTTTATAAAAATTGCTTCTAATTAAGGAGATCACTGTGCCTTTTGTATTGTTCAAGTATTGTGATCGATTTAATTTTTTTTGAATTTTGATGTTTCTTTTGTTCACATTTGACCTTCTAGAGTAAGTGAAAGTAATGCTGACTTATTGGGCATAGCAGGTGGCATGTACTCTTAAATTAATTAGGCCACATTGAGTGTTATAATTAGGTATTATAAGAAGCATTTTTTATATCAAAACCAACAATAAAAAACTTCTGTTAAATATATATATATATATATATATATATATATATATATATATATATATATATATATATATATATATATATATATAAAAGAGAGAGAGAGAGAGAGAGGTGGGCTGGAATACTATTAATAGTAACAAGTCATTTGTGCTATTAAATTTTTGATTTTTGGACTAAAAGGTGTGTGGTTGAGATGATAGTGAGCTACTTGGTTTAATAGGTGATTAAAAAAATAGTACAATTTAACGGATGAAATAATCAAAAAAATTGATCTAATGATTAAAAATTTGATAGCACTACTAACTTAGTACTATTAATAATATAGTAACCGGACTATATATATATATATATATATATATATATATGAAGTTATAAGTAATTTGATGGTACACTTTATCGCGCCCAGTGCATTCCCCTCTGCAATGCAATGCAATCTCTAGCAATTCGATGAAAGATGAAATTGCTAGCATATGACTCTTATTTGCCTTTAATTTTTTATTCAGCGACGTCTAATATTTTATTACTTTAGTCGGCGTGCATCTTTTGCAACTTTTACTTGCTACTTTTGTTTTAGTAGACGTGCATCTTTTACAACTTTTTTACTTGCTACTTTTAATTTGTATATATATATATATATATATATATATATATATATATATATATATGGTTAGATTTTTATGCTATCAAATAATATTGAACTTCTGGTATTATAATTTTATTTTTAATTTTAGCGTGTGCAAACTAACGACCTATATCGCTAAATATAATTTAGAATATATAAAATTTTAAAAAATAAAATTTTAAATTTTTTCGGCATCGTTAATTTAGTAAATAAATCACGTCAAAATAAACGATAAAAATAAATAATTTTTAAAATTTGAGAATAAAATTTTTGAATTTATATTATTAGGATAGTTCATTTTCTTGCTTCAATATTTTATTTTCGTGCAGATATTTTCACAAGTACTTTCTATATTTTAAACGCGACCGAGCTGCGTCAAAATCCCACTCTAATTAATAAGTGGATCATTACATCAATATTCAAGCAAACAAATTAAGTACTGCTCCCCTTTAATTAATTAAAGTATAATACATTTAGAAGCTAAGGTTACATATATAGCACTTAATTATTAGGTTCTCCAAATTAATTAGGGGACTCCAACAAAGCATCCAATCTTATTCATAACCATTGTTTGGGTTGCATAATTAACCCTTAACATGCATGCATGTGCTAGTGATCAACACGCGAACTACGTGTTCTCCATTTGAAAACATAAAAAATGATAAAAAAAAAAAAAAATGTAACCAAAAAATGAAAAACTAAAATAATTCTCTTACACTACTTTTAAGTCAATGTTTGCATTTTACTATTGATTCAACTAGATGTAAAAATTTAAAATAATTATTATAAATTTTGATGCAGTTTTTTTTTAAAAATGGTTTGATCTATTGCAATTTATATAACAATTTTTCTTTTACTAGAATATCAAAATTTATAAATTATTATAAAAGTTTACAAATTTATGAGAACGGCGCTCCGTTAAATATAATAATAATCAATCTTTTAACCCATTTTCACAGAGTTCCACATCACAGTAATCCTATTTTTAAACTATTTGAGATACTAATATATAAAGAGTGGAATTAATATTAGTATAATCTTTAATTGCAAGTTTGAATTATTATTATTATTATTATTTTTGGGTACAAAGATCCTGCACTTTAAGCAAAAGATATGCTCCTAATTTTTAATTTTGATAATTATATATTCTAAATATTATCAAATAGTTCAATAAATTTTTTTCTTTTCAGTAGAAAATGCTAATTATTCCATAGCATATACATAATTTTATAATATTTTAAAATATAAAATTATATATATTTTCTATTCTAATTATATAATTAATTAGAAGGAAGGATTGAAGAATAGGATTATGCTCACTTCAATTTTCGTCACATTTTGTATCTATTAAAAAGAAAAATAATTTTTTTTTATTTTGAAATTTTATAAAATTATATATAAGATATACGGCCAAAATATCTATATAAGTATTTTGATTAATGTAATAAAATTTAGAAATCTAGTTAAAATTAAAAGTTTATATATATATATATATATATATATATATATATATATATATATATATATATATATATATATATATATATATATATATATATATATATATAGTTGGGCTGGAATGCTATTGATAGCATCAGCCCAACTTTGCCACCCATTTTATACCCTTTGGATTGCGTTGAGATTTGTGAAAGCTATTTAATGAAAAAAAGAAAAAAGAAAAAGTAAAAAGAAAAAGTAAAAATTAAATAGCTTTCACAAATCTCAACGCAATCCAAAGGGTATAAAATGGGTGGCAAAGTTGGGCTGGTGCTATCAATAGCATTCCAGCCCAACTCTATATATATATATATATATATATATATATATATATAATATATATATATATATATATATATATATATATATGGGATAATTGCCTGTGTACCCCTGAAATATGAAGAAATATCTGATTTATCCCTCTTATTTTTTTCTTTCCAATATACCCTTCATACGTTTCACCGTTATTAAAAATACCCCTACCGTTTCCCTTTGTTAAGTTAACTAGGGTTAAACTAGAGTTAAATAATAATCGGAGTTGAAAACTATCAGATATACCTATTTTGCCCTGGTTTAGGGTTTAGGGTTTAGGATTTTTTAGGGTTTTAGGGTTTTAGGGTTTAGGGTTTAGGATTTTTTAGGGTTTTAGGGTTTAGGGTTTAGGATTTTTTAGGGTTTTAGGGTTTAGGGTTTAGGGTTTTAGGGTTTAGGGTTTAGGATTTTTTAGGGTTTTAGGGTTTAGGGTTTATGGTTTTAGGGTTTAGGGTTTAGGGTTTAGGGTTTTAGGGTTTAGGGGTTTAGGGTTTTACGATTTAGGGTATATTTGAAAGGGAAAAATAGTAATTACACACAGATAACGGTAGTTCCAAACGGTACACTAACAGAGTTTAACTTTAGGGGTATTTTGGAAAGAAGTTGGAACGTAAGAAGGGTAGTTTTAATATTAGCCTTCTAAGAGGGGTAAATCTGAAAACAGGAAAATTTTTAGGGGTATGTAGGAAATTGCCCCATATATATATATAAAGAGAGAGAGAGAGAGAGAGAGAGAGAGAAAGAGAGAGAGAACTAAGCTAAAATACTATCGAATTGGTGCTATCAACTTTTTAGCACTCTATTAAGAAATGTATGTTTAGGATGATAGTGGTCCTCTAGGGTTTAGTGGGTAGTTGGTTGAATAGTAAAAGTTCTAGGAGATCACTATAATTCCAACCGCATATTCTTTCATTCAAAAACTGAAAATTTGGTAGCACCAATTGC
>CM055068.1:6316398-6370741 GCA_029204045.2 Tillandsia leiboldiana | reverse complement strand
CGCGGTTCACCTCTGGGGATTCCCGTTGGATGGTATTCGCGATTCAGATGGATATTTGTGTGTGGATGGGTATATGTGGGTATCAGGTCTTGCGGATTCATGACTTCCAATAGACGCAAGCATCTATTGTTAATTACCCCCGTGTGATTGGGGCACCTTCGATTAAGAGACCTTTGCGGGGAGGATAGAATAAATCGTATCCTAATGATTGGACAAATCCTAAGTATATGTGTTAGGATTTAGCTGGGTTTGCAATTGATTAGATCCCGAGTATATGTGTTGAGGACTAATCGATATTAAACTCTAATTATGTGTGTTAGAGTTTAATTGGGTTCTATTGGCTCTAAGTATATGTATTAGAGTCCAATTATATTTGATTCCATATTTGGCGTACGTTCCAAAGTGGATACATGACCAAACCCCAAGGATATGTATTGAGGTGGGTCGGATTCGATGCTACTCGAGAGTAGGGGTGGCTAAGTCCTATATGTATTAGGATTGGCCGAGTTTGATATGTTTTTCACTCTAGTTATATGTGCTAGAGTGAGAGGTTGACTAACCCTAAGTATATGTATTAGGATTAGGTGGGTTGGTTTGGATGAACTCTAAGTATATGGGTTAGAGCCCGATCAAATTTGATTTGACTAAATTCTAAGTATATGATTTAGAATCTAGTCGGTTTGAATATGATTTTGCCTTAATTATATGTGTTAAGGAGATGAGATTGAATGGGTTTTGGGTTTTATTTATGGATGTTTGTAGATCGAATAGGTTTTGGGTTTTATTTGTGGATCGAATAGGTTTTGGTTTTATTTGTGGACTCGACTTATATTATATCTGGACTGAATTTAGGACTCGTATGTGGACTGAGCCTTATTTTCATATGGATAGATTTGAGGCCCGCATATGGGTTGAGCCTTATTGAGTTCATTTATTAGTCCTTTTTGAATCGGACTTAGGCTACAAGTTGATTAGAACTTATTTGAATTTTGTCTCGATTCAAAGAAATTCCTATTTCAATATCCCCTTTTATTTGATTTGGCGTCCGAAGAAAATTTTCTAATGGTATCCGGAGAAATACCGTTATTTTATTTTGACGTGGATCCAAAGAAATTCCCTTTTTTTGAAATTATTTGGGGTCCGAAAAAGTCTTTTTTTTTTTTTTACTTAGGATCTGAAGGAAATCCACTTTGACTTATCTTGAGGTTCAATGTAATTTGATTTGGGATCCGAAGCGATTCCTTTTTGGCTTAACCTAGGTTCGGATGTCCGAAGAAATCATCCGAACCGGTTTTTTTTTTCTTCTTTCTCTTTCTTTTCTCTTTCTTTTCAGCCTGAAGTAAGGGGCGTCCGGAGAGGTCCCAAACTGGCTTTAAAAAAAAATTTATTTATTTTTTTCTCTTTTTATTTTCTATTTGTTTTTCCTTTCTTTTCAACCTGAAGTAAGGGGCGTCCGGAGAGGTCCCAAACCGGCTTTAAAGAAATTTATTTATTTTTTTCTTTTTTTTTCTTTTTTTTTTCTTTCTTTTCAACCTGAAGTAAGGGGCGTCCGGAGAGGTCCCAAACCGGCTTTAAAGAAAATTTATTTATTTATTTCCTTTTTTCTTAATTTATTTATTTATTTCCTTTTTTCTTTTTTTTTTTCTTTTTTTCAACCTGAAGTAAGGGGCGTCCGGAGAGGTCCCAAATTTTTTTTGCGCTATTTCTCCTTTTTTTTTTTTGCGATGAGAGATATGTAGTGGAGTCTGGGAGGAGGTTTTTTTTTTGTGGTGGAATATGGGAGGTTGATTTTTTTTGTGGTGGAATATCGGAGGTTATATTTTTTTGTGGTGGAATATCGAAGGTTATATTTTTTTGTGGTGGAATATAGGAGTTTATATTTTTTGTGGTGGAATATGGGAGGTTGGTTTTCTTTTGTGGCGTAATATGGGAGGTTGTCTTCAGACCAGGCCAAAGAAAAATATCCCTCTATTTATAGTGGGGAGTGGTAGAGAAATATCGCGTGGGTTTGTTAGGATTTGTTAAAGGGTTGGCGAGAATGTGCGGGTTTGTTGAGGAACGTACGTGGGAATGTAGTTTCGTTGAGGAAAGTACGTGGGAATGTGGTTTCGTTGAGAAAAATACGAGGTTCAAATTTGAGGAAGTTATTATATCCAAATTTTAAATTTTAAATTTCAAATTTCAGATTTAAATTTTAAAATTGAAAGGCTATGTTTAAATTTTAAAATTCAAATCTTAAAATTGAATATGTTCAAATTTCAAAATTGAATATGTTTAAAATTGAGAAAGTATGGTTGTATTTAAATTTCAAATTTCAAATTTTAAAATTGAATATGTTATTAACGAACGAGGAAAGTTCAAAATTGAATTGAGAGATATTTTAAAATTTGGTTGGAGATTTGAATATGAATTTAGATAAGCCGGTTGAAAAATATTTTGAAATTTGATTGAAAATTCAAAATTCAATTTGAATATAATTTTTTTTGAAGTTAAATTTTTAAACAAAAAGTTTACTATAATGTAAGTCCCGCTGGGCACAAAAAAAATAGGATCCGACTTAAAAATCGACGGAGCTTTGATGAGACCCATAAGCTTTTGTTCACAAATGGCCTATTAAAGAATTGAATTTGTTGGACCCAAATTATTCATATGTTAAAAATTTTGGGCTTTTACGGGGCTTATATAGACAAATCAATATTACGGACCAACCATAATCTTTTCCCGTATTTTTTTTTATTATAATTTTTTTTATGCCAACAAATACAAGCACCAATTGTTTGGTGCTTGTACAAGCACAGTAGCCGGACTATCCTCTCAACCCTTAGATCAAGTTTTCTACCCTTGATCAACCCTTTTGATCATTTTCACCCTTTAGATTTTACTATTTTTTTAATCACCTATTAAATCCAAGTGGCCCACTATTATCTTAACAACACATTTTTTAATCCAAAGGTTAAAAACTTAATAACACTAATGATTTAATACTATTAATAATATTACAGCCTAATTCTCTCTCTCTCTCTCTCTCTCTCTCTCTCTATATATATATATATATATATATATATATATATATATATATATATATAAACTTAAGGAGGCCTACTATAAACTTAAGTAGCGCTCACTTATATAATTATATAAGAGAGAGAGAGAGAGAGAGAGAGACAGTAGAGTTTATATACTTTTAAAAGTATATACTCCATTCCTATGAATTTTTTATTATCTGATTTGTATTGAAATTTGTACAATTATACTTTCTCTCTCTTTTTTTAAATATTTTTACAATAACACGGATCTAAATATAAATTCTATGATAAAAAATTTACAAATGTGAATGAACTTGCACTTTTAAAAGTATATAAGCTCTGCTATATATATATATATATATATATATATATATATATATATATATATATATATATATATATATATATATATATATACACACACACACACACACACACGACTAATTTATTTAAAATATATAGATGCAGCGCTTACGGATCTCAATTGTGACTCAATTCAACTAGACTCTCTTTACTTCGAAGATGACTCGACTCAATCCGACCTACTGCCATTTCGAACGTGACTCACTCGATCCAAATTAGTCTTCCGCCATATGGTAGAATGCTGATTCTTTGAAGCCAACAATCTCCCCACTTAAAGCGTACATCTATAACACCCACGATTTTTAATTGTGATTCGGTTCAATCAGTCCCACGATACTTTGAAAATGACTCGATCCAAATCCACCTTCCGTGATTTTAAATATGGCTCGATCCAATCTTATCTTTCGTCATAAAATACGATACTAATCTCCGAACATTGCATGTAGCAAAAGAGGTAGCCTAGCCGAGCAATGCTAAATATACACCCTAAAAAAAATATACATCTACGGATAGGATAAGAGTCACTTTACCATCAAGTGATCTCTCATCATACCTCATTCTTAGATGATGGGGATGTAAGATGGAAGGTTCTTTTGAATGTATATATAGTATTTTCCTAGCCTTAATCATTATGTAAGTGCCGAGCCCTCATATCAAGAGGCTTCGGCGATTCTCCACCGTCCGTTCCACGCCCCGCCGATGCTCTTGTCATCATCGAGAAAGTTGGCGTCTAGCCGATGATGGCCCACCCCAGGCCAGGGTATCTTCAGATGCCCAAGTACATACCAAACATTTACCCAATCTACCTTATTCAATCAAACCAGTTCTCCTGAGAATTTAGACCTTGTTTGTTTCCAGAAATCTACAGTTATGAGCAAACATTATTCAGTTTGAATATAGAGCTTGTTTGGTTCCAAAAAATTTGTTAATTTTAAATATTTATCAAATAATTAGATATACTAATTATTATTATTATTATTATTAATGTTTTAGAATAATAATTTTTCAATTTAAAATTAATTATAATTCTATCTTATTTTTAAAATATTTTTATAAACGGTGTGTGTATAGTCCGGCAACTATACTTGTACAAACACCAAGCAATTGGTGTTTGTAAGTTTTCTACCTGTTAGATTTATCTTTTTGACTAATTTTATCTCTTAAATTATTCTATTCCACCAACCACTCACTTAATCCAAGGGGTCCACTATCATTCTAACCACACATATCTTTTCATTTAAGGGTTAGAAACCTACCAGCACCAATGACTTTGTACTTTTAAAAGCATAGAAGCTCAATTCTCTCTCTCTCTCTCTCTCTCTCTCTCTCTCTCTCTCTCTCTCTCTCTCTCTCTCTCTCTCTCTCTCTATGTATATATGAGTCGGACTTGTGGGCTTTTAGAATAATCTAAAAGATGAAATTAGTCGAAGAGATAGATCTAACGGTAGAAAACTTACAAGCACCAATTGCTTGGTGCTTGTACAAGTATAGTAATTGAACTCTCTCTCTCTCTCTCTCTCTATATATATATACATATATATATATATATATATATATATATATATATATACATATATATATATATATATATATATATATATATATATATATACATAGTAGAGCTTATATACTCTCAGAAGCACAAACGCAAATGTGCTTGTGAGTTTTTTACCATTGAATTTGCATTGGGATTTGTGCTATTTACTTTTTCTTTCTCTCTCTTTAGTTGACTTTACAAAAACACAAATCTCAATACAAATTCAATGGTAAAAAATTCACAAGCACATTTATGCTAGCTTGTGCTTTTGAGAGTATATAAGATCTACTATATATATATATATATATATATATATATATATATATATATATATATATATATATATATATATATATATATACACTACAAAAAAATTGTGATTTAGCGGTATCCTGTAATTGCCGCCTAATGTTCAAAAAGTGCACTAAAAACTATTAGTGACATTTAGCAATTAGTGTCATTTATACTCGTGTTGGTGAATCTTTCTACCGCCATTTAAATAAATTACCGTTAAAATTAAGTAATTAGTAACATTAAATAAATGCCGTTATAGATGTGGTTATTAACGATATTATTAAATGCCAGTATTTTTTAATTATCTACAACACTAATAAATGCCGGTAATTATTAGTTTATTTGTAATATTATACAAATATTAGTAATCTATTGTTAATTCCGGTATTAATAAATGCTGCTAATTCTAAATATTTTTAAATTATATTTTTAAATAAATAAAAATAATATAAATTATAATTTGCACTATTATAAAATAATTAAATCTTATCAATTTAAAAAAATACAATTTCAATGGATAATATGATATTTCAATATTTTCATATGACAAGTGACATAAATCGTACATAACAAAATAACAAAAATAGCTTACTAAGCTCATTTTCAATTAAACAAACAATAAGTTAAAATCTTTAGTCCATTCAACATCCAAAAAAATAACAAACGACCACAAAATTTTCTAAACACAAAAATACTAATACTAATACGTACATAAATAACGCATCCAAATAGGTCACACGACATAAAGTTGTTTGCGAATATAACAAAACATCATAAAATTGTTTAAATTTTCTTGAATTCCAAATATATTATTACTTGCGTTGAACCTGTCAAAAAAAGAACACGTTAAAAGTTAGTTTTAACGAGTCAAAAATCTATATATTAAATAATTAAATTGA
Source organism: Tillandsia leiboldiana (assembly GCA_029204045.2). Classification (NCBI taxonomy): domain Eukaryota; kingdom Viridiplantae; phylum Streptophyta; class Magnoliopsida; order Poales; family Bromeliaceae; genus Tillandsia; species Tillandsia leiboldiana. Next base: position 6,364,622 of record CM055068.1, on the reverse strand, counting down.
CGAAAAAAAAAAATGTCTTTTATATATATATATATATATATATATATATATATATATATATATATATATATATATATATATATATATATATATATATATATATATATATATACATTCCCTTTTTTTTCACAGTAAATATCAATGAATTTTTAAATTAACTTGTTTAAAAAGTTTATTGATTTTATTTTAATTGACTCTTTTGCACATTCTCTTATTATATTTAGTAATAAAAAATTATAATAGGAGGAGGTCATGTTCATCCTCTTTTATACTTAAACACATAAATAAATGTGGGTTTCAACTATATTTTTTATTTAGTCTTCTATTATATATTATTTACTTTGTTGCATAATCATACAATCTAAAAATAATTAAATCTATTATCAAATAATAATTTTAAAATAAAAATAATAAATTTTTTTAAAAAAAATAAATCAACCCATCTATTCCAAGGTAATAAAAGAAAGTAAATAATTTTATAAAAAAAAATCTAAATTAACTTACCTTTTTCTTGGTAGAGTCCTGCTTGTGGGGCTCCTTCTTGGTAGAAGACAATGAAGAAAATTCTTTTCTCACACCCTGCGATTCGAAGGTAGAAAGAGTATTTTTTTTTTTTTTTTTTTTTTTTTTTACTTGGAGAGAAGATAATAAAAAAATATAAAAAAAGAGAAAAAAAAACCCTAGAAAAAAGCTTTGCATATGAGGAGAGGAAGACTAGAAATCGTACGGCACAAGAGGAAGGAAGAAGTAGCGGGATATGAAAAATTGATGGATAATCTCAGTTAGGTCCCTCAACTTATTAATTATTTATATCTTAAATAAGGATTTAAGATCTTTTACCAACATTTACTTTTAAATGCTAGTAATTAAAGTTTCTTAGCGGCATTAAAAGTAACTGTCGGTATTTAAACTATCTTTTACCGACATTTAAAAATAAATATTGCTAAATATTCTTATTCACCAACAATAATTTGTAAATATCGATAAATGATATATTTAGCAACAATTTTTAATAAATGCCAGTAAATTTTGTATTTAGCAACATTTACTTAAATATTGCAACGAATAGTGCCGTTGTATGTCAAATTTCTAGTAGTGATATATATATATATATATATATATATATATATATATATATATATATATATATATATATATATATATATATATATATATATATATATATATATATAGAGTTGGGCTGGAATGCTATTGATAACACCAGCCCAACTTTGCCACCCATTTTATACCCTTTGGATTGCGTTGAGATTTGTGAAAGCTATTTAATGAAAAAAAAAAAAAAAAAAAAAAAAGTAAAAAGAAAAAGTAAAAATTAAATAGCTTTCACAAATCTCAACGCAATCCAAAGGGTATAAAATGGGTGACAAAGTTGGGCTGGTGCTATCAATAGCATTCCAGCCCAACTCTATATATATATATATATATAAATAAAATTAAGTTCTTATATTTTTAGAAGTACTAAGTCATTAGTGCTTGTGACTTTACAAAAACACAAATCTCAATACAAATTCAATAGTAAAAAATTCACAAGCACATTTATGCTTGTGCTTTTGAGAGTATATAAGCTCTACTATATATATATATATATATATAATTAAGCTCTTATATTTTTAGAAGCACTAAGTCATTAGTGCTTGTGAGTTTTTTGCTTTTAGATGAAGGGATGAGTAGTTAAGATGATAGTGATTCCTAAAAAAGTTTAGTGGGTGGTTCGTGGAATAATATGATTTAAAAGATGAAATTTATTAAAGGAATAGATCTAGCGGTGGAAAACTTTTAAAATCATCATAGCTCGACTGATATATAACTGAGCTCTTATATTTTTAAAAATATTAAATTATTGGTGTTTGTAAATTTTCAGTATTTGAATGAAGTGATATACGGTTAGGATAATAATGGTCACTTATGGTTTAGTGAGTGGGTGGTGAAATAGTATGATCTGAAGAATGAAATTAATTAAATGGATAAATCTAACAATAAAAATTTTACGGACACGAACTATTTAGTACTTTTAAAAACATCATATATATATATATATATATATATATATATATATATATATATATATATATATATATATATATATATATATATATATATATATATAAATTTATATTTGTATTTAATATTTAGAGTTACACTAAATTAAAAATATAAAGTAATTAAATTTTGAATTTAGAAATTTGGAATATGACTCTTATTAGCGAGCTATGCTAGCTAGGTTTGACCGAATCTATATATATATATATATATATATATATATAATATTTTGTTTGAATTTTTTAGGTTTGACCGTATCTATATATATATATATAATATTTTGTTTGAATTTTTTACGAAATAGTAACCTACATACAAATTTAAAAAAAAAAATTTAAAAAAAATCGTTTTATGGGCAGTTGTTTGGTAGGTTTTGAAATCTGGGTTGTATCCACGTCCCTCCAGTTGCCACGTCGGACAGGATCTGATGCACAGCAAGTCGACCAGTGATTGACAATACGCCTTTCTACTGGACAACAAAGCGGGGCCGAATAAGCATCACCCAATCAACCATCGACACGTTTCAAACAGCGTACATGCACCTATACGGAGGAAACAGAGGGTGCTTCCCAAAATAGTAAATAAATAAATAAAGCGTACGCGCGCGTGGGCGATGCGGATAGTCGGAGAGGGGCAAAAATGTAAAATAATAAATTAAAATAAAATAAAATAAAAAGAAAATAAAAAAAAAAGGATGGGGCGCGCTTTTGACGTCGATTTGTCTCCTATTAAATCCGCATATTCCCTGGAATGTACTTCCCCCATGCACCACCCATTTGCCTCTTCCCATTATTATTATTATTATTATTATTATTATTATTACTATTATTATTTATTTTTATTATTATATTTTAATTTACTATTACAAACTCTTCCAATGAAAACCTAGCACTTGTTATTATTTCATGCTTCCAATAATGCTAATAAAATTAATAATAATAATAATTCACTCATTAGACAAAAAAGATGTTGCCCACATTCAATTATTCAAAGTTCAGAGTTTTTTTCTAAATGATGTGCATGTTAGTACATATATGCGGCATTTTATTTGAGAAATAAGTCAAAAAAACTGCAACGTGTTTATTTCTTTCTAGGTATACATAATAGATATTATGTAGTGAGAATTTCAGTGGCTTATTAATTACCTTAGTTATTAATTTCATAATCTTTCTACTCAATATATATATATATATATATATATATATATATATATATATAGTCTGGCTAGAATACTATCTATAGTATCAAGTAATTAGTGATATCAATTTTTTTACCGTTATATCCATTTTTATGATCATTTTCATCTCTTGGATTATATTATTCAATCACTCACTCACTAAATCCTAAGAAACCACTATCATTCTATACGCGCATCTTTTAATCCAATAACTAAAAACTTGATAGGACCAATGACTTGATGCTATCGATAGCATAGTAAACTCCCTCCCCCCCTCCCTCTCTCCTCTCTCTCTCTCTCTCTCTCTCTCTCTCTCTCTATATATATATATATATATATATATATATATATATATATATATATATATATATATATATATATATATATATATATATATATATATATATATATATATATAGATAGATAGATAGATTATTTTTTTCAACAAATAAATATAAATTATGCTGTCTAACATATCTTTTTCAATAGAATTTAATAAACTGAAAAAAAAAAATAATTACATAATCAAAATCATTGGCTACATATATATATAAATGATTCTATAGGCATGCATAGTGGAGCATGAAACAACTTGTTTGAAAATGACCCTTCAACATTTCAACTCCTGGTAATATTTAAAGTGCAAGTTCTCTTTTACCTTTTCTCTTTTTCCTTCGTGTCGTCTTCATGGACTAGCTTGCCTTTAGATTCCCCAAAGCTATTACAGTGATTCCTAATTATTTTGGCGAAAACTACATTCACTAACATTTTCAAACTACATTCACTAACATTTTCCTTTTCGACTAGTTTTCGATTGCGAATGTTATGACGAAAGAGATTGCGAAACATTTTACGTGCTTCGTCAATTGAAATATTTTTGCAGTTACGGAGAAGGCACTTCCTTCGCACCGAAACGTGTTCGAGTTAGGCACTAAACTTTGTTTGGTCGACGTGATACAGCTGATTTCGAGTTCTTAAGGTAGAGTCCATACGCTATAGGTATTTTTACACATTTATTGTTGAAATGGCCTTGTGTGGTTCCACGATTCTTTGAAGAAGAGGAAGAAGAAGAGTGTACTATTAGATATATATATAATATATATATATATATCTTTAATCTTGTGAGCTAATACTCTTTGACTTTTTTTAGCTGAGTTATCCACAAAAATTGGCAACTTAATTTCAAGACTATTTAATTTTTAATCTAGCTCCTTTTTCAACACAAATTATTAATGGAACAAGAAATGGATAAAACTTTAAATAAAAACCAACTTTTTGGATATCTTGTAATTTTATTATAGAGTAAATTAATTAATATTGTATAATATGATATATGCCTGATAAATTTCAGCATTACAACAATTAATAAGCAAATCGGAGAATTCTGTTTACACCAAATTCACAATGTTTTTTTTTTTTTTTTTATATTTTTTTATTTTTAGATACTATAAAATAATATCAAAGCACACACACCTCACTGTGAATATAAACGATGTATTTTTGTGAAACAATAAATATGCTCCAACACTATAATTAAACAGGAATATTTAAGAATATTTTTTTTATATTTAATAATACATAAAAGAGTTCTAATATAGTCTATACTAAACGTAAGTTAAATATATTCTAATGCTTTAAAATTTTTATACGACGAAAACTATTTTTCTATTGAAATTTTTTTTATGATGATTATTATACGACCATATAAGGAAATATAAGGAGCTTTTGACCAAACCAAATTTGTATCAAATTGGTTTTGGGTGTACAAATAGGGGAAGCATTTAGTTGATAAAACTTGGTAAAAAGAAAAAGAAGAAACATAAAATAAAAAGAAAAAAAAAAAAAAAAAAAAAAAAAAGAAGAAAAGATTCTTCATGTTTCTTACCAGGTTGCAAAATGTAAGGGGTTACCAAAAACGGCATATGCACCATTCAAAGATCCACAAATCTACGCAATATTAATTTAATATGTAAAGTCAAATTGGTTATTTTGGAAAATAATAATAATAATAATTGAATCATCTCAAATTGGTTATTTTGGAAAATAATAATAATAATAATTGAATCATCTTTATTTAGGAATAATTTAGATTCATTAATTAAATCTAATTAACTAACTAGAAATGATAATTAATGATCGGCTTCGATAATAATACCAACGAGGTAGAATTAATTTCCATGAAATTATTTATTAGATTGAATTTCATTATTTACTTTTGCTGCATCATTTATTAAAAAAATTAGAAAGTTTTTTTTTTTTTTTTCTCTTTAATTGAAGTGATAACATTTATCTATTCTGATTTATAAATTATAATTCTATGCAAATTTGGTCAAACACATGAAAATTAAAATTCATGGTTTAAAATAGCAAAATTATTTATACTTTTAGTTAGTTAAGTAGAAAACTTTATTGAATTCTATAGCCGAATTAGTTTTTAATGCTTAATTATTTTATTTTTATTTAATATAAAGTAATTAAGAAAAAATAAAACATGTATAAAATTTGTCTGGACTATGGATTATTTTGAATTTACTATTCATTCTTTCAAAATTTTAATTTTATCGTCCTATTTTTAAATTTGTTTGATTTGAGTAAGTCAACATTATTTTAATTTTAAATTTTAAAATAATTATAATTATTTTAATTAATTTATAATTATAAAAATTATATAAAATATTTAAACTAAATCTAAATAATGTATTTGTATTTTGAAGTCAAAGAGAGATTGATTGATTAACTCAAATCAAATAAGTTAAAAGATTAAATGATAAAATCAAATTTATAAAAGATCAGATAATCAAATCAAAATGATATATAATAATTCATATGAATTTTTAAAATTTTTAACTTAAAAAAAAAAAAAAAAAAAAAAAAAACCTTTGGAGGGCTTATTTGAAACTGAACTGTAGTTGAGGAGTTTTCATAAAAAAATGTTTACCGAAAGAAAAAGCCAAATAAACCCTTTTACATCGCACTCTTTGTGCACATCTCCTATCTCCTCCTCTTTCTCTCTCTAAACCACAGTATATGTTTGTTATTTTTTTTTTTTTTTCCAATTATTATTAAAAAAAACTTAAATTATTTTTATATAATCCGACTCTTTTTTTCGTATTCTCTCTCTATAAATAACGCACGAAACCCTGCTGTTCTTATTCTTATAGTTCTTATAGAAGAAGAAGAAGAAGAAGAAGAAGAAGCGTAGCATAATTTGTTCTCCGCGCGCGCGATGAGATTGGAGATGGGTACGAAGAGGGGTTCGGAATCGTGCGACGCCTCCCGCGAAGTCGAGAAGCGGAGCGTTTACGCGGAGGCGCCGCCGCCGCCGGAGCCGCCGGAGGCGGTGGCGCCGCCGTGCGTGTGCGGCGGCGGCGGCGGAGGAGGAGGAGGAGGAGGAGGAGGGGAGGAGGAGGAGGAGTTTGTGCCGCCGATGAACTTCGCGATGGTGGAGGAGGGGATCTTCCGCTCCGGCTTCCCCGAGAAGCCCAATTTCGGCTTCTTGAAGAAGCTCAACCTGCGATCCATCGTGTAACCCCCGCATTACCCTTTGTTTCGCTTATTTCTCCTATTTTGGGGTGATTTTTGGTCGTATTTGTCGCAAAGTGTTTGATCGGATCCGATTCAGGTACTTGTGCCCGGAGCCGTACTCGGAGACCAACACGGAGTTTCTTGAGGCGAACGCGATCAAATTGTTCCAGTTCGGGATCGAAGGTCGCAAGGTATTTTTCATTATTTTTCATTAAATTTTCTTCTTGTTCTTCTTCTTCTTCTTTTAGATTGGTTTGGGAGATTTAATTTCTCCGCTCATGAATTGTTCTTGAACTCTCCGTTGAGTAGAATCTTCGGGGTATATCCTTCTTTATATTTGTCGTTACTATTTATTCTTGGAGTACGAGCAATGAGCAATCATTTCTTAGAATTATTGATTTTCTTTATCTTTTTGTACATTTAATATGATCATGCATTGTTTTGATGCTACCTAACTATATATATATATATATATATATATATATATATATATATATATATATATATATATATATATATATATGCTAGCTTATACAAGATTGAGTAGCTCCTATATTGTTGCAATTCAAATTTAATTACTTGAATTGTTAACTCCAAAAAGTGATTGGTAAGAACGTACAAAACTTATTTGAACTGCAGCGTAGTTTGATCTGGGCACATTAACTTTAGACCTCATTCATTAGTATCGTTTCGATCACTTTCAAATAGAAAAGCGAAAAAAAGGGAAGAAAAAAAAAGATAGTCACCAGTGACTTTTCTATTTCATACATGTATAGAAGTTTGTGTTTAATAGAAAAGGAAATGCAACGGCACCGAACAAGGCCTTAATTTTTTTTTATTTTAGTATCTAACCTTTCAATACTCTTGTTTTATATTTGAACTTAGCAACTAATTTGTCTGTGTTAGAAAGGTTTGAGAATATTCTACCGAAGTAACGGATTATTCCTGTAAGTTACAGTGTATTGATATTAAAAAACTAAAAGGAACAATTAAGTTCTGCAGTAGATGTACTTGAAGTTAAATGTAATTGGGTGATTAAATTACAACTTTTAAAGTTCAGATACGCATTTAGACACACTATAGTTCAAGCAAGACCTGTAAACTTTAACCTACTACTGCTTAATGCTGCCCCTACCATGTTCCATTTATTTTTTTTGAGCAAGAGCTGGAAGAGAGGAAGATCCTCTTTCCCAAAACAAAAATTCTTCTATTATATATTAACAGGATGTACGTACAAATTTACACGACTAAACCATCTATCTGTCAACTGAACAAAAGAGATAAAGTTAGACCGGAATGATAATACACTAAAAAGCAGAAGTTAATAGCAAAGTGCAGATCAAATCGAACATTAACATGATCGGCACCAACTCAAGTTCCACCCCCTCCTTGATCATTTTCACCAACATGAGCATTGTTGCCACCGAGAGCTCCAGTATCTACCAAATCGTTTAAAGCAACACTCCCATGTTGCATTTATATATCTCAATCTATATTTGTTCAATTCTACCATCTTTAACTTTGTGTGATAATCCAAAAACCTTAGTAATTATTAGTTGGTTTGTTTGCTGATCTTAATTACTATGTCTTTTTTTCTTCTATCACATTGACTAACAATTCATAATGTCATATTGATGCATGAATTTAAGGTCAAAGAATCTATATTGATAAACTAAAGATCTAAGTTCTTGTCTGATGGAATTGAAACAACTTGAATGAAAATCACTGGCCTCAACACTATGCACTCCAACTTCGATCCCTTGCTCTTTTTATGTTTTTAGGACCAATATTTTATTGTTCTTTTTTCTGGTCTGGGCTTGCTTGTAAAGCTAGAATAATGTTGAATATTGCTCTTCTTTCCATGATATCCACTTGGTATGCATTCTACTGTGAGGGACTAAAATGCATTGATATGCGAAAAGCCACAGGAGAATAATTACTGGTTTGGGCTGACAACGAATGACGTCTGTCAAATGTTGCTGCTTTAGAGTTTTGTATAAATTATTATGGTCCTTCACTAATGCTGTCAAGCTCTAGACCCATTAGCGAGACGTCTTTATATGTCAAAGTTTGATTGCCGGTTCTAGTGAGTTATAATTATTCGGCAATATTCTAACTTCAACTACTTTCTTATATCGACAATTTGTATTGCTGGAGTGGAACACATAATGCTTTACGTGGTTCATGAAATTCATTCATGTAACTATTATGAGATGCGCACCTGATTTCCAGCCATATAATTAACTCCAGTCGAAGTTCCGCAAACTCTGTTGAACTCTTATACAGTTGAATTGAGACATTAACTGCATGTCTACATCAGTCATTATCCTGTCTCCATGGCTTAGACTAAAGCGCACATAAGATGCATTCTCGTGTGTGTGCATATTCATATATTTTCAACCCTCCTGTGCTCCTGCCCGCTTGGATGATTACACAACTGAGTTATTCCTAGGCATCCGCCTTACACATTTGTCTTTGATCTACTGGTAATTGCTAATTATCATACATTTTCAGCTTCCAAGATATGTATTCATAGGAATGAAGTCGTCATCTTTGTTTCCAAAATTACAGTTTGTTGTTAGCACTGTAGCACGGAATTGCTTCCTTAACTGCCATGATGATAAGTTTTGTGCTTCTGAAGTATTTTATTTACCTTAGCCTGTGAGAAGCCTTCTCATTTTTTGAAGTAAGCAGATCTAATTAAGATCAAGAGGGACTAATTTAAGAGGATTATAGGTGAACGCATGACAATTTCTTTTCGTCACGAATTTCACTGCCAAAGTCCTTACAGAGGTCTTTGTAGTTCTCTTATCAATATGCTACATATGACACAATTTTTCTCAAGTAATTCTTGACCTTCTTCTAGTTCTTTTCCCTTTCCTAGATCTGCTAATCAGTAGATACTAGTCTGTTCTTAACATTGCTCTAATATGTTATACAATTGCTGTATTTACGTACTTTCTTCCAGATCCAAGTGAAGCTTTTTTTTTTTTTTTTTTTTTTTTTTTCCAAAAGGGAAGATGCGACTCTCTTTTCCCTTCATATTTATATGAAGTCTCTTCCTAATTTGACATCATTGCTCCTTAGGTGGAGACTACCGCATAAAGCTCATTATACTACTGTATCTCTTCGTGCAATGCATATGCATGTTAAACGTGTGTTTGTGAATTACGTGTGCGAAGCAGTACCTGCTCATGAAATCTCTTGCACTTCTTTGACCTGGCTCGTTGAGTATATGAGCCAGAATTTGACCATAATATGTTGACCTGATCCTATGCTGGGGGCATAACCCACCTGTTAAAGTTTCGTATTATGAGCTTTTAACAGTATTAAATACCTGACCCAATTTCAGGACCCAAAACACTCTGCATCTTAGTTGGGTTTTGATCTGGAAAATTTGACCTGCTGGTCGGCCAAGTAGGGTTCTAGTCGGGCATTCTTCTCTTTATGAGTTGCAACTTCATATTTGTTCTTCATTTTATTTCAAGTTGATCTATTTTCCTCGTCAATCCCTCTAATTCCATTTGGTAGAACTATCCAATCAAAATGCTTACTTGTGTGGATTTACTAGTGAATTAGCGTATTGCCACATTATCTAAGATGTAAAAATACTCTTATGCTCAACCTGAACCCCAAAGAACCCATGCTATCTAGTTTGTATTCGATCTCTAGACAACATAGAAGATGGAAGATTTATGTTTCTGACAAAATCGATCTTTTTACACCTTGTTTATTAAATTGTTTATATGATCTAGGCTGGAGTGCTATCGATAGCAAACGTATTCCGTTGCCACCCATTTGTTTTCAATGATGGAGCTTCCAAAACGACGGTCGACACCGTCAAATATGATCTAAACCATTTAAACTATCTAGAAATTAAATTTTATATTTTTTTCGATATTCTTTTCTTATCTATCAATTTGACACAAAAATGAACGGCTGAAAATGAATATCCTTCAAAAAGTGATAATAGAAGTTGTAATCAAGATCGAGAGTATAGATCTTATTTTAAATAGTTTAAAAAATTTCCTAACAAAAATTCAATTAATTTGGATTTCTTTATACCGTTAAACGAGCAAAAAGCTCATATCTACCATTAAAATTACAAGTTTTGCAACTTTTTGATCATTAGGTTAATGATGTCGAAAAGATTTAAAATTTAATTTCTGAATACTTCTAATGGTCTAGATCATATTCAACGGTGTCGATCGTCAATTCGAAAGCTCCATCATCGAAAACAGATGGGTGGCAACTGAGTTCGTCTGCTACCTATAGCATGCCAGCTCAACTCTTGTTTATATTTGAAACAGTGTGTCTAAGATGACTTAAAATTGTGAAACAAATAAAGGTTTTTTTTGATCATTTGTTATCTAAAAGTCTCCTATGCAGGAACCTTTTGCCGACATCCCTGACGATGTAATACGAGAAGCCCTCAAAATCATCCTTGGTATTTAAGCAAGCTTTTAATTTTTCATACGTGCTGCTAAATATTAATTCATTTTACTGACTTCATACTTCTCTGTTTTCTTGCTTCTATTGATTCAGATGAGAGAAATCATCCATTGCTTATTCATTGTAAAAGAGGGAAGGTGAGTAGAAAAACTTCTCCCACTTTTTACTACCAAAATTCTGTAGCCTAGTTACTCTCTCTCTCTCTCTCTCTCTCTCTCAACACACACACACACACACACGCACACACACACAAAAGCAAAAAAAGAAGAATCAATATCTTTCTACTAATTCTTCTGTTTTACGTGCTTGTTCTTGTTCAGCATCGAACTGGTTGCGTTGTTGGATGCTTGAGAAGACTGCAGAAATGGTGCTTGACTTCAGTTTTAGATGAATACCGGCGCTTTGCTGCAGCCAAGGCGAGGATGTGCGATCAGAGGTTTGTGGAGTCATTCGACATTTCGAGCTTAAAACATTTGTCTACCTCGCATTTGAAGAGGTCATTTGTTGCTTGAATTTCTATTTTCTTCTTCTTTTTCTTTTTTTGGGGTTAAGCCATTAGAGCTCCGACCTTCTTTCCTGCGGCATGGAACATTCAGCAGAGAAAGTTAGAAAACTACAGATATATAATATAATATAGGGATATAATCTCTTGGACTTGATTTGGTTTGAGAGATTGCCCCTTTTGCCATTAGTATACTCTTTACTACATAGCTTAGCTTAGTTCATAATGGTCACAAGTTCTAAGGGGTTTTACAGTTAAACTGCAAGGAGTATAACTTTTTTTTGAGATCTCTTGCATGAATTATTTTGGTCCAACTGTAGTTTTACAGCTACTGCCTTTAGCTTGGATATGATGTCTAATGCAAAAGCTTGGGTTCAGTTACACCAGTGACTTGTTAACTACTTTGTTGTGTCTTGTGCATTTATCGACTTTCGCGTATCTGTAAATTTTATATATATATACTATGCATATAACAGTCCTCTTGTGGACGGATTTAAACACATGCTGGACACATGAATTTAAGTAAATGGAAGGTGATTAAATGAGAGATTAGGAGTGAAAAGATTTGAGTTCTGGATCTCGTGCTTTGTACCGTATGTAAGTAATAGTCTTTTTTTATTTTTTTTTTAATTTTTTTTTTTAATAGCTTAAGCTATTGGAGCACGTATGTAACGATCCGACGCTAACTCGTTGGATCCAAATCATAATAAAAAATGCTTAAATTCGGTTATTATTATTAGTGTCTATGTTTTATATAAATTCAATTACAATTCCATCCATATTCGATGTGGAATAATTCGGAGCGTCACAACGTATGAATACGTATGCACGGGTCTGAATAGCTCGGCTTTGCAGGTATTTAAAATTTTTCGAGAAAATGCTTTGGTTTTCTTTTAAAGAGTCTTCTATGTGTTGTTGATTTGTTGTCAAGTTTTTGTGACATTTTGGATCTAGTTGTATAGATTAATCATTCGACTCTGTTTCATGCGCTATTCCTCATCTAAGAAATCTTTTTTTTATTTTTTATTTGTTGTAAATTTTAAACATCTATTTTTCTGACTTAGCTGAATTCAATCTCACTATCACTCAAAGGAACTCAACCAAATATGGAAAACTTAATATGTCCATTAATTAATAAAGGAAAAGGAACATATCTACAATCACATTCGAAGTAAATTAGATGATTTCTTAGCTTTTCAAAACGTTTCGTTTTTGTTAGTTCGCATCAGAAACGCATTAACGGTTCAGTAGTGCATAATATTACGTTAAATGCACCAATCAATTCATATCCACAGTAATATTATGTTTTGCTCTTAGTTTTTCTTTTCCTGTCGAGCGCAAAATCGCTAAAAGGCAAAAAGTAACATCAATTTATTTATTATAATATAACGGCGCACATAAAATTTGAACCTTCCAAGGGCTTTGCGGTGAGGAATAATGTAGTTCACCATTTTTCTTAATTTTTAGTTTTTATATTTTTAATACGAGTGTGAGTGAGTGAAGTGAACCAAGTTGGTAAATATATCATATGCAGCAGCAGGAGTTGGGCTGCAGGACAACTGCTCCCATGTCACAGTTGCCACCGCTGTATCCCTCATCTTGGCAACTTTCATTGCAATTGTCGTCGCACGGGCCGATGCATTTGATATCCGGCAGAGGCACGCTCGGCAGGTGCGGAAAGTGGCGGCACTTCTTTCTGGGTCCTGCTGCATTCACTGTAATCATAAAAATTTATGAGCAATATTATTCGTACATTCGAAATCGGGTGTATGATGTATATCCATTCATTCATGAATAAAATTTTGTTTTACTGGTCACTTCGACGTGATCAATAAAATTTATCACACTTCAGAATGAATGGAGTGTAAGATGTGCACCTAATTTCGCCCTCTCTCGATTTAGCTCGTTTATGATTTGGTACTCTATGATGCAACCAAAAAATACATACCACCATACGGAAAATTAAGCTCGAGATTTGTCTCTAAATCATTTGAATTGGGAATCACTTAGACATGATTGTTTGTCATTCAAAACTTAAGCTATTTAAAATACTGTATTATATATATTACATTAAATAATTATTAGGCACTTATATTACCTAATAACAACGACAATAATTCAACCGCTCATCACCACCAACCCATTGATTTAACAATTGTTATATAAAATAATTGGTTTATTACTCCCTGCATGCGGTTGATAGTATCTTAATAGAGATTCTTCGAATAAGTAACCTATTAGCAAATTTAAAGAAATTTTTTTTTAAAAAAAAAAGTTATTCTAAAATAACTTACCTGAAGAAACAACTAAGGTGACGAGCACTATGAGCATCATCATTTTCTGAGTAGCAGCCATTTTTTTTTCTTTCTTTCTTGTAAACTAAACTTTATTTTAATTTGTTGCCTCCACTTTTATATTGTATGCTTCATGGGGAGGAGAGTTCCCCATTTTAATTAAATGCACTTTTTATATATATTTTGCTAAATTGCCTTATTATCACGTTAATTTTCATACTATTTGGGCAAAAATTAGTGCCCATGTTTTGTGGGCACTGCCCACATGAACAGTGTGTTAAAGCAAATCCACACGAAAGATCTATCACCCTAACTTCATGCACTAAAAAATTTTAGAAATGATATCTAATATATTCTTTAAAAATTTAAATCTTAATAAATTTATTTCTAATGTATTTAAATATTAATCTTAATCCAACTAAGATTCAACTACAAATCTAATTAAATTCTAACAATCTCCACCTTGATTTAATTTGTAGTCTTCAATCGCTGCATCGAGCTCTTCGCCGCTCCACCTTGAGCGACTGCATCTCTGTACGATCTGATCTCGCTTTCTTAGCTCTCCGTCGCTCCACTTGAAAGCGAAAATTCACATGCTTTCAAGTCCAACACACCTAGCGAGATCAAATTGTGATCGCTCCAGTAATGATTGATAATCCAGTACTCTGATGTCGATCTCTCTTGAGGATCAGCAATATTTAGCTTCGATACCAATTGTTGAAAATCTGGTACTCACCCCGGTACCATATTTTGTGAATCCGCAACCCGCTTCGGTACCGCAATACACTCCGATATTGTCTAGTGTTGAGATTCCGCAACGAAAGTGTCAAATCAGATTTGTACCATTAATCGGTCTCTTCAACAAAAATTGGAATCAATACAACTATTAAAAAAAAGAAAAATCAAAAACAGAAAATACGGATGAAATAAAAATCATTATTTAAGAGAAAAATTATACCGTCTCCTTTTCTATAATAAAATAGCTTCAACTCGAGCTCTCCTCCTGGATCTCTTTTACCTTTCTCATGTTTTCTATAAACTTAGAAAACTTCTCATTTTGAATGCAACGGTGCGTTCATCCAAAATTATGAACATTTCGGTAAAGCCACCAAATAATAACACCTATGTGATATTTATAGCTTACATCAAAAATTATAAATTCTAATCTAAATAGATTTTTATTCTAATTAATATTTAAATCTTAATAAATTTATCTCTACCAAATTTAAATATTAATATTAATCTAATTAGAATTCAACTACAGATTTAACCAAATCCTCACCATTTCTTTCTCAGAGTTTGTTCCATTTAAACTTATTTTATTTTTAATTCAACTCTTTATTTAGATATATTAGAATGACATATTTTTTTTGAATAATACTGCATAATTCCACCTATTATAAAAATATACCCAGCCCACTAAATATTGTAACGATTCTGCCGACTAACAATAATAATTCACAGCTGAAAATACTTAAGCCTATATTCAATCATATTTTTATTTCCATCCGATTTGAAATTATTAAAGTGTCACACATTTTCATCCGATGTGGAACTATTAGAGTATCACATTCATAAGATGTAGGACTATTGGAGTGTCATACATTTCCATTTAATGTGGGACTATTAGGGTGTCACACATTTTCATCCAATGTGGGATTATTGGGGTGTCACAGACTCTCCCGTTTAGGTCTGACATTCTCGTCAGTCCAAACAGACGATGTGAGACTTATCTCGCTAGTCTTGTCATTTAGATCCTAACTCAGCCGAGACTCGTCACATACTTCTCAGCCGAGGTTCGTCACATACTTCTGGCTGGTGATTGACTCTGATACCAAATATAACAACCCGACCTATTTAGGTATAACGTTCTCGTCGGTCCAAACAGGCGATGTCATCTAGACCCTGACTCAGTCGAGACTCGTCACATACTTCCGACTAGTGATTAGCTCTCATACCAAATATAACGACTCGACCCACTAACAATAATAACTCGTTGGGTACAAACTACAATCCAAAATGCTTAAATCTTGTTATTATTACTAGTATGTTATATCCAATCATAATTTTATTTTCATCCGATGTGGGACTACTGAGATGTCATAACTATAGAATTAGAGACCCTTTTGATCAAACTGTAAAAAATAGTGCTGCTGTAAAAGTATTGTACTGTTTTTAAAAAGTTATAGAGCGTTTAATAATTCTATTATATAAATGTTATCAACAATTGAAGGATGTTTGCCTAATATTTATGCTGTAGACTATTGTAAATTGATAAGAACAATCAAACTTTTATTTTAAATTATTTTTAATAAAATATATTTAAAATATCTAGTAGAAAATAAACAATTTAGAAGTAATATAATTAAGAAATTTTTACTTAACTCTGAATATTAAAACAGTCAATATTCGTAACAAATGAGTAGTTTCTTAAATCAACAGTAATTTTAGCCATTTTCATTACTTTAGTTTTTTTTATCAAAATTAGAGGTTAAAGAATGTCAATCAAACGAAAAATAAAAATTTAACTATTAAATAATAGCTCAACCATAAAATTTAGGAGTTAAATTTTTTAGTCAAAATATTAATGATTGACTTAAAACAAACAAATTAAAAAATTAAATAGTAAAATTAAATTTTGAAAGGCTAAATAGCCAAATTAGAACGGCCTATAGTTCAAACATGTGTCACGCTCCGACTCGCAGCTGAAGCTCTCGGGCATACTAATAAATCCGCCATGTGTGCGAGTACACACCCTACATATGCAAAGCATCCAAAATCCACATGCAAGTAAACTAAAAGCCTACCACTAATTATGTATTAGAGTATAAAATAAACCTAAACAATCCACTATCAATATACAATATATAATTCATACATAAAAATCCAAAAAAAAAAAGAAAATACAAATAAAGGCCTTGTCCTCGCCAATTTCGATGTGCAATGTAACTCTTAAAATTATACGACTAGTAGTCCAACACTAACTTACAAAAATCAAGCAAGAGATGATATTTACTACACAATTTTCTTATCTCGATTTAATGCTGGCTAGAAAAGCCTTGAAGTGTAGACCACAAGAAGGTATGAAAATTACCAAATAATAATTTTTACTAGGTACGTTCGGCGACAATCACAACCTACCCACTAGGTCTACCAAAATTAAAAACAGAAAGAAAGCTAAAGAAAAGTAAGTAACAAGAGTATAAAATGGTGAAACCTACTCAATATTATGCACCCCAAAGGAATAGTAGGGTAACACTATCTAAACTTATGCCATCCAATCGATATACTAAAATCCAATCATACACTAATCAACTCAACAGTCCGATGAAGCTTGCGCGGGCTTGGGTCAGCCACCACCATTTCCAGAATTGAGGCCCGCTACATGAGACTATTGTCATCTGTTTGTCTGGCTCATGCCAATTGCCACAACTCGGATCATACACTAACCGACTCAACAGTCCGGTCAAACATCTGCCGTCTTATATCAGTCATCATCATTTTTAGAATTAAGGCCCAATACACGAGGCTATTGTCGTCTGTTTATCTGGTTCATGTCAATTGCTACAATTCCGGAAAGGGAACTCAGGGACGTGACCCCAACAAGTATCAAAGTACAACTATCATTTGTCATGCTTAATAGGGTTAGTAGACTATAATCAAGACGATGATCAATCAGATCACCTACAATCTATCACAGTGCCCCAAGCACAATCAAGCAATAACACGACCCCACATGGTAAACCCCCATCTCACCACCCTAATAAAATAATCACAAAAATATCAAACAAGATTCACCAGGCCTCTACACTAACGTACAAGTAAATAATACCCCTATGTCATCACGCATTACAAAACAACCCTAAATATGGAATAATCGTGATAATCCAAAATTTAACAGTCAAATTGTCATATAAATTCTCTATGAAAAGAATATTAATATTCTATCCTACCCATGTGGTCTAATAATTAAATTACGAGGCTAAATCATTATCATGCATACCTAAACAATATTATTATTCAAACCTCGATAATTAAAAACACCCACATCCAACTACACAGACATAAAAGGTAATACATAATTCTCAGCGATACAGAACCCGCCCGAATCACAAATTATTATATATGCCTCGAAATTGGTAATCGTCTTGATTTTATATTTCTGATTCACCGAAAGCTTCACGATGCTATAAATTTTAGAAAATTATTTTGAAAAAAGAAAAATTAGATGTCTGTGGATAGTGAAACTCTCCTTTTTTGTCCGTGATTTTTTTCCTATACAAAACTTTTTCCACGTAAAATTTTGTATTCTTTGCTTTCTGTCGTGCATTGAGATTTGTTCGCTTTGTATGTCTTTGATTCTGTTTCTATTTCTGTGCTCGTCGTAACATAAATCCTAGCTGAAAACGGAAGAAGGAACAACTGAAGGGGGACCGGCCGTGGGGTTACCGAGTACACCTCAACCCACACAGCACACGAGCGCAGCGGAAACAGAATCTTTCGTAGATGAAAGTAGGCGAAAACGATTGTAGAAAACAAGCACGAGAATAACTAAAGAAATAAAACAAATAAGGGAATGTAAGGACACGAGAATTACGTGGTTCGGCCAACAATGCGTCAACCTACGTCCAGGGGCAAGACCACCTCAATGCGTTATTCGATTAATCCACGGCACAAAAGTACAAGGAGTAAAATTGGATTACAAGAAACTCTCTCACGGAGGCTCTCCACGTTTTCCCTCTTAATTAGGATTTTTCAATGAAGCCCTAAAAAATAAAAGATGAATCGCAAGAGTTAATATAACTCTAAAAACC
Organism: Tillandsia leiboldiana; assembly: GCA_029204045.2. Classification (NCBI taxonomy): domain Eukaryota; kingdom Viridiplantae; phylum Streptophyta; class Magnoliopsida; order Poales; family Bromeliaceae; genus Tillandsia; species Tillandsia leiboldiana. The sequence goes on along the minus strand of CM055068.1, from coordinate 6,345,797 downwards.
TAATTCTAATAGGAAACGATCTCCACCGTCCATCCGAGATTTTAAATCACTTCTAGTCGTCGTCCATATCCTCTTAAGAATTATCTTTAAGATATTCCTAAATCATCCCTAATCTTTAGGAACAAGATTGGATCAAATCCATATGGACTCGAAACATGATTTTACATAATCCAACAATTCTCCCACTTAAAAACATATGCCGAATTTCATAAAACACAAAATTGAAGATCTTGCCAAATTCCCACTCTCCTCATGTAGCTCCAAGACCGAGAGAAGTCATACTCCAATTGAACTTCTCTCGAGTCACCAGTTTCGTTAAAATATCCGCTGGATTCGCATCTGTGTGAATTTTCAACAATGAAATAAAACCCTTATCCACCACATCTCTCACGAAGTGATAACGAATATCAATATGTTTCGTCCGAGAGTGAAACGCCGGATTCTTCGCCAAGTGTATTGCACTTTGACTATCACAATTCACTCCCACCACATCTTGCTTCACTTTTAATTCTCCTAAAAGTCTTTTTAGCCAGATAGCCTCCTTACAAGCATGTGTCATTGCTATGTACTCCGCCTCCGTCGTCGACAAAGCGACTACCGACTGAAGCTTCGACTCCCAGCTAATAGCACCACCGCCCATGGAGAAAACATAACCCGTGGTAGACTTTCTTCTGTCTTTATCTCCTGCGAAATCTGCATCCACATATCCGACGCACTCCAAACCCGCAGAACCATAACAGAGTGAGAAATCCGCAGTACCTCTCAAATATCTGAGAATCCACTTCACTGCATTCCAATGTTCACAACCTGGATTCGCCATATACCGACTCACTGCTCCCACTGCTTGAGCAATGTCGGGTCTCGTGCATACCATAGCAAACATAAGGCTCCCTACTGCCGATGAATATGGTACCCGAGCCATGTCGGTCTTTTCTACTTCCGTACCCGGTGATTGCTCGGCCGGCAATTTTAAATGAATAGGAAACGGGGTAGAAATTGTTGGGTTATATGTAATAATGGATCTAAATAGGGGAAAAAACACCTAGAGGGGGGTGAATAGGTGTAAACAATAAACACTCAAAAAATCATTGCGCAATTAAAACCCAATGTGGAAATATTAAAGAACACGCAAGATTTTTACGTGGAAAACTCCAAACCGGAGTAAAAAACCACGGGACCGATAACACGGTGAAATCCACTAGAATTAAACACGTACAATGTGATATACCGTACTCACAGACGACTCAACCTTTTCCATACGCTCCTAGTTGATCTTCTCCGCTCGCTCCACAACGCTTCACGAATCCACGATCTGCGTCCAACGCCGAATCCACGGCGTCCAACGTCGAGTCCACGACGTCTGACCGAATCCACGGTCTTCACCCAGTAGTACGCTTCGAATCCACGAACATACCTCGCTCCGAATCCACGAGAGCGGTTGCACCTTGAATCCACAAGGCCACGCGAGTCCACGCGCCGATTTTGGGGTAAATCGTTGTTTTTTTTGGGTGGTGATGATCCGCCGAATACTTAGATCAAAGATAGATAGGAAATACCATCTAAGTATTCATTAGTTTGATTCTACTCAAGATGTGAGTATGAAAACCTAGAATCAAACTAATCAATATAGATGAAGAAACATAGGGTAATATCTAATGATTTCCTTTCTTCTCTATATGTGGATCTTAGGCCGTATAAAAGATATTTTATTATAAAGGCTTATGCGGCTTGACGGCTTGTATGTGGATTGACCCTAGAAAAAGAATCAAAGGGTCTATTTATAGGTTAGAAACTATTGGAAGAAGATAAGGATAAAAAACTGTCCGTTTCTGGAAATTTTTACGACGGCGATCCGGATCGGATTAACTGTGATCCGGATCGTCTTAACGAGTCAGGCAATTCCAGAAAAACAGGGTTCGGGATCCGGATTGAAATGCCCGATCCGGATCGTTCATGTATTCCAGCAAATTCCCATGTTCGGGATCCGGATAGAAATGGCCTTTGATCCGGATCGAATTTGCCAATGAACAAGCACCCTTCGGGATCCGGATTGGACTGTCTGATCCGGATCCTGAACATGTCCCATGTTCAGTTCTTGATTTTTATGCAGTAAAAAATTCTTCCAAGTGTTTCTACACTACAAGAAGTATTCGGATCACCAAAAATCTTTAGTTAAACTTACCTAATCCTTTTGAATTCTTCTTTCTTGAGATTGAGGTATATGATTCAAACTTCATTCATCTTCAATCTTCAAGACTTAACACTTTCACGAAATGCGCCAAAACAAAATCCGTAACAATCTCCCCCTTTGGCGGTTTCGTGACAAAACACAGATCCACTAAAGAAAATTCAAAAAGATATTTTTGTTGCTATCACCATACAACAAAAATTTATAATGGAGATCCAATACATGAGATAAACTCCTAAAACATACTCTAAACTTAGACATCTGCACTCTCTGCAAAAAGAAGTCATTCTTGACAAAACGAGATCGTTAGATACCTCAAGAATATTTAGCATTCAAAACCTAACAGAGATAGAGTTTATGCTCACCATGACATTGAGTAATTCAGATATGTAATAAGATCACAATCAAACATTGACATATCTTCTAAGCAATAAGATTCCAAATGTCATAACTTTGCTTTGTTAGTAATCAAACAACTTGTTAGTAATAATACATGTCCAAATAGTTAGTCGAATAGTTAGTAGGGACATGCAGCAAATCACAAGATAAAAACCAGAAGTTGTGATACTTACCTTTCACCAAAGTCAAAGTTTGTAATAAGTTCTCACCAAAAGTTCTCACCAAAAGGTCACTCTAAACTCTCTCCCCCTTTTTGTCACAAACTAAGCCAAAATTTACAAAATTTAAGGAGAGTTAAGAAGTTCAAAATTAAGAAAATCCTGAGAACTAAAACTAAAGCAAAGTAAAAACAGAACATTAAAACCTAAAAACTGAAATCCTGCACAAAAAGATTAAAATCCTGCACAAAAAGATTAAAATCCTGCACAAAAAGATAAGAAAGTGAGGCACAAAAAGATAATTAATCAATCATCCGAGTCGGTCTCATCCGAAACACTGTATCCCATCTTCGAGAACATTTTCTTCATGAATTTCTTTATCGAAGTGACTGACTTAGTCAAAGTGATCTGGGAAGCCGTAATGATCTCAAGCTCCTCTGAAATACGCCGCTGTTCCTTGGTGATTTGTTCCTGTTCAAGAAATAGGCGCCGTTGTTGCTTGAAAATTGAGGTTACCGATGCCTTATCATGGGTGCCGGGAGTTTGTTGAGATGGAGAGGCAGAGGTGCCCACACACGGTTTCTTCTCAGTCGAAGGCGTCGGAGCAACATGTGGCAATTTGTGAAGTGACTTCACAATCGTTGACTCATCTATCATCCCCCAACAGTATTGATATGATGTTGAGCTTATATCAATTTCAAACTTTTGCAAGATCCTCATGATGATTAATGGAAATGGAAGGCGCTCAGAAGGATGAGGATGTACAACATATCTTGACATTTTATTCCAAATTATGTAGGGAATGTTCATGTTCAATCCTACAGCCTCAGAAGGATTACCTATGAGATATAGGAACAACATTCTATCCCATCTCAGTACCTTTGTCTGCATGTTAGGAAGAATGTTGTAACTCGTGATGAAGTTAAGAAATCGGTACTCCAGTCGAAGATGTTTGGATTTTACACTCTTGCCATCAGCTGATTCAGTTCCTTCCAAACAAATTTTTCTTATCACGGTTTGCCACAAGGCATTCGTCAAACTTCTTCCCGTCAAATAGTTAATCCCCGATGTGTTGGATTCCATTCCAAGGACTTCGCCGATTAACTGCGGAGTGATTTTAAGTTTCATCCCTTGAATATTTGTATAGAAATGCATTGAGCCACGTTCATCTTCTTGAAGATGTCTTGCATTCGTGTAAAAGGTTCTTACACGATACAAACAATACCCAAGTAATTCAGGGAATCGGCAGACTTGGATGAGATTAGCTTGCTCAATTAAAGTTCCAAACTCTGGTGAGTGATTTCGGAGAGCTTCAATGTTGACATGTCGTTCACCGATACATTCACGATATTCAAAAGCTCGAAGGCGATCAATGCTGACGAACACTCTTTCCACCCGAGGCGGGGAGTCAGGAACCATTGGCTTGCTAGCATTAGCCTCTCGTGCTTGTCCAAAGCGTCGAGCAAGTCGTTTCCTTTTTACGGAGATGGTCGGTGACGTCATAGGTGCTTTTCCTGTGTCAATGGGTGTCTTTCCTTTTGATCCACTGGAAGGCTTTTGTTCAGGTTTAACGGGCATTGATTCATCATCATCCAATAACACGTCCCAGTCTACTTCATCATTATTTGCTTCAGTTTCCGAGTCACTAATCAGATCAAATTCACCTTTTCGTTGAAGTTTCTTGGCTCTTTTCAGTTTATTGGTTGCTCGAGTATGAACCATAGTAGCCAGGAGAAGAATGATCCATGTGATCACCATTGCTATAGGTTTCTTGAGAAAATAAATCCTGTGAGCAACAACTCAAGAACACGGAAAAATTGTTAGTTTTCAAAAATTTGAAAAATTGTACCCAAACAATCATTATCGTGTAGAGAGACTAAGAATCAAATTAGTTTTGCAAAAAGAATTTTAAAAGTAGATCAATTGCATGATTTTCAAAAATTCCTATTATATGCCCTAAAACCGAATTTTCAGAAATCGAAGCCCAAAAATTCGTTAATCAAGAGAATACCTAGCATATAATCAAAACTAATCTACCCAGAGTTCTTATTTCAAAAGAGATTTGACCAAAAACCATTCACAAATGAAAAAGTTCCATGATCTCTGCTCACGTTTTGAGCAAACAAGGAAAAACAATGAAAAACCGAGATTTTGATCAATAAAACTTACTTGGAATCGAAGAACTCGAGTTTGAAAGGCTCCAAGAAGGATGAATTCTAGAGAGAGAAACTCTGGAGTCTTAAGAACAAAAGATTGGAATAAAAGAAATCAAAATCCCTCTTGTTCTAATAAAGCCCTAGCCGTGATCCGGATCGGATCGAGATTTCGATCCGGATCGGCTACCCGCAGGAAACACCTGCGTTCGGGATCCGGATCATTCATGTCCGATCCGGATCGGCTCCAACTTTTTCTTCAGAATAATTTAGAAAAATTCAATAAAATCCGGAAAAAGTATGTAAGCATTTTAGCACATCAACTTTAAACAAAAATCATCGTTTCATGTCAAGAGAAATAAATTATGTTAAATCTATCAATAACATTCAAATAATGACATGAAAATTTACAGAAATTAAAACTTTTAAAGTTGATCAAGTTCAAACACATCCATCATGATCTTATGAGTACGGCGTTTATCAAATCATTAAAATGGTAAAGAAAATGAATTACCAAGATCAATAGATGTTTGAAATCCCAAATAAATTATATAATATATCTAGTCAATCTGTTGAAGAGAGTGGCTCTTTGAGCATCTTTCATTGAAAATCCCACCTTATACCAACCTTGAAATTTGACGGAGTCAAGTATTTCAATCATGCATTTTATTTAATCAAAAATTACAAACCCATGCTTGGTATACATGTGGTAGCTGCACACAGTACTCGGACGACCGAGGTGGTAGCTCTTTCCTCCATGTGGTGGTAGTTTTCACACTCCTCATTGGGATGTAACTCTTTCCACATCTTTTGAGCATTTTACTCTTCTTTGACTCCCCCTCAATTGGCTATCAATTAATTTAAGATATAAAGTATTCAACCAAGGATTGATCTCGAATTCATACTCAACCAAATAGTCAAATAAGATAAAAACAATACCAAGAGATCATTGAGAGAGAAATTGACTTTGATCAATTAAAAATGATTTAATTTAAATAAATGATCAATGCATCAACTGAATTATTATGATATCCAAAGCATAATAAATTTCTAATTATATGAAAGGATGCAAGTAAAGTCAATAATACACATGCTCAATTAATGTACTATGTATAAACATAGATAAAGAACAAAAATACAAAAACAAAACCTGACCTAAGCAAAAGTTTCAAAAAGAAGTTTATTTCAAGGAAAGCATCCCAATTGCCTTGCGCAAATGAATAAAACGTTTTTGATCTAGAGGTTTTGTTAAAATGTCAGCTAATTGATCTTCTGTTGAAATATATGAAAGTTGAAGAGTATTTGATTCAACTAGCTCTCTAAGAAAATGATATCTAAGTTCAATGTGTTTTGTTCTAGAGTGCAACACAGGGTTTTTGGAAATGTTTATAGCACTAGTGTTGTCACAAAGAATTGTTACCGAAGTTGCTGAAATCCGGAAGTCGCTCAACACACTTTTCATCCAAATGAGTTGGGTTGAACAACTACCCGCTGAAATATATTCCGCTTCGGCAGTCGAGAGTGCAATGCAGTTTTGCTTTTTACTATGCCATGCAACAAGGCAATGACCAAGATAAAAACATGCACCACTCGTACTTTTCCGATCATCCACAGATCCTGCCCAATCGGCATCTGAGTATCCAATAATATCTAAACTTGTTCCCATAGGATACCAAATTCCGAAATTTATGGTTCCTTTAATGTATCGGATGATCCGTTTCACCGCTTTCAGGTGAATCTCCTTTGGTGCAGATTGATATCTCGCGCAGATCCCAACACCAAAAGATATATCCGGGCGACTAGCCGTGAGGTAAAGTAGACTCCCAATCATATTTCGATAAAGTTTCTCGTCTACATTCTCACTAAAAGATTCACTTCCTAATCCTTTATTGCTAGTTCCCATTGGAGTCGGAAAATCTTTACAATTTTCTAGATCAAACTTTTTGACCAACTCCAAGGCATACTTGGATTGACACAAATGGATGCCTTCGTCACTCTGTTTCACTTGCAATCCAAGGAAATAAGTCAATTCGCCCATCATTGACATCTCAAATTCGCTTTCCATGGTTTCAGCGAATTTAGAAGCATCATTATCTCTTGTCGCACCAAATACAATGTCATCGACATAGATTTGTGCTACAATGAAGTTATTCTGATAATGCTTCACAAAGAGAGTCCTGTCAGCTCCCCCTCGAGTATAGCCCTTATCCAATAGGTGCTTTGTTAGCCTTTCGTACCATGCTCGCGGTGCTTGTTTTAAACCGTAAAGAGCCTTTTTCAAACGAAAAACATGGTTAGGTTGTTTACAGTCTACAAAACCTTTCGGTTGAGCCACATAAACTTCCTCGTTTAAAAACCCATTTAAAAACGCGCTCTTAACGTCCATTTGAAATAATTTTATTTTAAAATGACAAGCTATCGCGAATAAGATACGAATGGACTCGAGTCTAGCTACAGGGGCGAAAGTTTCATCAAAGTCTATACCTTCTATTTGAGAGTAGCCTTGAGCAACTAAACGTGCTTTGTTCCTGATGATGGTACCATCCTCATTTTTCTTATTCTTGAAAATCCATTTGGTACCTATCACATTGTGTTGCTTTGGAGGCTTTGTTAATTCCCAGACTTTGTTTCGCTCAAACTGATGGAGCTCTTCCTGCATTGCTTTAATCCAGTAGTCATCCTGAAGAGCTTCATCCAGATTCTTTGGTTCTAACATGGAAACGTAACAAGCGAATCCACAAACCAATTGTCTCCGAGTTTTAACTCCTTCTTGTGGGTCTCCAATGATGTTTGATTCAGGATGATCCTTGGAGATGCGTAACGTTTGAGGTAACGGAGTACTCGGAGGTACATGAGATGATTCCTGCACATCAGATAAACTTGAAGAGCCATTAGATGCATCATTATTATTGAAAGAATTATTATGAGAAGATGCATTGGCAGGTGTATCATCATCAAGAGAGATATCGAGGGTAGATTTTTCAGATGCAAAGTGAAAAGCTTCATCTACTTTAACATTTAAAGATTCTACAATCGTTTTAGATTTCATGTTAAATACCCGATATGCTCTGCTATTTGTAGAATAACCCAAAAAGATCCCTTCGTCACTTCGAGAATCGAACTTATCAAGATTTTCGCGATCACGCAAAATAAAACATCGACTCCCAAAGATACGAAAATATTTGATATCCGGTTTTCTACTAAACCACAGCTCATATGGTGTATTTAAAGTTCTTGGGCGCAAATACACTCGATTAATTACATAGACAGCGGTGTTCACAGCTTCAGCCCAAAAGTATAACGGTAAATTTCGGCTATGAAGCATCATACGCGCCATCTCTTGAACAACCCTGTTTTTGCGCTCAACAACACCATTCTGCTGAGGTGTATAGGGTGCTGAGAATTCATGCTTAATGCCGTTGGAAGTGCAAAAGTCAATGAATTTAGAATTAATGAATTCTCCACCTCTATCACTTCTAACACGAATGATCTTTTCATTCTTTTCAATCATAATACGATGGCAAATCTCATGAAAAGAATCAAACGTATCAGCTTTCTCTTTTAAAAATGCTACCCATGAAAACCTAGAGAAATCATCAACCAATAAGAAAATATACCATTTACCTCCCAAAGATGGTTAACGGGTCGGCCCCATTAAATCCATGTGCAGTAATTCCAAGGGCCGTTTGGTACCAATGTGGTTCAGGTTCTTGTGTGCAGCCCTTGATTGTTTTCCCTTAAGACAACCTCCGCACAATGTTGTTTTTAAATAAAAGTTTAGGAACCCCCTTTACCACGTCTTTATTTGAAATCTTTGCTAGTTCTTTAAAATTTATGTGACCTAGTCTTTCATGCCAAAGTGTTTCATTATCCAAAGAAACTAGGTTACATTTTTCTGAAATTTTATTAGGAACAACATAGCAATTGTTTTCAGATCTAACCCCTTTTAAAAAGAAGACATGGTCCTTATCAGTTACAACACATTCAACAGATGAAAAGTTAACTGAAAAACCATTGTCGCAAAGTTGACTTATGCTAATGAGGTTAGTCTTAAGGCCATCAACAAATAACACGTTTTTCAAAATCGGGCCATCTGGAATAGCTACTGTTCCTTTTCCAATAATTTTGGAAGATCGACCGTCTCCGAAAACAACGAGTCCTCCGGAGATTTTCTCAAAGTTTTGAAAACTATTTTTGTCACCGGTCATGTGACGGGAACAACCGCTATCCAGATACCAAGACGAATTATCATATGCATGCAAGGAAACATTAGTAACAAGACAAGGGAAGATTTTACCTTTGCGCACCCAAAACCTTTTGGAATGCGTCGGTAATGGTCGTGAGGTTATTCTCCTAGGTGAAGGCGTCTTGTTAGATCGATTGCTGCTCCTTTATGATGTCGTCTTGCGCGGTGAACTACCAAGTCTCTTTTCCTTTGAATGATTTGCATTTGATTTCTGACGAATCACCTTTTTGGTAGTCGTTGCAAGAAATGTCTGAGTTGAGCGTTTGGCTCCTGTCTTGCAATATCTCCTTATGTGCCCTGAAATACCACAACGAAAACATACCTTTGAGCTTGACGATCCCGAAGAGAAAGGAGTAGGCTTGTTGTCGTTGTTTGTCGTGAATTCCGGTGTCGGAGGAGGAGATACCGACTGAGGCACAAAAACTGTCCCACTCGAACTTGGACTGTTTCCAGTTTGAGTGTACCCGAGGCCGAACTTGTTTGTTTGACCAAGACCAAGAAGCTTATCCAACTTACTCATTCCAGAAGAAAATCGCTGTAAGTCATCCTTTAGTTGGATAATGGTCTTTGTCATTTCCAATTTATCTTGTTGGGCCTCGATGTAGAGCTTTGAGAAGTGATCCGCTTTATCCACCAGTTTTGTATGTTCCTTCTCAAAAAGCTCATTGGACTCTTGAAGGGAAACATTTGCTTTTATCAGATTATCCCTTTCCACTTCAAGATCGGTCGAGAGAGAAGTTACCCTTTTTACTTCTTCTTCGAGATCCTGTAATCTCCCTCTCAACCCCTTGTTTTGTTTAGCCAGTTTCTTTGAATCCCGTAAAAGTCTGTGGTAGGCTAAAATAAAATCTTCACCTTCAGAGTTACTCGATTCATCATCCGTTGCAGTTTTTTCATCCCGAGAGGAGTTGGACAATGAATCTGAAGTACTTGCCATTAAGCACATGAAGGGTGAAGATGTGGACGCGTGGAATGCCGTTGCGCTCTCTTCTTCATAACTTGAGGATGACTCATTTGACGTTGAGTTGTCATCCCAGGTGACGACCTGCATCGCTTTCTTCTTCGACGGATTCTTAGTAGGACACTCCGTTGAGATATGGCCGTATCCTCGGCACTTGAAGCATTGGACTTGTCCTTCTGAACTTTTCTTATCCTTTGAAAGGTTCTCTTGCTTTCTTGACTTGTAACTTGAAATACCCTTGCCTTTCTTCGACTTTCCGAAGGATGGAGTTTTACTTGAATTACCTCTTCGAAAGTTGCGGCGAAACTTCCTTGTCAAGAGAGCGAGCTGCTTCTCAAATTCCTCCATAGATAGGTTTTCGTCATCGTCTGAGGAGGATGAATCCGTGTCTTCTTCCTTTGTTGTTTTCAAAGCATAACCTGAAGACTTAGAAGAGGATGCTTTTCCCGAAGAATAGTTAGTAGTAAATGTCATTTCATAAGTTTGTAATGAACCAACTAGTTCTTCTACACGCATTTCGTCCGGGTGTTTAATATTTTCAATGGCTGTAACCTTTGGGCGAAATCGTTCAGGAAGAGTTCTTAAGATCTTTCTTACAACCTTAAATTCTGGAATCTTCTCTCCCAAGTTAGCACATGAGTTTACGATGTCTTGCAATCGTGTATAGTAGTCCGTGAAAGATTCATTTTCTGCCATGAAAATAGAGTCAAATCTGCTCGTAAGCATTTGCAGCTTTTGAATCTTCACGAGGTTAGTTCCCTCATGTGTAACCTGAAGAACATCCCAGATTTCTTTCGCAGTCTCACATGCCGAGACGCGAGAGAATTCAGTTTGAGATAAGGCATTAAAAATAGCATTAATTCCCTTGCCATTGTAAGAAGATGAATCTAACTCTTCCTTGGTCCATTTCGACCTAGGTTTGATGGTGCGAATATCAGCAATAATTTCAGTTGGATTAGTCCATCCTAATTCAATTGATTGCCACACCCGTTCGTCGATGGAAATTAAAAAGGCTTTCATCCGTACTCTCCAGTACGCATAATTTATTCCATCAAAGAATGGGGGTCTGTTGATGTTTCCACCTTCAACCATTGTTTACAACCCTATTCCCGCTCTGATACCACTTGTTGGGTTATATGTAATAATGGATCTAAATAGGGGAAAAAACACCTAGAGGGGGGTGAATAGGTGTAAACAATAAACACTCAAAAAATCATTGCGCAATTAAAACCCAATGCGGAAATATAAAAGAACACGCAAGATTTTTACGTGGAAAACTCCAAACCGGAGTAAAAAACCACGGGACCGATAACACGATGAAATCCACTAGAATTGTCACGCCCCGGGTGTAAACCAGAACCCGGGCCCGTCTACAGATCCGCCGTGCATGCGGTATTTCCCACATACACGAAGCGTCGGTAACCTGCTCAGATAAGAAATAATAATAAAAGAGCATAATAATCAGAGCTAAACTAAAACTACTGTATCTCAGACAGAAACTGGAAGTAAAAAGTACAACAGTGAAATAAAATACAGATGTCTCTCCCAGCTCACCACCAAAAATACAAACAGCTGGCAGAAGCCAGACCCAAAAGGAAATAAATAAAAGCTGTCTGAGAAGTCCAGGTACCCAAAAATCTCCAGCTACAACCCTCGGGAGGCTCTCTATCTAGTCCGCGATGCGCTTGCCCCGATCAGTTGCTGACGGCCCAGCAACTCCCACTGACGACTCTGCAAAACAAGGGGAAAGAAAAAGAACAAGAAAACAATGGGGGTAAGTACTACAATAAACAGTAGCCTCCCCTAGTGGGTAAAGCCTCAGCTCAGATATGCCCACCAGGTGATCAGAGGCAAAAAGGGAAAGGAAAAGAAAGGGGGTGTAGATAAATGGAGCAACTGATAAAATGCTATCCCTAATATGCCTCTACACGATAACTCAACACGGATGGGAAAAGGAATGCATCAGTATGAAGAAGTCTGTCCAAAGGACCCAAATCTGACCGCCAGTGGACACTGGCACTGCCTGCTCTGCCGCGACGGGTATGCCAGCCTACGCATAACACCGAAGCAAAAGGAGTCCCCAGGACTCAAAGTCTGTCTGCCGCGCACTCCGGAGTCGCACTCGTGGGGAGCAACCCACACGAGGAAAGTAAGTAACCACAAGTAACCTGATATAGCAGGACTGGATCGAGACTCAATGAAGTGGGAAAAACCCTCCACTAAAGAAAGCCCGATCCCCAAAACACCCAATCTGATGCAATAGTATAAGCCGGTCGACCACCCAAGATCCGTGGTCGCCGCAACACCCTGACATAAACCCAACCTGTCCCAAATCCCCAATACCCGACTACACTGTCCAACACACGCTCGAACCTGAGCGACTAAGCCGCAAGTGTCAATACTAGGAGGAGAAAAGAGTAAATGCATGGTTTCTCCTAAGTCAAGTCCCAAAAATAGTATAGCAGTAAAAGATGACATAATCATGTGACCAATTTAATCATGCATTGTCTCAATATTTTTGTCCAGTTTCCGAGAATAGCAGTTTAGAGTGACATAAGCTAGGGTGGCAGTCCCATAAGAATAATCATCAGTCTTGCAGTCCTCAATTATTATTACTTTGTCTCTAAGCATACAGTCCAGAAATTAAGCGATTAAAACAAGTAATCAGTCTAACAATAATTTTTCATGGATTAGATAACCAATAATTTGCTCCCTAAAGCATGCGAGTCTACCAATTAACACATTTAGCATCATCAAAACAGGGGTACTCTGATATTCCTAGTGGGCATAACAAAGGAGAGGAGTACAACAACCACCCACCTGGTGCAAACTGTCCAAGTCCGTACAGCTAGAAAATACCAAAACTCCAAATCCTTGCTCCCACAATTTTAGCACACCCGCAATACTCCTGGTACAATATAAAGTCTACTAATTACACTAGGCTCCCAATTATAGCACTTAAAACCACATACAACCTCGAATTCTGAACTGTTAAATTATCACCTACAGATAGTGCCCAAAAAATTTTAATAAAAATATCACAGCGATCCTTGCGTCGATAGCTTCGAAACGGTACCTTGCACGCCCAAATCGGAGTTCAGTAAGTCAAGATAAAAATTCGGCAAGGGGGTACACTAATACAAAAATCTGTGTTAAAACTGTACACTGTTCACTGAGAAAACAGTAATTTTCACCTCGAAATAAATCTCACAAAAATCCAATAAAAATACGAGCGCGTTCCTTGCGATCCGTAGATGAAAAAGCTGTATAAGCTCGTTTCCGTCAGACGCTCGTGTGCAAAGATATGGCCAAAATACCCCGCTGCTGTCAAGGAAGTCCACACAGAAAATGGGGTTACAGTTTGCCTCGGGATCCGTGCCAAAACCTCGAAACGGGAAAGTACGACCAAAACGAAAGATGAAGTCCTACCTCTTAGGAGTCTGCCGGAGCAAGAATCACAGCAAAGTGAGCTCGGGGTAGCCCAGGGGAGCCAAAACACTGTCGCTGCGCCGAAGAAGAACACTAGAAAGCAACGTCGCGCCACATCGTAAAATGGGGAACCTCGGGATTCGTGCCTCCTAAAATCCTAGAACTTGGCAGGAAGATCAAGCACTTAGAGGTGAAAAACTTTGCTTAAGGGAGCTCGGGCAGAGGAGGTGTGGTTTGGGAGAAAAAAGCCCAAAACAGAGGCTCGGGCTGCCTTTAAATAGGCTGAGGAAACAATTGGGATAATTCCCACCAAGTCCGGGTTTTCGGGCGCCCGGAAACTTCCGGGCGCGCACAGTGCGGCCCGGCCCAGAACTTTCGGGCGCGCACAGTGCGGCCCGGTCGACCACACAGCCCAGTCCACTACTCCCCCGGGCCCCACTGCACCCGGTGCACCTGCGCCCGCAAATGGCGACGCGACACGTGGCCCGGCAACCCGTGCACCGCGCACGTCGCGCCGTGGACCGCGCACGTCGCGGCTGACCCGGGCCGTACGGCCACCTGCCCCGCCGTACGGCCACCTGCCCCGGTCAATCAACTCCACCGATTGCGTGGTCCGGGAGCACAACACCGGACCAACTACCTCACGCCACGTGTCCACCCGGTCTACCGTGCACCCGGGCCCAAATTCAGTGGACCGCGCCTGCTGCACCGGCCAACCGGAGAGCGCCACGTGGCCCGCCCCCGGTGCACGACCTCCGCGGTGGACCGCGCGCCTGCCCGCGCGCCCGGGCGCATGCCCGCGCCCTGCCCGCGCCGCGTGCCGCCGCGTGCCGCCTGCCCGAGGCCGCGCCGCCGCCCGCCGGCGCCGCCCGCCGCCGCCGGCGATTGCCGGAGATACTGTTCCGGCATGAACAGTAACCGCCAACCCAAAAACATCAAGCAAATAGCCCATCTTGACCGTTTTCGCGCGCTGATTCCAAAAACGACGTCCATTTTGCTAAATTCCACTCCTAAAATTTGCCGGAGGCTCCCGCAAACACCAAAAACTGCCAAAACTTCCGGGAGCCCGCTTTTGGGCATCCGGACTCAGAATTAAGCAAACAAAAAGCCATTCTCAAGCGTTTTTCCGCACTGAATCCAAATCCACCCTCTGTTTGGCCAAATTCCTTTCCTAAAATTCGGCAAAAGCAGCCGAAGGCCAATACAGCCAACCAAAGCTCACAGGGTCCATCTGTGGCATCCCTTTGATGCACCATGGGCCAGATACACCATCAACAGGTGTTTGCACAGTGGATTCATGGGAAAAAGCTGCATGGGGGTTCAGGGGTCCTACATCCTCCCCCACTAAAAAAAGTTTCGTCCCCGAAACAAAGAAAACAGAACAGACGTACCTCAACCAGAAGTCTCGAATAAGAAGGGGTAGGCATCCCTCATCTCTGTCTCCAGCTCCCAAGTAGCCTCTCGCTCCTCATGATTGCTCCACAAGATCTTCACATAAGGAATGGCCCGGTTGCGCAATTCCCTCACCTCACGAGCAAGAATCCGTATCGGGCGCTCCTCGTAGACCAAGTCCTTGCCGATCTCCAACGAAGTGAAGTCAATCACGTGCGACGGGTCAAAAACATATCTCCTCAGAGCTGAGACGTGGAAGACATCATGAACTCCGGCCAGGCGCGGGGGTAAGGCAACTCTGTATGCCACAGGACCAACTCTGTCAAGTACCTCAAAGGGTCCAATAAAGCGGGGACTGAGCTTTCCCCGTACTCCAAATCTCCGGACCCCTTTCGAGGGCGAGACCTTCAAGAAGACATGATCACCAACCTGAAACTCCAGGTCTCGCCGTCGAGTATCGGCGTAGCTCTTCTGACGACTCTGGGCTGTTTCAAGATGCCGGCGAATAATCCTGACTTTTTCCTCTGCCTCCAAAAGTAAATCCGGTCCCAAAGTCCTCCTCTCACCCACGTCACTCCAATATAAGGGAGACCGACACTTGCGTCCATACAACGCTTCAAACGGAGCCATCTGGATGCTCGCCTGATAGCTGTTGTTGTACGCGAACTCAACCAAAGACAAGTGCCAGTACCACCCTCCTCCAAAATCCATAACGCACGCTCTCGGCATATCCTCAAGGGTCTGTATGGTGCGTTCTGACTGTCCATCGGTCTGTGGGTGGAAAGCGGTGCTAAACCTGAGCTGAGTCCCCAATGCGGAATGCAAACTCCCCCAAAAGCGTGATACGAATCTCGGGTCTCGATCTGACACAATCGAGGTAGGTATGCCGTGAAGCCTCACTATCTCCTCCAGATATAACTGTGCCAAATGCTCCAGTGACCAGGTCATCTGAACCGGTAAGAAGTGCGCCGATTTGGTGAGTCTGTCAACAATAACCCAGATCGCATCTGCTCCGCTCTGTGCCCTCGGCAATCCTGTGACGAAATCCATAGTGATGTGGTCCCATTTCCACTTGGGAATTGGAAGACTCTGCAACTTGCCAGCAGGGACGCGATGCTCTGCTTTCACTTGCTGGCAAGTTAAACAGTGAGCTACGAATCTCCCAATGTCCCGCTTCATTCCGGGCCACCAAAACTGTGCCTTGAGGTCCTTATACATCTTAGTACCTCCAGGGTGGACGGTATAAGGTGTATAATGGGCCTCCCTCAATATCTGATCCCTAATCTCCTGATCCATAGGCACACATACTCGGTCCCTGTACCGCAGTACTCCCGAGCTATCCATAGAAAAATTCCCTGTCTGATCCGCCTGAAGCTGCGTCCTGATCCTCGTCAAGTGGGGGTCCTCACTCTGAGTGTCCCTGATCCTCTCCAACAGAGTGGGCTGCAAGACCATAGACATGAGTCTAGCAGAGACCCCAGGGGATACTACCTCCAACTGTAACCGCCTCATCTGCTCGACCAACGGCGCCTGCTGCGAGATCAATAAGCTCAGACTCGTCCTCCTACTCAAAGCATCCGCCACAACATTGGCCTTGCCGGGGTGATAAAGGATACTCAGATCATAATCCTTTAGCAGCTCCAACCACCGACGTTGCCTCAAATTTAGCTCCTTTTGGGTGAACAGATACTTCAAGCTCTTGTGATCAGTATAAATCTCGCAATGCTCTTCATACAAATAATGCCGCCACAGCTTCAGAGCAAACACCACCGCTGCCAGCTCAAGATCATGAGTAGGGTAATTTTTCTCATAGTCCTTCAATTGCCGTGAAGCATAGGCAATCACCCTACCGTGCTGCATCAACACACACCCCAGACCACTATGGGAGGCATCACTGTAAATCACAAATCCTTCCCCCATAACTGGAAGGGCAAGGATTGGAGCGGTCATCAATCTCTGCTTCAGCTCCTCAAAACAGCTCTGGCAAGTCTCGCTCCAAACAAACTTAACCCCTTTCCTGGTCAGACGAGTGAGGGGAGAGGAAAGCTTCGCAAAGCCTTCCACAAAACGCCGATAGTAGCCCGCCAAACCAAGAAAGCTCCGCACCTCGGTGATAGTCGTCGGCCTCGGCCAATCTCGAATAGCATCCACCTTGGCCGGATCCACCGCCACGCCAGCAGCTGAAACAACATGACCCAGAAAGGCGACCTCCCGGAGCCAAAACTCGTACTTTTTGAACTTAGCATACAGCTTCTTCTCTCGTAGAAGCTGCAGCACGGTTCTCAAGTGCTCCTCGTGCTCCAGATCACTCCGGGAGTAGATCAGAATATCATCAATAAACACCACCACAAATCGGTCCAAAAACGGCTGAAAAATCCTGTTCATCAAGTCCATGAATGCAGCCGGGGCATTTGTCAACCCGAAAGGCATCACAGTAAACTCATAATGCCCGTACCGCGATCTGAAAGCCGTTTTGGAGATGTCCTCGGCCCTCACCCTCAGCTGGTGGTAACCGGACTGCAGATCAATCTTCGAGAACACCGATGCTCCCTGTAACTGATCAAACAAATCATCAATCCGGGGAAGGGGATACTTGTTCCGGATGGTCACCTTGTTCAATTCCCTATAATCCACACACAACCGCAGTGATCCATCCTTCTTCTTAACAAACAACACAGGCGCTCCCCACGGAGAAACACTGGGTCTAATGAAGCCCCTATCCAAAAGATCCTGAAGCTGGGCTTTCAACTCCCTCAACTCAGCTGGCGCCATCCTATAGGGTGCCTTTGAGATTGGCGCAGTCCCAGGGACTACATCAATCACAAACTCAATCTCCCTCTCCGGCGGCATCGTCGTCAACTCAGGGGGAAACACATCTGGGAACTCTCGGACGATAGGGATATCCTCGAGTCCCAGTGCCGCCGTAGGCACCTCCACCACGGTGGCCAAAAAGGCAGTGCAACCTCTACTCATCATCCTCCTAGCTCTCGCCGAGGAAATAGTCGCTGCGAACAGCGTGCTCTGGCAGCCTCTGAAGATGAACTCCTCCTGTCCTGGCTCGCGAAGAGTCACCGTCCTCTCTCTGCAGTCGATCGTGGCGGAGTACCGTGATAGCCAATCCATCCCCAACACCAAGTCAAAATCATGGAGCTGCTGCAAGACAAGCAAGTCTGCAGGCAAAATCCAAGGCCCCAACTGCACCGGGCATGCCAAACAACGCTCCTCGACATGCAAAACGTGATCAGGAACCCGCACCTCTAATGCACATGACAAGGACTCTACCTCTAGACCATGCAGGGATGCAAATGCTCGACTAATGAAAGAATGAGATGCTCCAGTGTCGAACAAAGAGCGAGCCCGAATACCAAAAAGTAGAGTAATACCTGCCACCACCTGGTCTGCCGCTGCGGAATCTGCTAATTGGGCGGCATACACCCGCCCGCTCGGTGCTGGAGGTTGAGAATCTGTAGGATGGGAGGTGGACGGCCTGCTCACTGGAGCATAAGGCCGCTGAGCTGATGGCCGCTGCTGCTGAGGGGGATATGGAGCCGACGCCGAAGAAGGTGCCGAAGAAGTAGCAAGGGGGCAAGTAGCTCGCACATGCCCCGGCTGTCCACAACGGAAGCATCGACCCCATCTCTGATCACAAGTGATGGCGGCATGCTGACCGCCGTAGAAGATACATCGGTCAGAAGATCGGGGATGTCTCGGCTGCTGCTGCTGTCTCGAGGACTGCTGCTGAGATCTCTGCTGCCTCTGCTGCGATCTCTGCTGCTGGTGCTGCTGCTGATGCTGCTGCGGTCTCTGGGGTCCACCAGGACCTCTCCTATCAGATCGCCCACGGCCGTAAGACTGGGACTGCGGCTAGCCGTGGCGGTCTCCAAGAACTGGCCTGTCCCCCGTCCTCTGGGGCTGGTCGCTTCCTGTCGGAACTCTGCGCGACCCCGGCCCTCCGTCTGGCCACCTCCTGATCGCCTCTCTCCACCCACTGTGCGTGCTCTGCGGCTGCCTCTAGGGTCTGAAATCTCTGTGCATGCACAAGTGTGAAAATCTCTGGGCGAAGGCCTGCCTCAAACATCTCTACCTGGTGTGGACCGTCACGAGCGACGAAGGGCACACAGTTCAGCAACTCCATGAACTCCTGGAATTAGACATGGGCCGATCGATCGCCCTGCTGCAGATTCTTCAAGTCGTCCTCCAACTTCTTCTTCACACTGGTAGAAAAATAGGTGTCCAACACCATCCGTTTGAACTCCTCCCAAGGCAACTGCCGAGTGATCCGGAACTCCAGTGGCTCAACTCGCTGCCACCAAAAATCAGCATCTCCGTCCAAACAGTGCACCGCCATGTGCACTCGATACCTCGGGTCGATGAAGAAGTCCCGAAAAAGCTTCTCCATCGCAGAAAGCCATCTCCCAACAGCCCGGGGCTGAGCATCCCGCTCCGAGAATCTAGGTGGACCCCGCTTAACAAACGTAGAGAGTTTGTCAGCAAAATCCCGCTCCTCCTCCGCAGTCAAAGGTTGAATAGCTCCAGGAGCCCCGCTACTCGAAGATGGTGCCGACGGCACAAAATGTGCAACAAGAGGCACAGGGGCCTCAGGAACAGCTGGGGGTGGTGCCTCCCTCTGAGCAAGCAGCTGATCAAACCTCTGCTCCTGGCGGCGCTGACCCTCCGCCAACTGGGCCACCAAGGCCCTCAACTCAGTAAGCTCGGGGGGTGTAGGCTGCTCTGGCTCAACAGGGGGCGAAGACACACCCCGAGTGGGAATCCGACATCGAGGAGGCATCCTGCCACAAGAAACCAAGCATCAGTAACAAAACCCCACACGACCCAATCTGGCGAAAGTCAAAGACATCCCCCTATTTCTGTAACCTTATGTTGTCTGCAGCCAACATAATGGTTCAACAGAAATAGACTATGTCGATCCCTCTTCACTCACAGGAAGAGTTAACTATAAAAATCACCGACTTTCGCAAAATGTCACGCCACTCACGCCCTATCATCCTAGGGTCTGTCCAAAAGCCTAGGGTTTCCTAAGTCCCAACTGACCTATCCCTAAGCTCTGATACCAACTTAATCTGTCACGCCCCGGGTGTAAACCAGAACCCGGGCCCGTCTACAGATCCGCCGTGCATGCGGTATTTCCCACATACACGAAGCGTCGGTAACCTGCTCAGATAAGAAATAATAATAAAAGAGCATAATAATCAGAGCTAAACTAAAACTACTGTATCTCAGACAGAAACTGGAAGTAAAAAGTACAACAGTGAAATAAAATACAGATGTCTCTCCCAGCTCACCACCAAAAATACAAACAGCTGGCAGAAGCCAGACCCAAAAGGAAATAAATAAAAGCTGTCTGAGAAGTCCAGGTACCCAAAAATCTCCAGCTACAACCCTCGGGAGGCTCTCTATCTAGTCCGCGATGCGCTTGCCCCGATCAGTTGCTGACGGCCCAGCAACTCCCACTGACGACTCTGCAAAACAAGGGGAAAGAAAAAGAACAAGAAAACAATGGGGGTAAGTACTACAATAAACAGTAGCCTCCCCTAGTGGGTAAAGCCTCAGCTCAGATATGCCCACCAGGTGATCAGAGGCAAAAAGGGAAAGGAAAAGAAAGGGGGTGTAGATAAATGGAGCAACTGATAAAATGCTATCCCTAATATGCCTCTACACGATAACTCAACACGGATGGGAAAAGGAATGCATCAGTATGAAGAAGTCTGTCCAAAGGACCCAAATCTGACCGCCAGTGGACACTGGCACTGCCTGCTCTGCCGCGACGGGTATGCCAGCCTACGCATAACACCGAAGCAAAAGGAGTCCCCAGGACTCAAAGTCTGTCTGCCGCGCACTCCGGAGTCGCACTCGTGGGGAGCGACACACACGAGGAAAGTAA
This sequence comes from Tillandsia leiboldiana, assembly GCA_029204045.2. Classification (NCBI taxonomy): domain Eukaryota; kingdom Viridiplantae; phylum Streptophyta; class Magnoliopsida; order Poales; family Bromeliaceae; genus Tillandsia; species Tillandsia leiboldiana. The sequence continues at coordinate 6,324,969 of CM055068.1, read as the reverse complement.
GTAACCACAAGTAACCTGATATAGCAGGACTGGATCGAGACTCAATGAAGTGGGAAAAACCCTCCACTAAAGAAAGCCCGATCCCCAAAACACCCAATCTGATGCAATAGTATAAGCCGGTCGACCACCCAAGATCCGTGGTCGCCGCAACACCCTGACATAAACCCAACCTGTCCCAAATCCCCAATACCCGACTACACTGTCCAACACACGCTCGAACTTGAGCGACTAAGCCGCAAGTGTCAATACTAGGAGGAGAAAAGAGTAAATGCATGGTTTCTCCTAAGTCAAGTCCCAAAAATAGTATAGCAGTAAAAGATGACATAATCATGTGACCAATTTAATCATGCATTGTCTCAATATTTTTGTCCAGTTTCCGAGAATAGCAGTTTAGAGTGACATAAGCTAGGGTGGCAGTCCCATAAGAATAATCATCAGTCTTGCAGTCCTGAATTATTATTACTTTGTCTCTAAGCATACAGTCCAGAAATTAAGCGATTAAAACAAGTAATCAGTCTAACAATAATTTTTCATGGATTAGATAACCAATAATTTGCTCCCTAAAGTATGCGAGTCTACCAATTAGCACATTTAGCATCATCAAAACAGGGGTACTCTGATATTCCTAGTGGGCATAACAAAGGAGAGGAGTACAACAACCACCCACCTGGTGCAAACTGTCCAAGTCCGTACAGCTAGAAAATACCAAAACTCCAAATCCTTGCTCCCACAATTTTAGCACACCCGCAATACTCCTGGTACAATATAAAGTCTACTAATTACACTAGGCTCCCAATTATAGCACTTAAAATCACATACAACCTCGAATTCTGAACTGTTAAATTATCACCTGCAGATAGTGCCCAGAAAATTTCAATAAAAATATCACAGCGATCCTTGCGTCGATAGCTTCGAAACGGTACCTTGCACGCCCAAATCGGAGTTCAGTAAGTCAAGATAAAAATTCGGCAAGGGGGTACACTCATACAAAAATCTGTGTTAAAACTGTACACTGTTCACTGAGAAAACAGTAATTTTCACCTCGAAATAAATCTCACAAAAATCCAATAAAAATACGAGCGCGTTCCTTGCGATCCGTAGATGAAAAGTTGTATAAGCTCGTTTCCGTCAGACGCTCGTGTGCAAAGATATGGCCAAAATACCCCGGTGCTGTCAAGGAAGTCCACACAGAAAATGGGGTTACAGTTTGCCTCGGGATCCATGCCAAAACCTCGAAACAGGAAAGTGCGACCAAAACGAAAGATGAATTCCTACCTCTTAGGAGTCTGCCGGCGCAAGAATCACAGCAAAGTGAGCTCGGGGTAGCCCAGGGGAGCCAAAACACTGTCGCTGCGCCGAAGAAGAACACTAGAAAGCAACGTCGCGCCGCACCGTAAAATGGGGAACCTCGGGATTCGTGCCTCCTAAAATCCTAGAACTTGGCAGGAAGATCAAGCACTTAGAGGTGAAAAACTTTGCTTAAGGGAGCTCGGGCAGAGGAGGTGTGGTTTGGGAGAAAAAATCCCAAAACAGAGGCTCGGGCTGCCTTTAAATAGGCTGAGGAAACAATTGGGATAATTCCCACCAAGTCCGGGTTTTCGGGCGCCCGGAAACTTCCGGGCGCGCACAGTGCGGCCCGGCCCAGAACTTTCGGGCGCGCACAGTGCGGCCCGGTCCACCACACAGCCCAGTCCACTACTCCCCCCGGGCCCCCACTGCACCCGGTGCACCTGCGCCCGCAAATGGCGACGCGACACGTGGCCCGGCAACCCGTGCACCGCGCACGTCGCGCCGTGGACCGCGCACGTCGCGGCTGACCCGGGCCGTACGGCCACCTGCCCCGCCGTACGGCCACCTGCCCCGGTCAATCAACTCCACCGATTGCGTGGTCCGGGAGCACAACACCGGACCAACTACCTCACGCCACGTGTCCACCCGGTCTACCGTGCACCCGGGCCCAAATTCAGTGGACCGCGCCTGCTGCACCGGCCAACCGGAGAGCGCCACGTGGCCCGCCCCCGGTGCACGACCTCCGCGGTGGACCGCGCGCCTGCCCGCGCGCCCGGGCGCCTGCCCGCGCCCTGCCCGCGCTGCGTGCCGCCTGCCCGCGCCCTGCCCGCGCTGCGTGCCGCCTGCCCGAGGCCGCGCCGCCGCCCGCCGGCGCCGCCCGCCGCCGCCGGCGATTGCCGGAGATACTGTTCCGGCTATGAACAGTAACCGCCAACCCAAAAACATCAAGCAAATAGCCCATCTTGACCGTTTTCGCGCGCTGATTCCAAAAACGACGTCCATTTTGCTAAATTCCACTCCTAAAATTTGCCGGAGGCTCCCGCAAACACCAAAAACTGCCAAAACTTCCGGGAGCCCGCTTTTGGGCATCCGGACTCAGAATTAAGCAAACAAAAAGCCATTCTCAAGCGTTTTTCCGCACTGAATCCAAATCCACCCTCTGTTTGGCCAAATTGCTTTCCTAAAATTCGGCAAAAGCAGCCGAATCCCAATACAGCCAACCAAACCTCACAGGGTCCATCTGTGGCATCCCTTTGATGCACCATGGGCCAGATACACCATCAACAGGTGTTTGCACAGTGGATTCATGGGAAAAGCTGCATGGGGGTTCAGGGGTCCTACAAGAATTAAACACGTACAAGGTGATATACCGTACTCACAGACGACTCAACCTTTTCCATACGCTCCTAGTTGATCTTCTCCGCTCGCTCCACAACGCTTCACGAATCCACGATCTGCGTCCAACGCCGAATCCACGGCGTCCAACTTCGAGTCCACGACGTCTGACCGAATCCACGGTCTTCACCCAGTAGCACGCTTCGAATCCACGAACGTACCTCGCTCCGAATCCACGAGAGCGGTTGCACCTTGAATCCACAAGGCCACGCGAGTCCACGCGCCGATTTTGGGGTAAATCGTTGTTTTTTTTGGGTGGTGATGATCCGCCGAATACTTAGATCAAAGATAGATAGGAAATACCATCTAAGTATTCATTAGTTTGATTCTACTCAAGATGTGAGTATGAAAACCTAGAATCAAACTAATCAATATAGATGAAGAAACATAGGGTAATATCTAATGATTTCCTTTCTTCTCTATATGTGGATCTTAGGCCGTATAAAAGATATTTTATTATAAAGGCTTATGCGGCTTGACGGCTTGTATGTGGATTGACCCTAGAAAAAGAATCAAAGGGTCTATTTATAGGTTAGAAACTATTGGAAGAAGATAAGGATCAAAAACTGTCCGTTTCTGGAAATTTTTACGACGGCGATCCGGATCGGATTAACTGTGATCCGGATCGTCGTAACGAGTCAGGCAATTCCAGAAAAACAGGGTTCGGGATCCGGATTGAAATGCCCGATCCGGATCGTTCATGTATTCCAGCAAATTCCCATGTTCGGGATCCGGATCGAAATGGCCTTTGATCCGGATCGAATTTGCCAATGAACAAGCACCCTTCGGGATCCGGATTGGACTGTCTGATCCGGATCCTGAACATGTCCCATGTTCAGTTCTTGATTTTTATGCAGTAAAAAATTCTTCCAAGTGTTTCTACACTACAAGAAGTATTCGGATCACCAAAAATCTTTAGTTAAACTTACCTGATCCTTTTGAATTCTTCTTTCTTGAGATTGAGGTATATGATCCAAACTTCATTCATCTTCAATCTTCAAGACTTAACACTTTCACGAAATGCGTCAAAACAAAATCCGTAACAGAAACTGGCTTTGTGTTCTGCAAGTTGAAGCGCCGCAGAACCTTCTCCACATAACTCTTCTGTGAAAGCTAAACTTTCCTATTCTTTCTCTCCCGTAGTACCTTCATCCCGAGTATTTGATTCACAGTTCCTAAGTCCTTCATATCGAACTCACCGGCTAACTGAGTCTTCAAGATAGATATCTGGCCCTTGTTATTTCCGGCGACCACCATGTCGTCGACATATAATAACAAAATACAGAAGCTCCCGTCATTATAATCGCAGAAATATGCACAATGATCCACTTCAAGCCTATCAAAATCCAAACTTATAATGAAGGAATCAAATCGCTTGTACCAACACCTTGGCGCCTGTTTCAAGCCGTACAACGATTTGTTCAACCGACAAACCAAATACTCCTTGCCTTTTTCGACAAAGCCTTCCGGTTGCGACATATATATCTCCTCCTCCAGGTCACCATGCAAGAATGCTGTTTTTACATCCATCTGCTCGAGCTCCAAATCCATGACCGCTGCGATCGCCAAAACAACCCGAATAGTGGTAAGACGAACTACCGGTGAGAAGATCTCATCGAAATCGATTCCCAGTTTCTGAGCATATCCCTTCACCACCAATCTTGCCTTGAACCTCTCCACATTCCCATCTGTATCCTTTTTCACCTTAAACACCCACCGACATCCAATCGCGTTCCTTCCCTTCGGCAAATCAACAAGTTCCCAAGTCTTGTTCTTCCGAATTGACTCCATCTCCTCCTCCATCGCGTATTGCCACTTCCCAGCGTCAGTCGACTCACAAGCCTCCTTATACGAAGTCGGCTCATCTTCTTCCGCTAAAGCAACATATGCACTAACATGGTTTGCAGAAGGAATAAATGAAGTAATATAGTCATTATACCTCGCATGAGGTCTAATAACTCTACTAGGACGCCCGGAATCCGCTGGCGACTCTACCGGTGAATTTGTATCTTTGGATGAATGCGGAGATTCCAAGTCAGGTTCATCATCAACCACTTCATCATCCTATTGTGCTTGCTCAACTTGCACCTCGTCGCGCGCTTCAAAGAGCTCAATTGGAATCATAGCATCATCATCTTGCTTTTCCTTGGTGCCTTGAAAGGACCCTTCATTGAAGATAACGTCACGACTTATGACTATTTTGTGGTTAGTAGGGTCCCACAATCGATACCCCTTAATACCTTTCGCATAGCCAAGAAATATACACCTCCGAGAATTCTTATCCAATTTTGACCTTTTCTCCTTCGATATCCACGCATAAGCATCACATCCAAAGACACGAAGATAGGAGTAATCAACGAACTTGCCGCTCCAGACTCCTTCAGGAATTTCCAAACCAAGTGATTTTGTCGGCGCTCGATTAATCAAATAACAAGCCGTGCTCACGGCTTCCGCCCAAAATCTCTTGTCGAGTTTTGAAGTACTCAACATGCTACGGGCCCTCTCCATGAGTGTTCTATTTAACCTCTCCGCTACACCGTTTTGTTGCGGTGTACCGGGTACCGTGAGATGCCGCTTAATTCCATGCTCAATACAAAACTCATCAAATTCTCTTGAACAATACTCCCCTCCGTTATCAGAATGTAGGCACTTAATATTTAAATCCTTTTCATTCTCCACAGAGTTTTGAACTTCTTAAAAGTCTCAAACACATCGGACTTTCGCTTTAGAATATACACCCAAGCCTTCCGAGAATAATCATCAATAAATGAAACAAAGTAAGAACATCCGCCCAACGAAGTATCGGGCGACTCCCAAGTATCTGAATGAATCAACTTGAGATGCTTCTTACTTCTTTGATGTGATAAAGAAAAAGACAACCTTCGTTGCTTCCCGTAGATGCAATCTTCACAAAAATCTAATGGCGCAGACTTGTAACCTGAAAGAAGTTCACAGTTGGATAATACCTGCAATCCGCGCTCACTCATGTGTCCTAAACGGCGATGCCACACCGTTGAAGACTCCACCTTTTCGCTTGCAACAACCGCTTCTCCCACTTGAGTCTCGCCCACTAATCTATAAAGGTCACCTACTTGCTCTCCTTTCATCAACACCAAACAACCTTGACATACCTTCAAGTGATCTTTCTCGCCGATGAATTTAAACCCTTGTTTGCAAAATTTTTCAAGTGATAGAAGACTTTTTCGAAGTGCAGGAACATGTCGAACATTAGAAACCGTCTGAATAACACCATCAAACATCTTGATCCGAACGTCTCCCACTCCAACCACTGGACATGCCGTGTTGTCACCCAAATAGATAACTCCACAATCCCGTGACTTATAAGAATGAAACCACTCCCTATAGGGAGTCATGTGGAATGACGCCCCCGAATCCAAGATCCAATGATAAATAAGCTCGGATCTATCCAATGCGACTAACGCATCTCCGTCTTCTGAACTAGTCGACTTAGCATCTGCTTCGGCTATATTACCTTGAAAATTATTTGAATCGGATTTACCATCAACTCCTTTAACCCGACAATCTTTCTTCACGTGCCCCAACTTTCCACAATTCTAGCACTTTACTTTCTTTTTGCCCTTGGATTTTGATCTTGACTTTCCTCGATCACCATACTCCCTCTCGAAAGGTCTTCCCCGTGCTATCATAGCCTCCCCCGAAGAACTTCCTTGGCTAGACTTCCGCCTCATCTCCTCGGTAAGTAATGATGCAACAACCGACTCCATCTTAAGGGTTTCAACATGGCTCAAGTTCATAATCAAATTATCCAAGTTTCCGGCATCGAGCAAAGTAAAATACTTGCCTTTTCTTCTTCATCAATTCTCACGTCTAGGGCAGCGAGTTTGCTCACGATAGAGTTGAATGTATTTAGATGTTCTTGTACGGTGCCCCGTCCTTCATCTTTAGATTGTACAATTGTCGCCTTAAGAAATTTTGTTCACCAATGACTTTCCTTCATAGAAATTTTTTAATTTATCCCAAATTCCTTTTGCGGTAGTCTCGGTCTCCACATTGAATAACACCGAATCATCCAGTGCCAAATATAGGTTTGCCAAAGCCATCTTGTCCTTCTCTTCTAATTGTTTATCCGTCATCCCTTCCGGTTTATTCTCTATTCCTTGCAGGGCGATCTCACAAGCATCTTTAATCAAAACTGCTTGCATCTTCAGTTTTCACAACGCAAAGTTCGCTCCATCAAATCGAGAAATCTCATACTTTGTCACTGAAACTTTTCCCGCCATCGTTTCACCGTCAACGAACTACGAATAACCAAACGCTCTGATACCAATTGAAGGGGGACCGGCCGTGGGGTTACCGAGCACACCTCAACCCACACAGCACACGAGCGCAGCGGAAACAGAATCTTCGTAGATGAAAGTAGGCGAAAACGATTGTAGAAAACAAGCACGAGAATAACTACAGAAATAAACAAATAAGGGAATGTAAGGATACGAGAATTACGTGGTTCGGCCAACAATGCGTCAACCTACGTCCACGGGCAAGACCACCTCGATGCGTTATTCGATTAATCCACGGCACAAAGTACAAGGAGTAAAATTGGATTACAAGAAACTCTCTCACGGAGGCTCTCCATGTTTTTCCTCTTAATTAGGATTTTTCAATGAAGCCCTAAAAAATAAAAGATGAATCGCAAGAGTTAATATAACTCTAAAAATCTAATTCTAATAGGAAACGATCTCCACCGTCCATCCGAGATTTTAAATCACTTCTAGTCGTCGTCCATATCCTCTAAGAATTATCTTTAAGATATTCCTAAATCATCCCTAATCTTTAGGAACAAGATTGGATCAAATCCATATGGACTCGAAACATGATTTTACATAATCCAACAACAACAACGTGCTCCACAGAGACTTCACACGCGTACGACACCAACCCACAATCCGACAACACCACGCCTCACCCACGTGACATCGAAAACTCCACTCTTAAAAGTCAAGCATAAAACAAACTCTAAATCCTCAATTCCACCGAGAAAACTATTAGTCTAATCATACTATAAAATCATGCCTTGAAAATTTCAAACAAAAGATAAAATAATTGAGACCAACCTCAAAGTCCACGCTCGGGTAAACTCACATACATGCGTCCAAGCTCGACTATTGTCCAGCACACTCTACGCCACTCCCTTACGCTATCCCTCTCCCTCACTTTTTGTTTCTCTTTCTCTAAAACCAAGAAAAAAGAAGAAGAAACGAGGTGGGACCCACACTTAAAGACCCAAAAGAGAGAATTCAGGAGTCGAAACCATCCAATCGGGCGCTTGAAAATCATCCAATCGGTCAGCCAAAAGCAACACCAGGCGGCCGAAATATTCAAACTGCTACAGCGGACATTTTGGCCGCCCGAAAGTGTGCCCAAAAACGTCCCAGCACCGCCACATGTCCCCTGCTACCGCCACCCTGCGTCGCGCCTATCGACGTCACATCGCGCCCACAACCAATGCCGCGACACATGTGTCACCTACCCCCAGACTACTCGTTGCGCCCACCCATCTTTTGAGCGGCTATGGGTTGGGTTTGGGTTTGGGTGCTTGAAACCACGTCCGAAACCCATGGATCCAAGGCGCTAGGGTTGGGCGTCCGTAGGAGGGTCTAAAAGCACCGCTCCCTCATTATCGAGCACCCGAAATCACTTGAATCACATATTCAAGCGTCCAAAAAAGTCACGGCTTTGTTTTCACGTTAATTTTGCGCTAAAATAGTTCTAGCTCGACTCGCACTCCCTTGACGTGATCGGTTTGTATTCCTTGCTGTGACTTAACCTCTCGATGAAGCAAGTTCTATTCAGCTGCATGTCCGACCGAACTTGGTCGGATGGACTCAAATAAGAAACTTCTAGAAA